>QLNU02003225.1:74544477-74567007 GCA_006491805.2 Dysdera silvatica
AATCAAGATTGTAATGCAATAACATTTGTTCAATTATCTGTATTCTATCAAAAGTTATAGCCAAATAACCAGAAAAAAGAAGCACAGCTTGCTTACATTTATATGAAGTAGCTTTCCTTCATTTGAATGTGGCCAATGAGCATGAGTGTTTACAGAGCCAATCAGGTGTCATCTTGTTTTGGCAATGAGCCAATCATGTTTTCTCTTGTTTTGGCAATGAGCCAACAGGTTACAGGACATTTATCAGTGTGTTCTGTAATTGCTATCAAGTTGGTTGTTTTTTTTTTGTGCTCTTTGATTTAGTGTGCTTGTAAAACGTAATAAAATTAAAGAAATGGCGCAAAGAGTTGACTGGTCACCTAGGAAGCGATGTAAAATAGTAATATTAAGTGAACAAGGCTACAGTTATGAAGAAATTAGAAGAAATATTGGGGGAAACTTAACTAAAGGTGGCATTTCTAAATTTTTGAAGAAGTATAAGGAGACTCAGTCATTACAAAACCAGACTGGTAAAGGCAGAAAAAGGTGCACAACAGCAAGTGATGATAGAAGAATTAAAAGACAGTGCCTAGGTGACAGGAAAAAATCATCTCTGTGTATACAAGGTGAAATGGCGCAATGCAATGTGAAGTTAAGTGCAAGGACTGTTCGGCGCAGACTGCATGAATGTGGTCTAAATGCAAGAATTCCACGAAAAAAGCCATTTTTGTCTGTCAAACAGAGGTTGAAAAGATTAAACTGGGCTAAAACCCATGTTAACTGGACAACGGAACAATGGGACAGTGTAATTTGGAGTGATGAGACCAAAATCTCACTGTTTGGTAGTGATGGCGTAAAATACGTATGGAGAAGAATTGGAGAAGATTTCCATCCTGAGTGCATTACACCTACCGTGAAACACCCAGTTAGTGTTATGATTTGGGGTTGTATAACATCAAGAGGTGTGGGCAGAATTTGCGTGATCAATGGGAATATAAATGCCCAAAGATACATAAATGAAATACTTGAGCCCAAGCTGCAGCCTTCTGCATGTGATCTTTTCCAAGATAATGAAGCATTTATATTTCAACAGGATTCAGCTCCATGTCATGTTGCTCGTGTGTGCAAAAAATGGTTTCAAGATCATCATATTCAACTGCTGGAATGGCCTGGAAATAGCCCAGACCTTAACCCCATCGAAAATCTATGGAGCCGGCTAAAGAAGCTTGTTAGTCGGAAGCAACCCAGCAATAAAACACAATTAACAGAAGCAATAATTCAATCTTGGTTTCATATTATAACAGCTGCAGAACTAAAGAACTTGGTTCACTCCATGGGAAAGCGTTGTAAGGCCGTAATTAAGGCTAAAGGTTACCCAACTAAGTATTAACTGGTATGGTGAACATTTTTGTATATCTCATTTTTTCTATGTATATCACCTTTCTTCTTTATGAATGCTGTTCTATTAAAATACGATTCATAAATGTTATTGCATTACAATCTTGATTAAATTACCTTTCCAATGATATATAATTTTATAGTATTGGTACAAAAAAAAGTGGTGTTATTAGCCATCAAACCTCTAAAATAAACTTTTTTCAAAAGGTTTCCACAATTTTGTTCCTACCTGCTGAGATCCGTTTCATCGAAAAGGTTAGGGGGCCCCCTCTTGTTTCTTGCAAGTACACTGGCCTTACTTTGTGTCCACATAAGATATTATTATACTTCACAGGGATATGCCTGGTACCAAATATATGGCCAACACAGAAAAACCTCGGGGCGAAAATTTTGTGGGTTTGTTTATCCTATCTCAGCCTTTACTCGAACTTAGTAATCTAATTATAACAGCAGTGAAAAGTTTTCTTTAATGATATAACCGTTTCTTTTTATGAATGGAAAACATGGAGCCAAACACAAAAAGCTCTGTTAAGATTTAAAATAACCCAGGAGATCATTGGAACATAGAGATAACAGTCATGGACCAAGTGCCAAGAAACATGGCGGCAATATCAACAACAAACAACAAACAATTTTTATTTATTTGTCACAATGGTTGTAGCAACTTTCCAACTAGGTATGATGTTTAAAATATTGTTTATAAAGCTAAAACTTACGATGGTAGAAAGTCAAATGTATTGTTACAAAATATAATGCATTAAAATAGTACAAATGTATTGTAATAATGTAATTAAAACGTATCACAAACATAATGTAACAAAAAATCTGAATTTGATACAAAGATATTACATCGTAGACTGAGTTAACCTCTCGTGAAATGGAATTAGCAAATTGTTGGGATGATACGGGAATGAACAAATCTAAGCACGCTTGAGTGGAAAGAAATTTATATAAGAACAGATACTCTAACTTTCCTTCCAGAAGATATTCCTTCTCTCACTTTTTATTTCGAAAATAGGCCATTCTAGTAGGATGCCTACCTAAGCGGTATTTCGAATTATTTTTACCGTGTTTTTCTCAATCGTCCAAATCGAAATTGGATCTCTGCATTTACAGCAAAGTTAGTCCCAGGCTAAAAGGAAAACAAATATATTATTAAAAATTACGAGCCTTTAATAAATACAGCATACCGCAATATCAAATGCGAATGAAAATCTTGATATTATATTTATCTCATTATTATTCTGTTTAGAATATGTGCATTAATGAAGAAATAATGATTGAGTAATTATTTACGTATTTATAAAAAAATACTAATTATTATTGGACGTGTGGAAAAGTTCTACACATATTTGGAGATGTAAAGTATGCGAGTGGATTTAATTCTGTACATGACGCTGTGAACACCGGAATTTTCACCCAATAAAGCACGAGGGCGGACAGCATATAAAAGTAACTTGTTTTCAAAAGTAAAATATTCGTAAAAAAATTTCAAGTGGTTTAAAATAGCAAGTGATAAGGAGCATATCCAACATGGTTTGTTGTACAAGTTAGACGGGGGTAGCACTGCAGTCATAGCTTGCCGAAATGTGCGTTAAATGCACGGAGAGGATACGATTGACGATAGCGCATGTAGCCGCAAGTTTCGAAAATTCAGAGACGGAGACAGAAGCTGTAAAAAGCAACTACGTTCTGGACGTTCGCCAGTGATTTTTGAGCAGATTGTGGAATACGCCATAACGCATGCTCCACATCCAATTGTTGAGGAATTAGTGAAAACCTATCTGTGCACTGAACAACAATTAAAATGCGAATGCACGCACTTGAGTTCATGACTTGCGGAAAAAAGGGTAGAACTTTTAAGCACATCTAATATGCCTTAAAGAATTCCATAATTTTTACCAATTTAATTATTTAATAACTATAGATGTACAACTGTCTATTAATATAAACTACAATAGACATACAAGTAGCTACTAACATAAGCCACTATATATCTATAACTATCGACTAACATGAACTAATATACATGTATAACCATTTAGTAATATAAATTATTTCATTTATAAACCTATTCACTAATATAACCTACTATATATAAATACCTACCAATATGAAAAAAAAAATTGCATGTCGTATAAATGTATTAAAAACGAAAAGGGAAGGAAATTTCTATCAGCACGAAAGAACGTGCCTGCAAAGGACACGATTGGAATAAATTACGAGAAGCGACAGCAGTAGATAAAAAATATTTGCTCAATTTTCCTTCCGTAATATCTAATTTAATATATAACTACTTTCAAATTCAGCTTCAGAACTTGAATACTTTGTTTAGGCCAAAAATACTCAGATCTATTAACTTGAAATACACCGTTGTCGGAAATAATGGATCCCGAGGGACAGAAAAGGGAAGTTTTAGTGAAGATAAAATATTATTTTAGGCGGGTTAAGAGGGGATGAAATATTGCAGGTAATGTTTCACAGGAAGGTATATAACGATAGAACGTTACGTCTTTCCTTGCCGTTAGGTATAAATATTCAGAAAGGGTGCAATCTTCTTCACCAGAATATCGTGAAAACCCAGGACGTCTTCCAAAAAGTTTATGAATGTGCTGAATATTCGCAAAATTCGGAGCTAAAATAAATGAGCTCAGGAAAAACGCATTTTTAAACGAATCTAAGTCCATTTACAATGTCTGCTTTCATATCGTTGCTTATGAAATAAAAAAAAAGGAAGAAAAATGTGGAATCACAGATATGTAAATTTATTTGATATAGTAGATTTTTATAGTTAAATTTATTTTATATAAATCGAACACTACGCAGATTAAATCAAACAACAATGTCAATCAATCAACGTTTATTGGCGTAGTGATACCAACGCCGATGGTATGGCGTGATTAGATGGTGAAACGTTCGAAAGAAAATAAATATTTCTGCCTTCGGTGGGACCTGAACCCACGACCTTCCACTTGCCGGGCGGAGGCTCTACCCACTGAGCTACGAAGGACAATATATAATCTCTTTACGAACGTATATATATTGTTGCCAGTTATTTCGCAGAATGGTGTAGTACATAGACTACTATTTAAACCAAATTGCAAAGAGACTGGTATTAAATTGATCGAAATGCACGTTGCAGCATATATAATATAATAAATACATATGCTGCAACGGGCATTTCGATCAATTTAATACCAGTCATACATGTAGGATTTCTGTGGGATACTATCAATAATTTAGTTATTACAATTGAATAAAAGTAAAGAGCTTGTTACATTAAGCAGATTAAACTAACAAGTGCAGTGGAACCTGCTCAAAGTGACCACCTTTGGAACTGGACTGCAATGGTCACTCTGCATAACGTTGTAGCGAAGCAATAACATGATTGTCCAATATGATATTTTTGACGCTGACGTAACGGAGTAATTTAGTGGTTATTATAAACAAAGTTTTAAATATGTTTTAATAGATTTTAGCTAATTGGCCGAAATAATGTATATATGATCTACATGAACATATAGTGTTTGTTAATTGTGTGGTTAGAACATTGTGAAATACGATAAACATTGACCGCGTCTCCTTTTCAAATTTGGCCCATATACTAAAATGGAATAAGGGTTGGAAGACACTGCATATAACAACAACCTAAAAATGTTTAAGTTATTATACTTTGCACACACACTGAAACAATTAATGATAATGTTTCTAAGCAAGATAGAATAATTTAATCTTTCACATATTAAAACTTCATACACCATACTCCAATTTTTTCAGCGGTGTTATCAATTCACCATAAATTCGATTATTAGTTATCAATTCATTTAAAAGCATAATCTCTGATTTGAAGATGAGTTTCTGAGAGTAAATGTAGATATAATGGTATTTATATTAGCGTCCAGCACCGGCGCCGTTAGCGGGGAGAAACTGGGGGACCCGTTCCCCCAATGTTGGTATTAGGGTTCCATGTCCCCCTCCAATTTCAAACAAAATGCCTTCTACTGGTATATTGTCCCCCCCCCCCAATATTTTTATGCCGTCGGCGCCCATGGCGTCCAGTATAGAGATTTTTACAAAGCATAGGTCCCCATTGGGCTTCCGCTTCAAAACTACTACTTCACATTTTAAAATTACTACTTGCTGCATGTTGTCATGTATCGACGTACGGTGTCCATGTTGTTGTTAGTACCACAATCTTCGTTGTGTGCTGTCGGAATTGCATGTTGTCATATACTGACGTACGGTGACAACATCGTGCCAGTCACTGTCTTTGATTGTTGTGGCTGTTACTGCCACAATCTTCGTTGTGTGTTGTCGGGATTGCGTGTTGTTTTCGTTGTCTATCTTTTTATTGTCCAAGTTGTAGTTGCTCACTGTATTATAAATACAACTACTGTGCGTTATAGGCTTCATAGTAATTGTGTATTGCTGTAGTCACTGCGTGTTGTGCTCAGTTGAAAGTTTGCATTTTTGTTGTTGACACTTTCGTTTGTTGTTATTCTTGTTGATAGTTCTACATCACGGTATCTTGTTGTCTCCAACTGTAATTACCACGTACTGTATACACCACATTTCCTAGTTTATGTTTCAAAATTCCAGTGAACTAACGCATTTTATGTATATGGGAATGGGCGTGAGTGCGAGTTACAGTGTAACTTCAGAATACCATCTCGAGGGAATTATCTAGAAAATTACAACTTTTGAAACAGAGTTTTAAAAACATCGTTAAAATATCACGTCATTACGAAACTACTACGAAAAAAGAACAAGGGAAGTTTCGTTTAAAACATTTTAGTAGCGCCTTTTCTAAGTCCCGCTAATTAAGTTTTAGCTCGTAAAATAAAAAGCTAGTTTTAAAAGCATTAATAGCCTTTCCGAAAATGAAACAATGGGATAAAGCATTAAGTATTAAAAGAAATACCAATCTATTGGCATCCAAATCCGTCGAAATTGTCAAAGGCCTTATTCGTGGCGCGCGGTCCTTATTACCTGCTAAAACAAACTTGTTATTATGTCAATAAATCGTCCTCGTTAGTTGCTAAAAATCCGAGTTGATCACTTCACTGTTTTATCGTTAACAGCATATGTCAGTCAAATCATTAAAAGTTGCTGACGTGAATGGGTGCATATAAAATTAAATTTTTACTTCATCTTTATGGAAAACACCATTTAAATTAAATCCTGAACTGAAAATAACATTAATGGTAAGGAAAAGATAAATACGAGGACCGATTACTTTCAAATTTGAAATTAGGTGTGAAAATGGCGCTGTGAAAACATCGGAAGCTTCGACGATATCGTCGTTTAAACATTTAACATGTAAACAGAAAGAATTACGTCGAAAACCCGCGACCATTTTTTACGCCGAATTTTAGACTTTTTACTGTGCATGACTATTTACAAAAATGCTTACATCTCATTATCGTTATCTCAACTCCGAATTGCCTTTAATACAATTCTGGAGAAGAACTGGACTTTGATTGTCAAGAAACAATTATAAATTTTAAAATTTAAAATAGGGCAAATAACGATAAAAAATTGCGTTAATTTCTACTGGGTGGATAGTGCAGGCCAGCCAAATAGTGCACTGAACGAAACAATGAACCATTATGCCCATCTGTCACAAGCGAGAAGACTCGGTCATTATTCGACACATCGTTAGTGGTTAGACGGTAAATAAGCATGGGAAACTTGCTTCCTGGCGTAAATAAAAAAAAAGTCGAAGCGCCAGTTTTCAACATTTTTCGGCAAATTTTTAAAGTATTTTTTACTTCACATTTTCTGCAAAGAAGTAAGTTTGACATACGTTTGATCCACCTTTATTAATGGGGTAACTAACAAAACCAATATCATGGGGTTTTCCATAGAGACATAAAAAACATTTTCTCCGAAAATACTTATTCGATGCATACAAAATTTTTTTTGTATAGTTAGTAAACATATTTACATATTTTGTGTGTGTGACATTTTATAATATACATAATATTCGTAAAATTAAAAATATTTATATCAAATGACATTTTTTTCTAGAAAGGAAGATTTTTATTTTACGTTCAGATCAATATTTAAAAAGACCGAATAAAAAATATAAAATACTACACATATGTAGAACCCTTATATGTATGCACCTAAGAAATTACACGTCAACTGAAACTCAAGATTTTGAAAACATGTTCCTTTTGCGACAGGAAATATCATTTTGAGAAAATCGCATTTTTGTAAAAAGTTTTCAATACATTTAAATTCACTTTTTACGTTTGCAAATTTTTCTAAAAACAGTTATAATTAACCTAGAGTCAGACAATTTATGTAGTTTGAAAGATAAGAATTCATACTTTTCTTTAGAATAAAGAAAAGTAATCGCTTTTTCAAAGCATTTTCGCAAGTTGCCCCCTTAAATGCTTATGAAGCATCTAGATTTAATTGTATGATGAATGAAATATTGACGTAAGCAAGGGGTTATTGATGGGTTCGTAACCCCTCAGTGCAATGAAATTCTGTATATTGAACTTAGGAATATGTGAGTTGTAGCTCTCTAAACAACCTTCATTGAGCCTATAACTCCGCATATGAACTTTCTGCGTACGCCTATGGAATGAACAATAGGCATGTGTTATAAAAGTCAATAGATGCCCATGGAATGAACAACAGGCATGTGTTATAAAAGTCAATAGATGCCCATGGAATGAACAATAGGCATGTGTTATAAAAGTCAATAGATGCCCATGGGATGAACAATAGGCATGTGTTATAAAAATCAATAGATGCCCATGGGATGAACAATAGGCATGTGTTATAAAAGTCAATAGATTCCCATGGAATGAACAATAGGCATGTGTTATAAAAGTCAATAGATGCCCATGGGATGAACGATGGGCATGAGTTATAAAAGTCAATAGGTGCCCATAGAATGAACAATAGACATGTGTTATAAAAGTCACTATATGCCCATGGACTGAACAATAGGCGTGTGTTATAAAAGTCATTAGATTGGCGTAAGAAACTACGTTTATTCACAGGTCACTACGATGTTGAATCTCGCCTATATTCGCGATATCGGTATCATTTAACAATAATTATCTATGGTAGTTGAAGAATAGCGTATACGTGGGATTTGATAATTTTTGATTTTATTAAAGAGTACCTATTAGATATAGAAATCAAATATGTGGTTTATTTGATGAACTAGATCAATTCTTTGTGATTGTTTAAAAAAAATCCGCCCTTCTTCTCGGAGGAAAATTATTTTCCTGAAAAACTAATTTTTTTTAATGCACCTGAGGCAAGTAAGCAAGAAAGTGAAAGAAAATACGAAAATGTTTGAAAAAAATTTCAATTTCCCTGAATGAAATTTCTACGAGAATAATTAAATTCACTCGTTCACCTCTTAATTTGCATTTCTCAATTTTGAAAATTAGTACTTCTCGGGTTTTTAACAAACGCTGAAATTTGAAAGTGGATTGATAAATTTTTACTGCAAGAAAAAATATTTTTTAGGTTCAATGGAAAGTGAATGTAATTTATTGATTGAAATGTACACTGAGTGATTTGGAACATCAATGAAAGAATTATATTAAAATTATTACAAATACTAATTATAATAACCAGTCTATTTCAGTAGCGCAGCAATTCAAAACTCATGAGGGTGGGGGGGGATCAAAGGCCTTTAAAGGAGTGTTTGTGATATGATCTATGAAAAAATAATGCATTTTGATACACAATGGGGCTTCCTCCCGAGCCCGTCCATTTCCTACACCACTGATCAATTTATAACAGCTTTGAAACAAAAATGATCAGAATGAACTTCTTCTTTCCGTGTCCAGATCAAACTTTACAGTTCCAAAAATTTGCCGCCATTACGGCCTTGTCATTGGCCTGAAGCAAGTGGTCCGTAGTACATATTTCCGGTAACTGTGGATAGATTAGCAAATGTGCTGGGATCTGAATTTCCCTACAGTCGCACTTCATGTCTCTGTCAATTGACAGACCCATGAATTTCCCCACAGTCGCACTTCATGTCTCTGTCAATTGACAGACACATGAATTTCCCCACAGTCACGCTTCATGTCTCTGTCAATTGACAGACCCATGAATTTCTCCACAATGGCACTTCATGTCTCTGTCAATTGACAACCCCCACTTGATCGGGTTTGTCTTACATTTCGGTACCCCAACCCTCATCCTATTCAGTCATCCTCCAGACTATATTAAGGAGTTCATGTTCAGTAGCCATTTCCGCTCTGGGGTCTCCAGGTTGAACTGAAACTGGTGTTACGGTTGTAGCAATTCAAAATATTATTGGTGGAGTGGGGGCTGATATAGCTTTATATATAAAACAAAAATACCACGTGATACGGTGTTAAAGATGAAAATGAGCCTTGATACCGAATGCAATGTGCTTGACCCACCTCGCTCACCCTACTTTTCCTACACCATGGAGCGAGGTCCTTCGGATCGTTTGACCTTTTGACGTCGTAAGTAGCCCATCTAGTGTGCCGTTACTCTGAGTTCAATTTCCAATGGTATCCCCCAAAAAAGCCTACCTACTAACTATTCACCGTAGTTCGGGGGTTGGTTCCCTAGGTCTTGAGATGTTCGTATACCTCGGACAAATGTAGGAACACTGACCTACGGTGGCGCAGTGGTAAAGCATTCATTCGTAGTGCTATTAATCTGGTTCATAGAACTGGTTTATGGAACTAATTAATCTGGTTCATATGTTATTTCTGCTTATCCCAGTCCGGGGTTTGGTTCGCTTTGCTTCGCTTTGCTTCGCTTTGCTTCGGGGGTTCGGATTCCTCGGAAAATTGTAGGTTCCTTTGCAGTATGAACCTGTGAGCAGGGCCCGACTAAAGTAAGTTGTGGCCCAGGGCACAAGAAAATATGGGGGCATTTTCTAACACGCGCAGATATATAGAGGGCGATCCAAAATAAAAAACTTTAAAATATAATAATTCGTTAACTAATACAGAGAAATAGATGCCGTTTGCACAGAAAGAATAAAAATGAAAAGAATTTTTTGTTAAGAATTTTTTTATTGTTAGTATAATTTATATTTCTACCAACAGATAGCGCTGTATTAGTTACCTTGTTTGAATTACATGGGATGTCAGATTTAGCTTAAAAATTTGTAGTGGACCGTTCGTCATTCAACAGAACAGCAGTCAGACGAAATACCACTGAGGAAAATTTTGTATTCATAATTGTATATTTCATGTCCAAAAATTTGGCCTTAGGTCAACTAGGAGGGGACCGGCGCATTAACGTGACTTACTCTTCGGCGGCCTCCCTTCCCAAAGCCCCCTCCATGCCCCATAATGTAATGTAACGTGATTTACGAAACACACTGTATCTACAAAAACAAACTAAGCTTACAGATCGGATCTCCGGCATGAATAACATATAGGACTTCGCTTAATCGAAATCCGGGTTAACCTGTATAAAATATTATACGTATTATTATTTGTTTTTAAGTTTATGCGACACACTATATAGAAATTATATATGTCGAAAGTAATCGCAATAAATTATAATTTTTGAGTTTCCTTTTCCCCAATTGGGCTTGCCTAAATTCAAAGATACCATTTCGGACTCCGACCGTTAGGGGAATCTACTCCGTCCCTCGCCAATATAACAAATTATACTAGTGTAGTCGACATCTCAGTTAAATTAGAATCAAAACTTCGTTATTGCAATAACAAATCACAAAAAGATCGACTGAGCAAACGGGGAATGGAAGCAAACGAACAAGTAATCTACATAGATATAATAAACTTTGATTATTTGGGCTCCATTCTCCTGATTGATTACCGCCAGGTGTAAGTTTCCGAAGGCGAATGTGCAGTGTTTATTTAAGTAGTGGGTAAACAGAAGGAAATAGATTAAGTTTCAAATGGGAAAACAACAATGGAATGAGAACTGATTTGATCACACGGGAGAAACTGATTTGAGCAAATTACGAGCATACCAAATTTTGCCATGGGGTTCATGGTCTGCAGACGAAGCAATAATGATTATAACTTGCTGGAAAATAATATACAGCAATTTCTCTCATTAACGTCGCTCTAATTTCAACAATTATATCCGTTCACCGACGGTATTTTGCCGTTCTGGTAAAGGATTCATAGATATACGCACATTTTAATTAATGTATTTTTCTGTTTAACGGCGTTTTTCTTCCTTCTTTAAAAGCCACTAATGGGTGATTTAATCTACTTATTTTTTTGGCATATATCGAGATCTTAAAGATATGGTACACGAATTTCTATTGAGAAGTTCAATCTTCATGAACGCCAAAATAAATTCGAGGTCACCTGTACTATAATTCTGTAAAAATGATTATTACAATAATGATATCAAACAACAATGTCAATCAATCAACGTTTATTGGCGTAGTGATACCGACGCCGATGGTATGGCGTGATTAGATGGTGAAACATTCGAAAGGAAATAAATATCTCTGCCTTCGGTGGGACCCGAACTCACGAGCCCCCATTCGCCGGACGGAGGCTCTACTCACTGAGCTACGAAGGACAATATATAATCTCTTTACGAACGTATATATATACTGTTGCCAGTTATTTCGCAGAATGGTGTAGTACATAGACTACTATTTAAACCAAATTGCAAAGAGACTGGTATTCAATTGATAATATTAAATAATGATAGTTTATTAACCTGTAACATATAACTTAGTGGGATTTCCACAATCTCAACAATGTCAAAAAAAAGGAAGAAAGATTTGATTGCATTCACGAACTATTTTTTTTTATTTAGTAACAGTCCCCTGCTATTTATTTAGGAACAGTCACATGCTTCCTTTTGTTTTTGACACTGGTGCACGAAGGGGGTATTGATGGGTTGTAACCCCCATTGCAATGAAATTTTGTATATTTAATATAGGAATATGTGAATTGTAACTCTGTACCCCCCCCCCATTGAGTCTATAACCCCACTTATGAACTTTTGCGTACGCGTATAGTTTTCAAATATAATTTTAAGAGAAGTCAGATAGTAAGACAGTAATATGTAAGAGAGCAGAATTGAAGGACGGTAGGAAGGAAGAAGACGTGCGATTGTTTGTTTTCGAATATCCAATGATTATTTTGCAATTGTACTTGTATTATATATATATAATAAGTAAATGTATTATATATATACATATATAAGAGAAGCGTTGTTTCCTGTATGATTCATAATTATAGAAACACTCTCTAGATACAATAATTAAAAAAAGGAAGGTCTTACATATATATCCTTTACTCTTCTTTTCTCCTTTTACTACTATATTTTATTTTATTTTAGTTTAAATTGTTTCTATTAGTTTAATTTATATGGTTTTACTACTCTAATTCATATGGTTTTATTACTTTAATATGTTGAAGGCCGCTACATGCGGGTATGCAAGTTGTGCTTCGCACAAAAGCGCTTGATTGGGAGAGGCGCCATTTCAAAATAACATATAGTGCTTTTTTAAACAATGCATTGAAATAAATTATTAGAAGCATAAATAATAAATTCATTGGCAGTCCATAATTAAATCTACAGTTGGAAAATTTTTTTGTGGTGTTATATTTTTAGGTCTACTATATTGTATTTGTACGCTAAAGAAGTAAAAAAATTTTTGAAATAAATTTTATTTCAATTTATAAATTCTATTTCATGAGGGCCCTAAAATCTAATTTAGCACAAAGGTGCTTCTGTGTATGGATACTAATACGAACAGTTCATAAATTGTTTAGATTAAATACAAAATTATTCGGGTTCTGTTATATGAGTTTGGAATGGAAGAGAAAGCAGAGACCATAGCCTGTTAGGAGATTCTCTTTAATTAAATATTCATATCAAATTCTCTGTAATAAAAATATTTAATTTTCAATAACAAATAAAATATTGACAGTGGGGCAGCGTTACTTAGAAGGTGGGCCCTCTCCGAGTGTTCACCATCCTCCCTTCGAATAAAAAATCACAATTCATACATGTATCATCGCGATGGCGATAATGATGATAATATATGCATGAATATTGACTTCTTTATTCGAAGTAGGGGATGGTGAACATTCAGGGATGACCCACCAGTGGCGAAGGGTGATCAAAAGTAAGCCATTCTTGAATAGTCTAATTATTTCTACTTCGAATAAAGAAGTCAATATTCGCCATATATTATCATCATTATTCCATCGCGATGATAAGCGCATGAATTTCGTGATTTTTATTCGAAGGGGAGGATGGTGAACACTCGAGAGAGAGAGAGTCAACCTTGAAGTAACGCCGCTACGCCGCCGTAATTCATCAATTTCTAAGCCTTTAAGCTCATCCGTCTTTAAATTTTGAGTAAGCTCATCAGTCTTTAAATCCTAAGTCTTTAAGCTCATCCGTCTTTAAATTATAAGCTCATCAGTCTTTAAACTATAAGCTTATCAGTCTTTAAATTATAAGCTCATCAGTCTTTAAATTATGAGCTTATCAGTCTTTAAATTATGAGCTTATCAGTCTTTAAATTATAAGCTTGTCAGTCTTTCAATTATAAGCTTATTAGTCTTTAAATTATACGCTTTTCAGTTTTTAAATTATAAGCTTATCAGTCTTTAAGTTATAAGCTTGTCAGTCTTTAAATTATAAGCTTATCAGTCTTTAAATTATAAGCTTATCAGTCTTTAAATTATAAACTTATCAGTCTTTAAATTATAATCTTAAGTTTTTAATCATACAAGTAATGCATAAAATTACTGAAAATAATTTACACTCATGTCCAAAATTAAGGTTACACGCAATGTTGTTTTAATAGGAGAGTATATATAGGAGAGTAAATATATATTTTGTTCTCTCTTTGCTTTATTTATAAAAAATCATTTTACAGAAAATTAAAGAGCTATAAATTACTAGAATTACAACAAATCAAATTTTTTTAGGCACCCTATGAAGGAAAATCCACGATCAAATATGGTAAAAAGATTGAATGTGGAAAATAAAAATTCATAAAAAAACTGATTTAGAATATATAATTTTCTCACATTAATATGTAAAATTATTAAAAAATGATCATTTATGTTTATATAAGCAATCTTTATATCTCTATATCATAAGATAAATAGATAAGTAAATTACTCGTTCGTTTGCTCCCATTCCCCTTTGATCAGTCGATCTTTTTGTGATTTGTTATAGAAATAGAGAAGTTTTGATTCTAATTTAACTAAGATGTCGACTACACTCGTACAATTTGTCACATTGGCGGGGGACGGAGTAGATTCCCCTAACGGTCGGAGTTCGAAATGATATCTTTGAATTTGGGCAAGCCCAATTGGGGAGAAGGAAACTCAAAAATTATAATTTATTGCGATTACTTTCGACATATATAATTTCTATATAGTGTGTCGCATAAACTTAAAAAAAAAATAATAATACGTATAATATTTTATATAGGTTAACCCGGATTTCGATTAAGCGAAGTCCTATATGTTATTCATGCCGGAGATCCGATCTGTAAGCTTAGTTTGTTTTTGTAAATACAGTGTGTTTCGTAAGTCACGTTACATTGCATTATGGGGCATGGAGGGGGCTTTGGGAAGGGAGGCCGCCAAAAAGTTATAATTTTTATATTTCTATATCTCTTTTTGACGAATTTTTGTTTTCCACCTTGAATTTTTGTACCATATTTGATCGTGGATTCTCCTTCACATGATGTCTAAAAAATTTGATTTGTTGCGATTCTGTTAACCGTTTATAGCTTTTAGTATTTCTGTAAAATGACTTTGTATAAATAAAACACATAGAGCAAGAAATGTGCCTCTCTCATTGGAATAATACCGAGTGTAAATTTAATTTTGCACATGAAAATATTACCCAGCTTATATTGCATAAATAACCCATTAAGCATCATAATGAGTATTTGAAAAAAAATAATTCATTAGACTTTAAAACAATTTTTCATCATTCGCGAAAAACAAAAAGAACATAAAAACTTTTTCTTAATCATCAAGTAATTATTTTAAGAAACACTAATTTTTTTTCTTAAAGCTCTTCATTTTAAAGTTCGTTTAAGTAAAAATAATTGCAGTACTTAAAATAAAAACTCATCAAACACACAGAAGGTAATTTCAAATAAAGATAATAATTCCTAATAATTCCACGTGACTTAAAAAGACTATTAATCTTTTTAGATTATTAAAATTTGACGGAAATTACTTTTAAGGAATTAAAATCCACTGGAAATTTAAAACAAAAACAAACTGTGCCGGCTGAAAATTTACGAATACATATAAAAGCATCTCAAAATTAAAATCGCGTTTATTTATTTCAAAACGTGCAACTTGCTTTAAAAATTGCCAAATTGTCAATATTGATAAAAACTGAAATAAAATATTCTACATGTGGTGATTTAAAAATAATATAAAATTTAAAATTAAGTGGTATGAAACAGGAGCACTCAAGATTTTAGAAAATTTAGAAGTTTGTTATTAAATTATTTTGGAACTAAATGGTATAAAAACAAATGATATGACAAGAAAGGTCGGATTATATGTCATCAAATTATTTTAAAAGAACAAATGATGAATTACGTGTTTCTTTATTCGCATCAGTATCAAAAATTTCTATAATTAGTGGATATACACTCTCTGAAAAAACAACAACAACGAAAAACATCCTTTCTCAAAAAAACATCAAAATAAAAATAAAGAACATCTTTTAAAAAAAATTTATTAAAAATCATCTTCAAAATAAAAATAAAAAGCTTCTCCTTGTGCCTATGAGTGAAGGTATTAGAATTTTTGAAGTTTATTTACAAAGAATAGATTACTTTAACTTCGGTGCATAGCTTCAATATTCGGAACTCAAAAATTTTACTTGGGCTAAAATTACTTGGCCATGTTTAACCCAAAAAAATGAGTTTCTTTATATTAATTTTTATATTTTTCTCTCCATAATTCTAACTTTATGGCAATCTTCCGCCAGAGACATAATAATAATAATAATAATAATAATAATCTTTATTTTCTACAAGTGTGTGTGCATGCCGTTACGGTTTGGATATTAATACAGTATATTAAACAATATATTGCATATACATGGTGTTTCGTAAAGTGCTACATAATTTTGAAATGATATAACTTCGGAAAAGGGATAGGTAGAAGGATGAAGTAAGCGGTAAGTTTAATAAGGGACCATTAACAAAAAACGTCCTTGCATTGTAGGGTGGGGGGGCAGGCCCAAGTAGACAAAGCAGGAGAAGGGTGTTGATTTATTAAGACCGTCCGCATTTAAATTTTTTTCTTATAAACACGATAGAAAAGAAATACACATTTTTTTTGCGTAAATTCCTCATTTAAATTTTTTTTTATAAATGTGATGGAAAATACAATTTTTTTAAATGTCAATTGCATGAAAATTTGAAGCACGTGTTGGGATTGCAGAAAAAGAGTGGAACCTTTGGAAAGTACAGAATATGAACACCACCAATGTTTTATGACTTTTTTAATCGTTTTGGGGCAGGGCGGACGACAGTTCAGGGCGCCACTTCACGAGGGGAAGGGGAGGCGAAATCAATAAGCTGATTGTGTATAAAGTAAAACAGATTGTTTACTTATTAAAAAATTAGAAAGGGGGGCGCCAAAATATGGTTTCGGCTGGTATCAGATTTATTGTCGCGGCGGCTCTGTTTTGGGGGGAAACATAGCAAGCTAAAAGAGCCAACATTAATGGAGTCATTAATAAGGCTCCATTAATGTCCCATAAGTCTGGAATTCCTGCCTAAAAATTCACAAAAATGTCGGGGCCCCTTTCAGCCAATCTAAACTAGCCACCCTCTGGGCCAATGAGCGACGACCTTCATCCAACCAGCCAATCAGGGGATAGCCAAGGAAATAGTACTACAAATACGTCTCATATTTTTTACTCACTCATTTTCTGCCGAGCAACCAAGTGAAAGTCTTGCATTTTACAGAGGGAAACTTGGTCGGTATTACTTCTGAGGATGTTCCGCATAGCACTGAGTGAAACGTTAAGTGTTTTTAATAAACAGACGTTGCGGAATAACCCGCAAAGCTCTATGATGTATATTAATAGACGCCGTGAAAGTCTTCGTGACAAATTTTTACAGAATTTTGAGAGAGTGTGTGTGGAAGGGGGGGATTTAACTGTCGGACGTCCGCCACAGTGGGGGGAGGGGTTGAGTGAAATCGGAGAAGCGTCCACCAGGGGTTAAATAGTACCAAAATCATATCGACGACCTTCGCGAATGGTCGCTAGGCAACTCCTAAAAATCAAATACACGGGTTCGTAAAATTAGCTACACCACTGGCCAATAGGTGGCGCTACAGTCACGGCACTATGTCCTTCAGTAATGGGGAAGCAAATAATGTCATAGCAAGGCATCAAACCATATTACAATGGATTCAGAATGGTCACCTTGTATGCCAATGATATGATGCAAACGAAGAGTGAAGTCTGAAGTCATTTTCTGTAATGTGTCTATCAAAATTGATGTACGTTCCTCATAGATAAACTTCTCCAGTTGTTCAAGTCTGCGGATGCTTATCGAAAACATAATCTTTTAAATGACCCCACAGGAAGCAGTGGTACAGATTGAGGGCAAGCATGGGGTCCAATTCATGCAAGTTCTACTCTCTTGGGCTTATCCTGTTATTCAAATGTGGTTTCTACGAGTTCTTCCTTGATACTTCGTTTCCTAACCAATAGATGTGGGCTAGTCATCTTGAGAGTTATCTTTTTCGACCATCACTATACTGATACTACGGGGAAAAAGAGGACTGAAAGTCCCCAACCTGCAGTAGCTATGTTTTTCGCATAGAGATTCTTCTTTAGCATTCTGTATTGAGGAAGACGGACAATGCTTGACGCACTACGTCTTTAAATGCCAAATAATGGCTTAATAATATTTAAATAGTATGGTAATGACCAGTGGCATAGCTAGATATTTTGCCTCCCCGGGCAAGTGACTGTCAGTGCCGTAATTACTGTGCCTGTCATTGTTTTTTAAAGGCTAATTGCCGCCCCCAAATTGTGGCGCCCGGGGCGACCGCCCCTTGTGCCCTAGCTACACTACTGGTAATAACGTATGTGTATACTTAAAAAGATAATCTAATACTTATACATGTATATATATAACATCCTCTACGTAACTTTTCTCGTAAAAAAACGCATACAAGCAACTAAATATATTGAAGGCCAATAAAGCCGCTCACTACTTTGAAACAAATAATACATCTGTCAAAAGTGAATTTTACGCGGAATTTTATCGCATTACATTCATACATAAAGAGAATTTCTTTTTCAAGTATTTTGATGTTTATTCAAAGTGTACGAGAGGGAGAAAGGCTTGAGGGATTTCAGTTCCTAAAAGCATTCCAGAAAACGAAGTAGCGTCATCAATATTTATGTTCCACAGCATTCTTTCTGAAAGCTAAGGTTTGTTCAGTTGAGATAAATATGTTGCAAGAATATATCAGAAGAAGTCCAATAGATACTCTAAAAACTAGGAACAGAGAAAAATGTTCTTCAAACCTGGCATTCAGAAAAAATAAATAAATAAAAAAGCATGGCCTGAAAGAGAACTGAAATTTTATATACCTCTGGTAAATAGGGGAAACTAAAGGCGATGACGGCACGGTAACGCAGAGCCGATGTTTCAGTAGACTACTTCAGTAGATGCACTTTTTCAAATTTACTATGAAATGATTGGGAGTATGCGGGTTTAATACCATAGCTGTATTTTCTTTATAGTGTTCACTAATGTTCTCAGTGAAGGCTCAGGGTATTTAACCAATCACGACACTTATATTATTATGAATTACACAAAGGTCAATGCCCTCAATTTTGTCCTTAAATGTTTTGGCGTTGAAGAGAATGGCAAATAATGGCAAAGGCAAGTAATTTTGTTCTGTTCGTCAACAATAAGGAACATTATATTATGCGATTGACCTCATACTAAAGGGGCTGTTCAAGTATTACATAAGTATCCATGGGGGAGGGGTTTGAGGTTTGATTAATTTTGCTGACAACGGGGAGGAGGGTGTCTGAACCATGCTTATGTAAGACACAGAAAATGATAAAATAAACACATTTGGGTGCCACTCAAAATTTAAATTGCTCAATTTAATCATGACACTCATTCATTTTGTTCCTTTTACCATAAAGCTGAACCCCTGAAAGTTTGAAAGCATTCTGTGAATATTTACTGGTCGCTCATCGCCATTGAACGTTCTATAGAAAATGTCTAATAAACAAAATCACTTTAAACTTAATAAATACTGTTGGTATTGATTTATTGCACGGTATTAGTACAATATATCGTTATTAACAAGTAACAAACTTCTAATAAATGACAGGAACAGTAAAACGAGAATAAACGTATATCATTTTTTCCGAATTCCCTTCATAATCGTGGATATCCTCGATTTCGGATATTCTCGGCGATATTTCTCCATGACTTGAAGTAGGAACTGCTTCCAGTTCTCTTGATTTGTAAACACTGCATTGAAGGACTGGATCAACGCGACGCCACGTTTCGTTGCATCATTCACTACTTTCAGCTGCTGAATTTCACTTTTGGCTGCGATAAAATCATCGTTTTCTTCCATATGTCGGGGTCCTCTTTGAGAAAGTCCTGCGAAATATTCAGAGCAACGAAGAGCCTCCTCATGTTTATTGACACAAAATCAGGAAGCTCCTTTTCCTTAACGAGATGTTCTGCTAGACGGATACGCCGTGGAGTAGGATCGATAGGGGAAACCTTATCTAGAGCTGCCACCATTGCTATCTTTCTTTCTCTTGTAACATCAAAATCAAAAAAGGCAAGGCCAATAAGTGTTTCACTTATGTACCATAGGTGTGCAGAAAACGTCTTCATTGCAGTTTTAGCAACGTACTTGTTGACCTTCTTATATTCCTGAAAATCTTTCAATAGTTGCGGGTCATTCCGTGGAGCCGATGCAGCAGTTGAGCATCTGTACCATGTCTTCAAATACAATCTGATCACGAAGACATTAAAGATCCGAAGTCCGCGTAGTTTACGAGCAGACGGCTTGAATTGTGCACGAAACAGGTAAATCTTCAAGCAATATGTTATCTTTGCCATCCACCTAGCCCTATGCAATGCTCCTGGCGCATGAATACGGAATCCTACTGGGGGATCTTCTCCTAGGAAAACCAGAGCTAGTTGTAGCAGCTCTTTGTAGTTATCTCTGGGATGAAAATTGGATAATTGACAATGAAACTTATCAGATCTTCTGTCATTGATCCCAATTCAGAAGCAATGGACTCTCCCTTTATGCCACTTTCTTACTCTTCTTTGTTAAGCAATTTCCAGGAGTTAGAAAATCTTTGGAAAAGTTTAATGTTTGACCCACTGGAAGTTTCCATCAGCAGATCGAATACCTTTGCAACAATAAGCTCATGTATGTGATGCCTGCAAGCCAAACTCAGAAGGGCTTTGTTGAGCTTCTGTTCTAGCAGTATACAGGCTCCTGCTTTGAGTCCGGTGTTGCTAGAGGTCGTATCAAAGGACATCATCTGCACCCGTTCAGCCAGGTTCCATTCTTGAATTAATTTAAATACCGCACTTGCCTGTGCTTCTCCAGTTCCATTCTCAATTTGTGGGACACCCAAAAGTTTCATGATACCACCAGATACCAGAACAGCTAGTAGGTCAATGGTCTCTTTTGATGTGAGTGCCGGTAATATCTTTGCGTCCCAATGGATGATAAGCGGAGTATCAGGTGTGAAAGAGCATCTTATCTCTTTTGCAACAGATTCTCTGTGCTGTCTCCGAGCTTTCCTTATCGTTTCCTTGTTTAGGGCAATTTTTTCAGGGTTGTGTCCCATGGATTTTGCTGTTGCAGCTAGAACCTATGTTGCATTTCGGTTACTAATTTTTGTTCTATCTAGCGCAGACACCAATTCAAGACTAACGATATTTGAAGGCCTTGAATGTTTGATTGGCAATGGTGTATGGAACTTTACTTCAGTGTTATGCTGGTCGTCAGCGCCGTCTTCGTCGCTACTACTGCTACTGAGATTCACAGTTGCTGCCTCCGCTCTTGCTCGCTCTGATTCCCTCCTCTTTCTAGACTGGCTATGCGCCTCTCTCTCTTGACGTCTTGTCTCTTGCCTCCATAAAGTGGTGTCAATTGAACCCATGCTTCCTCTCCTCCTTATCTCCCGTTGAGCCAACAAGAATTGACCATCTTCTTCCAATGTTACTAAAGTTAGAGCATCAGCATGTGCAATATCAAAGAGGTTGCCAAGTGTTTCGGTAAAGGCTTTTTCTTTTCCTTGTTGCGTCTCTATCCTCCTCGATGCGTTTTTCTTAAGTCCTTTCCAGGTAGAGTGTAGTCGTTAAATTTTGGTAATCACATGACACAGTTGCTTTGTAGGGATTTTTGCTTTGATCCAGAAAGTACACGCTTCTTTTGTTGTCTCCATTGCACTCGTTTGAATGGAATTGCCAACATTGTGTCAATGAAAAAATCGTCCAAGCACTTGCCTATTGGAAGCCAGTTTGTTTCCCTTAATGGAGTAAAATATTTCTCCAATTAAATGTATACCACGATTCTTTGTTCTCACAACTTGGAAGTAATGGCCATTTTCACTTTAAACAATATATAAAAAATATCACGAAATTAATACAGTGTACGGCTTTTACGCATTCATTATTAGGGAGAAATATGTGGAGAAATTGACGGTCCTTGAGCGACTTCTTAATATTAACTTAACTGAACAAAACTTTCAGGATTTGGTTTTTAACCCGAATGAAACAGATTGGCAGGGGGGTATCGTTTAAGTAATATGGTGTTTCATTTTTCTCAATGTATTTCGCTGGCACCCTAATACACATTGTCAGGCAGTGATAGCCGCACTGATAGAACTACAATACTGGAATGCACGACAAGTAAACTACGAGAAAAGATATAAAATACACGTAAAAGTGGTATATATTTAATTATTTAAATTAGCGGCTGGCTATCAATCTGTTTTCGCTCGGGGACACTTTCTGAACTCCCCATGGGCGCTCTGATATTTTTAAATTATAATAAATATATTATTTTTAATAAATGCATTTTATCAAATCCACTTCTTATTTATCCACTATTTGCTTACAATATATGAAATATTAATATATGTAATAAAAATGTGACA
>QLNU02003225.1:74575230-74596652 GCA_006491805.2 Dysdera silvatica
TTTACCAATTTTGATAGTTTTTGTATCTTTATGTAAACGAAATTTTGCACTTGCATTTTTATACACACATTTCACCATGTCAATGTACACATCCTCAAAATCTGCTGATCTTAAAGAGTTCATGGTTGCTGACGTTTTAATAGAGTCAAAGGCTTTCTCATAATCAATAAATGCCACACATAATGGAAGTTTATATTCATGTTTTATTTCAATTAATTCTCTTAATACTTGAATATGGCCCACTGTACAGAATCCAGTTCGAAATCCAGCTTGTTCCCGTGGTTGAGCTGCATCTAATTTTTTCTGTAGGCGATGTGTTAGCACTTTTGTGAAGATTTTATAAATAGCAGGTAACAAGCTAATTGGTCGGTAATTTTTCAAATCCTCTTTATCACCTTTTTTATGCAAAAGAATTACTGTTGCAGAATCCCATTGGTTTGGTATGTTACCACTGTTGAGGCATTTGGTAAAGAATTTTGCGAGTATGTCTTCTACATGTTCTCCAGCTTCTTTTAAGATATCTAATGTAATGCCATCATCGCCAGGGGATCTTCCTTTCTTCATACTTTTTATTGCAAATGCTACTTCTTCTTTTAAGATTTTAGGAGCTGTTCCTTCGACTATCTCAGAGTCTTCTGCTTAATCTTTACCGTTTCCTTCATATATAGTTTCTTTCTGTAGAATCTTCAACTCTAAGTATTTTTCCCTATTTTGTTACAGCTATCCGCTCCCTTTAATGTACGATGTGTTTCCCAATAGACAAACTCCCTTTAACAACCCTAAGGCTCTTGTTGCTTTCAATGGCCTTCCTTACTAACTCACAATTGAATTTTCTTATATCTTCTTTCATGTTTTTGCGCAAAGTTTTGCAAAGTTCTACATACTCGATCTTGCGACTGGTATTTTGATTGTCCACCTTCATAAGTCTTCGCCTTTTCATGAGTTGTTTCGTCTTCTCAGATAATTTGCTATTCTGCTTTTTACATATTACACCACCAATTTCCCCAGCAGTTTCAATTATTGTCTTAACAATGTTTTCATTTGCTTCTGAGATGTCAACTTCTTCAATAAGTCCTTCCAGTGCAGAAAAGCGATTTTTTAATTCCAACTTGAATGCCTCGGTATTTTCTTTTAATTTCTTTAAATCCACCCTCTTACATACTTGTTTCCTAATGAGCTTCTGCCTTTCTAGTTTAGTATTTAAGTGCATTTTACATCTCACCATTCGATGATCACTTCCAGTATTAAATCTGTTCAGTACACTGCAATCTTCAATAATTGATTTCTTGTTTGCCAGGATATAGTCAATTTCACTAGTTCCCCCATTTGGGTGTTTCCATGTCCATTTTCTTTGCGGTTTCTTCTTAAAAAATGAATTCATGATGCTAAGGTTTTCAGCTTCTGCAAATTCGATGAGTTGATCGCCACGTTCATTCCTTTCCCCATATCCGTATTTACCAACCGATGTCTCTCCTTGTTCCTGTTGTCCAATTCTTGCATTAAAATCTCCCATGATGAGCTTGATGTGTTGTTTCCCCTTGGTATGTAGCTGTTTGATTTCTTCATAGAATTCCTCAACCTCCTCGTCGGTATGGCTTGATGTTGGTGCATATGCCTGTACTATCTGAAGTTGGTATCGCTGGGTTAGTTGAACAACGAGCCTCGCTGCTCGATCTGACGTGCTTTCGACTTCAAGAAGGTAGTCTTTAATTCTTTTGTTGATTAAGAAGCCAACACCACTTGTTCTTCCAGTTTCCGTTCCTCTATAATAAAACAAATGTCCACTTTTAAGTTCCACCAACTCTTCACCTTTTCTTCTAACTTCACTGAGTCCTACAATGTCCCATTTGATCTTGTCAAGTTCTTCTTCTAATTCTTGAAGTTACTTGCCTCTCTCACACCTGCACGAAGTTTCAACTCCACCAGTCGCACTCAGCCCCCCAATGCCACCACAACTCCGCCTATACTTCCCCAAACCTCACACTTCGGTGTTCCAAATCTCTCTCCCTTTTCTTTCTTTTCAAAATCTCCCTCGTCTTCTTTTTAATCTTACGTGACGTTCATACTCCATCAGTCAATCAATTTCCAAAACCAATACTCTATCGACCTTACCTTTTCAACGAATGCTACACAACGTCCACAAACACTAGCCCCTCCTTGTGTCTTGTGATAGGCCATACCAAAAACATTAGCCCCTCCTTGTGGCTTCTGGTAAGTCCGAACCACCACACAACAGCCCCCACCTTTTGCACACGACCCTACTTTATCTCTCCTCTCGGATTTTATACCCTGTTGACAAATGTTTGTGAAATAAGCCTGCCGACATTTTTATGACCTATTATTGTGAAATAAGACTTTTCTTGGCGCCGGTATGGCCATAAACGATGTCTAAGTGCCCTTACCTGTCTTTATGTGCTTTCACCAGGTTTATCTATTTTCATTGCATTTCAAACAATCTCCAATTTTATTCATAACTCGCATAAGGGAAACCTCAACTACATCGCTACATCGCGCCAACATATGGTCCACCACAATGGGAAACCAAACTTCTTAAAAAATAGTAAAATCCGTCGTTATATGCGGTTGGTCGTTATAACTGGCGTTGTTATAAATGATTTTCACTATTTTCACAACTCAGCTATCTGCACAAATTTTATTATATATTTTGTTAAACTTTAGGCAACTGCATGCCCCTTTGTTCCTTCATCCACTTATCCTCTAAGTTATATCAGCCAGGTATATATCTAGGTTATATCAGCAAGGTATATATCTAGGTTTCGCCTACTTTTACACTTAAGAGATGGTATAATTTTAACCATAATACCAATAAAAATATTGGTATACTTACAATTTACTTAAGGCGGGTTTTTTTTTGTATAAGATCGAATCAAACTGTTAAAAAATATTTTTCTATTCCACTTGGAACTTACTGGATTGCATTCTATTTATCCTGTGATCGAATCGACAGTATATTTACTTCTGAACATTACAGATAGTGATGATGGTGATCACCCTGGAGAATAGAGCCCATAAATAATCAAAGTCTATCATGCTTGTATAGATTACTTGTTTATTTGCTTCCCTTCCCTTCCCTGTTTGATCAATCAGTGGCCTTTCTTCAATTCATGTATGAGAGCAAAAGTTCTGGTCCTAATTTGCACTAGGTTCTACCCCGGATATCCTTCTCACGAATTGCCGATAACCCAAAGAAATACTCCGTATATATGTTATTGACTAGCCGTACTTGTCTGCAAAATTAGATTGCTCCTTGAACCAAGTTTTTACATTACCCTTATCGTCCAATATGCTACTGAGGCTAAAAAATATAATAATGCCTAAAACTGTCATAAAAGAGTAAGGGCATTAACATCGGAATTAAAAGAATGGATATTTACATTGGAATTGATGGAATGGATATTAATATTGGAATTGATGGAATGGATATTAACATAGGAATTGATAGAATGGATATTTACTTTGGAATGGATACTTACATTGGAATTGCTAAAATTGATATTAACGTTGAAATCGATGGATGGATATTAACTTTGGAATTGATAGAATGGGTATTGACATTGGAATTGATAGAAGAGATTTTAACCTTGTCTAGAAATGGTGTAATTAATATTCTACAAGTAATATAATTAATGGCTTACCACAGTTTTAAAATTTAGGCAAGTCGAAACCTTACACTTTCACTCTCTATTTTTTAAAAGAAACTTCTGCTCATAGTTCAAATAAGAGAATTTTCTTTAAATTTTTCTTTAAAAGATAAAATTATATAGATAAATATGACTCGCCTTTCAAATAAATTCTAGGCATTTAAAGAAATAGAACTTTTGAAATAAAGTAATTTCGGAAAAATATCTTAACATTTTGGTGAATTATTTGTTTTAAAAGTAAACGGCTATAAAATAAAAAAGGGGCTTTTTGGGTCAAACTCTAACCTTGAACTTTAACCTTAAATCTTTAACTTTAAGGGAGGAGGAAATAAATCGGCAAGAGGTTAACTTTTCCACTCGCCGAAACTTTTGAATTGGATTCGAGTTTCTTGCATGCTTAATTGTCTAGGGCAGTGGTTCTTCAACTGTGGGCCGCGGACCCCTGGGGGTCCACTGGAACCTATTAGGGGATCCCTGAGACCCTCTCAGTATTCCACAAAGATTCGAAAAAATACCGAAACAAGAGCATTTGCTCTTTAATGCTAAGAATAAATTATGAGGGAACGAAAAATTCCTTCCTTAAATGGTGAAAATCAGTGATGAAACACTAGAAATAAATATGTATGATGCAAATTCTGGGCTTTAAACTTTGAGTTAATTCTTGGGGGTCCGCGAGGGCGAGTGAACTCTGAAGGGGGTCCGCGGTCTAGGAAAGTTAAAGAACCGCTGGTCTAGGGAAGACGCTTACAACGCACCATTATATCATAAGCACAAAGATGAGATCAAGCTTGGCAGGCGTTAAATCCCAGAAAATTCCAGAAATACTAATTTTAAAATGCAAATTAAGAGGGGAGAGAGAAAATTAATTCTCCTGGAAGACATTTCATTTTGGAGAGTTGAAAATTATTTCGAACCATCTTTGTAATTTCTTTTACTTTTTTGTACGCCTAAGGCGGATGTAAAAATAAGATTAGTTTTTCTGAAAATCAATTTCTCTTTGAGTAAGAAGATGGATATTTCCTCAGTTTTAAAGAAATTGATTTAGTTCTTTTAAGAAAATAAAACTCCGATTTTAATTTAATAAATGCTCTTTAATAAAGTAACAATCTTGAATCTCCTTATTATGCATTATACAACACATACAGAAGCTTCTAGATATAACGAAAAGTCAGTTATTTCAAAATTAAGACTTACACTCGTTTCAGTGTATTAAAATCCCGATTTAATGAAGGGAGGTTTGGGGAAACTCTGTTATAAAGCAAAATTTATTTGAGAGTCCAAAAATTTTTCTATTACATAAAGAAAGCACATTTCAAATGCTGATAATTCAAATGCAAGGAATAAAATGTAACATTTTCTTGAAAGATAATGATGATGAGTGAATAAGGAGCATTAGAACCAATTTTTGCCACCCCTTGACATCCTTTTGGTACTGTCTAGTCCGTTTCCGAATTCCTTCACTCCCCATCATACCCTCCGGGTCGAACATGTGACAAACAACTTGTGGGCAGAGGAAT
The DNA here is from genome assembly GCA_006491805.2 of Dysdera silvatica. Classification (NCBI taxonomy): domain Eukaryota; kingdom Metazoa; phylum Arthropoda; class Arachnida; order Araneae; family Dysderidae; genus Dysdera; species Dysdera silvatica. The sequence goes on from QLNU02003225.1 coordinate 74,580,410, forward strand.
AATACGTTACGGTGAAAAGGATGTTCAGCGTTCAGTCTGGTATTGACTGTGTCCGGTATTAGCGGCGATTTTTATTTCCAATTTTTTTGGTGGTGGTATGGTTAAGGTAAAATGATTGCAATGCTTTCCAGAAGAAAAGGAAGCCATAATTTTTAGACCGACAAAGAATTGCGGAAAGGCAATATGGCCAAAAACGTATGGCACATCAACATCAATTCTTTCTAAAATTTTGAGAAAAAAGAGAGAGAAAATTAAGAAGCAGTCGTAACATTTTTTTACAAAAAGTGAAAATAAAGTTTAGCCTTTTAGTTTCGAATTTTATTTCGCTAAGTTATTCCAGGTTAACTCAGATATATTTTCATCAAAATCATATCTGTTTAGGGTAGAAATGCTTCACGTTTTATACTTATACGAAATATATTATGTAATATTATTGAATTAATACACATCTTCTTATAGCGGAATTTTCTATTTATAACGAAAGAATTTAGCGGTCTTGTAGATTTCGTTGTACCGAAAATCTACAATATATCCATATTGGAGAATTGAACTTATTGTATATTTGTAAGCTAATAATATGCCTGCTTTGAAATCACATGTCCTGATGATTAAAGGTCGAATTCAGTTCTATGGGCTTTTGTGCTAAATGCCCCGTAATTCAGAAAATACATCGCGGTTTCTATATTTTGGTTGGCTGCATAAGTCAGTAAATATGGGCTTAAAACCTCCATGAAGCTTGAAGGTCCTCGTATTATGAAAATTACTTAAAAATACTTCTATAATCCGTTAAGTGAAAATTGGAACTGATTTAAAAGAATTACAATCAATAATTGATAGATTATTAAAAAGAATAGGATATAAAACTAACAGAAATTATAAAACAAATAAAAATAGAAAATAATATAATGAATATAGAAGTAAACACATACAAAATATTTATAATGATATACTTTAGAATTAAAACAGGTAAATATGACGAAACTATAAATATAGACAAAAATACAAATACAAGAAATACAAGATCAGGTAACACTTTAAAAACGGAAAAAATAAGAACAAATGTGGGGAAAATATATAAATTATTATGGAATTGATAAATGGATTAAATTACCAGACCATATAAAAAATCGTTTAAGAGAAAGAGTTTAAAAGGAAATTAAGAATTTACTTAGTAGAAAAACAAAAATATAATGGTCATACTGGCCATAACGGGAACTAGAATAATAATACTTTTTTTGTTTTGCTATGCTTCCTCCGTCCACTGAAATGTAAATCTAGCATGGAAATAGTATTGTCTTGTATTGTACACTATCGTGCTACTATAAATGTAGCTAGTTGTCCTCGACTATAAGGCCGACTATAATCATTGGCGTACGCAGGGGGTGTTGATGGGGGTTGTAACCCCCGATTGCAATGAAATTTTGTATATTTAACATAGGAATATGTGAGTTGTAGCTCTGTAACCCCCCATTGAGCCTATAACCTCCACTACGAATTTTCTGCGTACGCATGGATCTATAATTCCATCCCAATATAGGGTGGGCTAAAACAATTTTATATATTTTTTATATCTACAGTAGTTCCCTTCTAATTACGCCAACGACTGGGACGTATAACCAACGAAGTCGGAGAATTTTTTAATATATTTTGACAGCTTTATTTCCACACCTGGTTGCAAATTTTGAAATCATCATTTTTTACCTCATATAATTACCCTTTAAATACTAAGAACGGCGTTCCAAATATAGGAAAATTGAATGGCTTCTTTCCAAAAATTGTCTAAAAATGTAAATTTTACATACGCGCTTATCGACTTCAGTGAGTTTGAATAACTTGACCGACATATTCCATTAACAATGATGCAAAAAAGTCACTAAGTTGCATTTTTAATAACATGCAAGGACAATTTATGAACATACGAGTTTATTTTCGCAGCCATTAATGATTAAACGCAGTAAATGAAATCTTTTGGACTGTCAACGAATTGGAATTTTTTTCAATGTTCTGCAACCATTCCATTGTATCAATTTCTGATAATCTAGTCAAGTTTTTAAAAGCTATTGTTTTATTTTACGACCTAAATCTTAATTAGGAGGGTTTAGAAAAGGCATTGGTGAGTATGCTTTAAGGGAAATTTATCGCATTTTTTTTCCCAGTAGCTTTGTACCATGACGGGACATTTTTAATTATATATTTTTAAAACTTCATCCCAAATTTGGTAATTTTTTTTAAATATTTCCCTCAAGTTATCCGGGTTCAACGGAGAGACGCTAGTTCGAATCTAGGTTGGGGACGATGCCATTTTACTCCTGTAAAAAAAAGCTCTAGTTTGAGCTTAAAATGCTAGGTTTGTATAATGTATTGGTTAATTAATTTTTTAATCGAAAACGAAATATAAAATTGTAGCATATTACAGCTGCGATAGCCAAACTATCATAACGATATGACGCAGAAGCAGCCACAATAACATACAATGATAGAAAAAGTGTTTACAAATAGTGTACAATTACAGCAACTAAATGTATAAACTGAAGCCCTAGAATTATAAGCCGAAGTAACAGCCGCCATTTTCCTTCATATTTCCGGTTTCATTTACCTTGGCGATAAAGGTTTTCCGCTTTGGAGCAATGATCGCTATTTTGGCATAGAAATAATCAACACTCCGCCATTATCCGACTATTGTAAACATTGGCGCAACTTTTAAGATGTCGCCAATAAATACAATTTGCAAACATAACTTACGCATCAAAATGGCTGATGCGCCGGCTCCCCACTTTTTAGGAGCCTTAGTAAAAACTGTGATTATAACATGTATTTTAATTAAACACACCACGACTTGTTTAATTCATAACTTGTCGTAGCGCACAACAACAAATAATCGACAACTGAGGGGATTGGGAACATGAATGATACGTAACAACGACTACGATAGTCATACGAATAAAATATGATAGTAATAGTAGACACATTGACAAAAGAGCATCTGTCATAGCTGATGATCACGTCGTCGTTTATGATGATCATAGTCTGCTAAAATAATCATTTTGTCGTATTTGGAAGGAGCTAGGGGGCCATGAGTTGCAACCTATTCTGGTTCATACTAAAAATAATCTGATAGAGCGTTTACATTTTATTGAAATATATCCCTTAAAAAATTTGGATCTATCGTTATTTTGTGCTGATATGTAATGATGATGATATATGTCATTTCATAACAACATACAAAAACAGCAAAAGCCTGAATGCATACCAAACAAAATACAGCAAAAAATCACATAAAAATCACATAAATTTAGATTGTGGTTTACCACAGTCATTTCTAGTTTTCACTGGTATGTAAATGGAAGAATCAGATAGAAATATAATAAAGCGAAACCTTCAAAACGCCATTACTGTACTGTGTACTAACATTTCAGTGAAACTTTTCCTAAATAGAACAACTGCTAAAAATCCAGTCTTACATTTATTGCTAATTCTACCTAGTCTTTAAACAAATTTCACATAAAACTTTGACTATTTTTGCGTTCATCATTAGCCACGATTAAATGATGACATGCGCAGTATTAATCATTCATTAATAATATGCGTTAATGTAGCCGAAATTTTGCGAGATAAGATTTTTAAATGTAAAGACATGATTTTACACGATAAGGTCTGTTTGTTTTATTATTACGCGCATCGTTATATGAACAGAAAACTAATTCCTGCGATGTCAGAAGCAAAAAAAAAAACAATTCGAATATAGCTAGATGTAAGTCAATTCTTCGGTTCATTTCAACTCTTACTCAGTGTATCATGTAACTGGTCAGTATATCTTATTTTAAATCTCCGTTTTCTTGGTGTTTTTTGGTAGAAACCCACATCCCATTACCTTGTGATCGATGAAATCAGTTTGGTTTAATTTATTTTGATTCCTTTTTTATGTTTGCAATTTCAGTGGCTGGTATCTTCCGTTTGATTACTCTCTCATTTTATTTGCAATAAACACTGAAACCTGTTATTTTTCGAAGGAAACAAGTGGATGGGAAATATTTCCCCTCATTACTCTAGCGCCAAAATAATTCCTTCTTCTGATAAAACACTTATTCTTTTGATATTCCGTGAACACTCTTAATACTAATAATATTATTTGAGTCTTGTTTCGCTGAATTTGTTTGGGCTCGTTTGCATAATTTGTTTCGTGAACTTGTTATGTCGCTTGCATGATTTGTCTCGTGGACTTGTTATTTTGCTTGCATGACGTTTTCCATGAACTTGTCATTTTGCTTGGATGATTTTTTCCATGAACTTGTTACTTTGTTTGATTGGTTTGTTTCGTGAACTTACAATTTTGTTTGCATGATTTGTTTCGTAAACTTGTTACTCTATTTGTTTAATTCTTGAGAACATGTTTGTGAAATTTTCTTGTAAGTGATATTTTGTTGATTTTTCATTTCTCTCTTAAAGTTTTAAGCCTTTTTAAATTATTTACTCGAACTCTATTTTTATATCAAAGCTTCGCACTCTCGTATTTTCTATTATAATAGAACCTAGATGGTTCTAAATAAAAGGGACAAATTCGGTTTCGGTAATCCGAAAGTTTAATTTTCAATGTAAAGTTGCAAACAAAAGCTAAAATATTTATTCAAAAATATGCTTTGATTATGACGTCACGAGTTTTCTTCTATGGATGATTTAAGGATCTTAGAAAAGGGAGCTGACGCGTCTACCATTTTGATGCCTAAGTTATTGTCGTAAATTGCATATATTGGCGACATCTTAAAATTTGCGCCAATGTTTACATTCGTCGGATAATCGCGGATTGTTGATTATTTTTATGCCAAAATAGCGATCATTGCTCTAAAGTGGAAAACCTTTATTGCCAAGGTAAATGACACGGGAAGTGTACAACAAAACGGCAGTTTAGCGTCAGCACTAGTGCAAGAATTCCCATTAGAATCAGTATGATTTTGATTATGCTTATTTTCCCTCTGCAGTGTATGTTTGTAAATATAAGCGTTTTATTATTGTTGTCGTCATGAACAAATAGCGTGTGTTTGATATGCGATGTCTCTTCCCTTTTTTTTTGAAGAACACTTGTGAGCTGACTAGTGCGAAAAAATATGTGTGTATATATTTATTTTTATTGATTTATAATTATTTATTTTTAATTAACAATTAGCTAAGGTAAGAGTGTGATTTTGTGGAAGTTGCTATTAAATTTCTGGTGATGCATCAAGAAGAACGTGCCATATGTAAATGCATCATCTTCTTCTTCTTCCGGACTTTTCATATATATTTGTGGACTGAGCCTCTATACACTCTTTCTCTCCACCCCCCAGAACTCAATGCGTAGAATTTAGCAATTTCAGCAGCATCTAGTAAATTTTTATTTAGCATGTAACTATATTATGGGGAATGTATTTTTATGTGAAACGGCGAATTTACAGAATAGAAGCTTAAGATGACGAAATTATGTATCAGCTGAAATGTACCACGGTCTACAACGGAACCTTACCAAAACTAGACAGGCGCGATACGTCCGTCAAACCACAAAACTAAGAACTCTCTGACCCCGAAATTTTACTCTCTCATCGCAAAGTCACGTGTAATTGTTACGGACATAATAAATGAAAAAGAACATATACTCTTAACACTACCTAAATTCTCTTTTGTACAGTATGTTTTATTATTAAATTCTTGGATAGCACTGGCGCTGGATTCTTTCTTAAGATCGAAACACACTAGAAAATACGAGAGATTTGTAAACGCTCTTATTTTGTTTCTAGTAAACTAGAAAACGTATAAGATCATATTTACCAAAATATTAAACGGGCATCTACTTAAAACAAGTGCTCAGCAAGCCATTTCTGTTGAACGAAATCCGGTCAAGCTAGATTCTTCTGTATATTCTCTTCAGCCCATACTTTGCTTTTTCCTTTATTATTTTTTTCTTCCTTTTACACGCCTCTAATCCTATTAGGTATAATTTTACGAGTTTTATTGCCCTATCTTATCACACTTTTTTCCAGTGTTTTCTTCCGTTTTTCTTCGGTAAACAACTTGATCTTCCGAACTTAACCACTCTGCTTTAATTTCACGACGTCTGTTGTCAGTTACACTTACTCACAGCTGCTCCTTAAAACGAATCTAAAGGCAATTTTGCAATGCGTATGAGCGTTCACATATACATGAGCACTGAGACCAAAACCTTTAACATTCATGACAGTCTATGACAGGCATGGAAATCTACGACACGAATGACGAAACAGCTTAAAGCATTAAAGGCGGGAAATTTTTCCCATCATAGTCGATGATGCGGTAATATTAGACGTTAAAGTGTTAGATGGTAAATTGTTAGATGGTAAATTGTTAGATGGTAAATTGTTTTCCATACATGAGATGTTATTACCCTTCACAGAGTAAGCACAATTGCAAAATGGTCGGCAAAAATGCAAATTGCAAAATTTTAAACGGCGCATAGAGCCATTGGTGCGTATTTTTTGAACATTGCTAGTAAAGAAAAGAATGTGAAAGAAAGTGTCACCAGTGGCACCAATGAAGGAAAGTCAGCAGTGAAATTGACATATTCTTTATCGATGGTCGGTATAATAATGTAATCAAATATAATCACTGCTATCATTTGTGTTTTTAATAATTTTTATTCACACTCAAAAGAAAACAAACTTCAAAATTAAAAAAAAAGGTAAAAATTAGTATTAGAAATAACAACAACGTTGGCTGACTGACATTCTTAAAATGATAGAAAATGGAAAACTAGAAAAGGAAATATTTTCACGCGAAAATCTCGAGCTTTATATCACGCGGACATCAAGAGGTTGTGGTTTAGGTTTCTACCAATCATTGTGAAATCATTCTTTTCTTTGTGAGTAATTTACAAAAAATACGCCCCTGTGGCTCTCTGTGCCGACCATTTGGTAATTGTGCTAACATCGTAAAGAGTAATAATATATCATATATAAAAAGCAATTTCTCATCTAAGCTTAAAGCATCTTTCAATTCTTAGGAACTGGTGGTCAGTGCTAATCTAAAATTTATACGTAGTATTCTAAAATTCATAAAATATAATTGTTTATTTGCAAAACTCGGCAAGTTTTGTCGTCTGGTCGATATTGATGAGTAGATTTTTACAACTAGCAAGTAGGAAACTTTCTTTTCCTACTAGGTTCGGAAACCTTCTTTTTCCACTAGGTTGGGAAGCCTTCTTTTCCTACTAGGTTAGGAAACCTTCTTTTCCTACTAGGTTCGAAGGTTTTTCTTTATTCAGGAAAGGGCGGATCTAGCAAGGGGCGAAGGGAGCGATCGTCCCCACTTCAGGGTTAAACAGGTAAAAATAAAGATGATGATGAAGAATATTTTGTGTGTTGTTAACGATTGCAATAAACAAAAGCTCTAGGTTGACTTCAAAAGTCTCTAAGTCTTGGAGAAATGCGATCAAGACGTTTTTCCACGAATCTATAAGCTACTTGCCTTTCAAACTACGTTTTCAGTAAGGGTTACTTCAGCATAACGTAGTTTTTTATCGTTGAAGCGCCTTCAAACTTGGCTTCGAACGCAGATGACAGAAGAGACTTTTAATACACACCCATAGAGACATTCATATTGATGTAAATAAAGTGATTGACAAATTTTCAAAGAAACCAAGATGACTCGACCTTGCACTAGAAGCTTAAATTTTTTTAAAATGTTGCTTGTTATAAAAAAAGTAAAATAATTACAATGTTTTTATAGTTTAAATTTAAACTTGTTCTATTAATTACATTGTAAATTATCGTTTTTGGTTATTGTATATGTCTCCTTTACTAGCTTATCCTTCTGTCGTACTCAACAATAATCTACCCTATATGATTTAGGGTAGATTATACTTAACTATAATCTACCCTAAACCATATAGTTTAATTAAAGGAAAGCCCAACTTTAATTCATTGTTGTAAATTAAATATTTTGGTGAGTATAAGGGAAGGCTAGTAATATAACAACATTTACCTAAACTATTTAATAGTCCAAAACTAAAACTTTTCCTGGTGAGGTGTCCCCGAGTCCGACTTCTGTGATAACATCCTGGATCCGCCTTTGTATTCGTAAGTTCAGTTCTTGTCTAGCGAGTTCAGTTTGTCACGAGTTGTCGAGTTCTGTTTATATGCATAAATATTTAAACTTCTTCCGGAGCTGAATATTACTAAACATTATGAGGAATCGATATAAGAAATCGATAGGAAGTTGTAATTGATAGGGAAGCAATCATACGTTGCCTCATCGTTTCAAAGACTCTGTTCAATCATTTTGTTTTGTGATCCTTTTACTCTCATCTCTTTGCTAATCTAATTATTTATGATAGATGCAATTCAGATCGAATTGAATCCTTTTTTAGGCAGCTGATTTTTACTCATACAATATATTTAATTTTACTTTGATATAATGAACTTTACTCGCGTCGCCTTTTTCCCATTTCTTCTTCATCATCATCATCTGGTACCTTCATTGATTCAGAAGTGGGCGGTCAGCACGAACTAGTTTTCCATCTGAACGCTCATTGATGATTTGTGATGTTTTTTACCTATTCCCTTATATGTTTTAATCATCCATTCATTCTTCTATTTACCTGCTCTATGTTTTATTCCCATGTTACTTTCCTCATTTTTCATTCTTATGTATAATACTATGTTAATACAATATGAATTTTGTCAAGCCAAGACAATAAGGGTGGATGTTAATAGGATTAAATACATGATCTCGGCTAAAACAATTTGATTTATTATTTTTATTTTTGCTCTCTGGGTCACAGGACACCATGAGATCGAACAGGTTTTCTACCGTACGTAAGATATCGAGGGGCTCATTCTCATAGACATAAGATAATTAGTGCTTTATTATAATTATTCGTTCAGCTTTTCGCGCGACTATTAGGTGATTAATTAATGTTTCTAATTTTCTGATGTTTATTGCATCATTTCTGACATGTATTGAACAACCGCCTTTTAGAAACGTATGTTAGAATAAAACCTACATTGCTGAACTTGGAATATGCTCCACCCTGAAGGTGGGAGGAAATCCCCTCTGGGTGGGATAATTTCAGTGTAAATCAATATATGTGTATATCCAAAGAAGGTCAGGCCCTGCGGTGGCGCAGTGTGGTAACGCGTTCTCCTATTGCGCGGCTAATCCGGGTTCGACTCCCAGCAGTGCAAAAAGAACGCTTACTCAGAGATCTCATAAAGATCGCACTGCTCACTGTAGTCCGGGGTTTGGTTCCCCAGGCCTTAAGAGGTTCGGATTCCTCGGAAAACAGTAGGTCCCGGCGCAGCATGACCACTGTAGTCTTTGAGCCGTAAAACCAAAAAGCAAACCAAAGAAGGTCGAAATGAACATATAAAAATTACACTGTATGTAGAATTCCTAAAACACACAATATTTTTAATTCATTTTAGATATAAGTAAATCTATTTAGTTGGGCGAAATTATATTAAAAGAGTCAACAGAAATAAAACACATATTTACGTAAACCGCAAAAGGTAGCATAAAACAAACATTCTATAATATCATATATCCATCAATTAATTAAAACATTAAAGCCTACTACAATATTCTTGAGAACTTCTATTTTTCATATATAATTGTCGATTGTCCATATACAATGAAATTATTAGAATATAAAATCAAATAACCTCAGTCACATTTCTGCAAAGGGGAATTTCTTGAGAATTAAAAGGGGTATAGAGGGATTATTTAACAAAATAAAGTTTTGACACTCCACTTTTTATGCAGTCTACATTGGAACGTTAGTTTTAGGAAGTGAAAGGAAAAAAAATGTAGGTGGCATATATTCTACCTAAATCAATTCTTCTAACGCGAACCTTAAAAAACATAGAGTGCGAGAACTCGATCGCATTTAGTCCTTTAACATAGAAAAATATTAAAATTAAGTTTATTCGGCAGAAAGCTGAGAATAGTCCCATGTTCAAGATTGAGAAGTGCTCGGAGAATTTCTGCAACTTTTTACATTTGAAATTACCGCATTATTTATTATCTTTTTTATTATCATTTTATTATTACTTATTATTACTATTTATTTATTATTATTACTTATTATTTTTTACCGCATTTTCCCTATGAAGGAACCCTTCGTCACACAATCTATTTCTTCCATTGGTATCTGTTCCTCCAAGTATTTGTATCAGTATTCTTTTTGCAATTGCATCTTGTATCCCTGCCATTGATGTTTTTCGTGGTCTTTCTTTTTTCCTCCTCACCTCTGAACCATATTCATACAAATTTTTCGGCCATCTTCCATTTTTAATGCTCAGCAAGCGATCAAGCCACTTCAATGCCATTTGCTGTATTTTTCTTTCAATGGTTTGTTTTCTACTAACCTCAAAATAGTGTCATTTTTAACGCTACCTATACTCTCGTTTTCTACAAAATCTGCATCAAAAGTCCATCTCGGCAACTTTAACGTTTTCCTCTAATTTATTTGATATAATCCAGGTTTCACTGTCACATATAAGCAGGGCCGCCCTTAAGCAGGGGCGAGCAGGGCCCCGCGCTTCTAGGGGCCCCGCGAAGCGTAATTCTCAAATTTAAAATTTTTGTAATATTAAAAATTTCCCCAAAAATATTTTTGTTTCGTCTCTCGCATTTCGTGCCATTCAATGGTCATACATTATTCCATTTTGTTTTTGTCTTGTTTTCTTACTTATACATGTATGGGCCCCGAAATATGTTTTGTACTTGGCCCCGCATTAACTAAGGACGGCCCTGCATGTAAGTACACTTTCAATAATTGGTTTAAATATTATTGTTTTTTAAATTTTCAGGTTTCAGCTAACCAAGTGTAGTCTGCGAATTGCTACAAAGAGGATATTCAAATATTTTATTGACACAAGCAATACGTTTAAAGCAAAGCGAAAAACGCAATAGCCTTTAAAATCTGATATATTTTTCCAAGCACCAAAATAGCGATCCTATATACTGTGTTAAATGCGTCAATAATAATAATGGTGGATTACATTTGAATGGATGCGTGTTTCCAGCCCCATGTTGAAGAAATTGAGAGAATGCAGCAATTGGTTTTAGAAAGTATTAGGCGATGTATTCCTGCCCCCCATTTTTAACATTTTAGTCTATATTTGAACGTAGTTAACTGTTAAAGTTCCTACTAGAACGACACAGCTTTTCTAATATCGATGAGTTTGGCCCGTAATCGTATCGTGCGTAATCGGGTTTGTTAAACGATGGCCGTTCACTGAAGATTCTATCACAAACTCGGCCAATTTGCTTTGAACAATTGAAAAATCTATAATTACTTCTGCTATATTAAATGCTCTTCTCTACGTATTCATAATTGATCATTTAATAATGGCAGCAAATGAATTTTAACATCGAAATTTCACCGAGCGTGAGCAAGTACCGATTACGATGCATATCGATTATGAAGCATATCGACTGTGAAGCGAATCGGTTATGAGGCATATCGATTATGAAGAATATCAAGAATTTTGTATTTGGTGGTGGGAAGCATATGTTTTGATTTTCCTTTAGCATTGATAAGATCGTTTTACAACGCTGCTAATACGCAGAAACGATTATTATACGTAACGTGATCGTGCTATATGGCATCGTGATACGTTATTTCATTATTACGTAGATACACGCATGGCTGCATGCTCATTAATTCGTCAATCATTGTATGGTTAGAGGACCACATAATGCTCATGAATTCATGAATCACACTATAGTTACCAGCAATAAGCTGAGCAGTAATATTTAATAAATTTCACTCATTATTTCTACATCTTAATGCGCATTTCTGTTATTAAGTGATACATGCATTGAAAAAATATTTCAAAGTTACGAATCCCTGGTTACCAGAAATTGTATTTTTTTAAGCTTTTATAAAACGTTACTTGTTGCGTTTAGATGCAATTTTTACTCTGAATCTTCACATATAGAATCCGATCCGCTTAATCGTGTCACGGAAAATCGAATACCCCGCTTATGTAAGCATTAAATCAATTATTGTATGCTGAACTCCCAAAAATTTCTTTAAGATTAATTTTAAATTTCCACGTTAAGGAATAACCTTTGCTGTCAGTCTTCGCAGTATTGCCAGATCTGAAGATTAAAAAGTAGCAAACTGTGCTCCAAAAGTAGCAGATTTGAACTATTTGTAGCCCAAACATAAAAATGAATTATTTTGCAACTATACACTTATACCAATGAAATGTGTATAAATAAATAAATAAATAAATAAATAAATATGTTCATGTTCCGCAAGTAACTTTCGATCAATTTAATGAACGCATGGTTAGTTCTTCTGTATAAAGATTACATGCGCGCCCAGTAATAAGCTTAGTCAATATTCTTCTTATCTAATCCATTAATAATTTTATATATCGTAAAATTAATTAATAATATAATACGCCCAAAATTATTTATTACCCGCCTTCTATTTAAAATTCTATAACAGAAAGAATCTCGGCAGTCTCTTATTCTTTTCTTTGTGTCTAGTTCTGTACGATAGATTGCGAATCAAATCTGAGCATTAATATCTCTGTTAATGTTGATTACAAAACTATGAGCTGCTTATTTTTGAACTTGTGGGGAACTTGCGGGGCGGACGCTTTGGTAAGACGTAAGTTATGGCTAGACATGGTTTATAGAGTGAAGAAGTAATGACCAGTTTGGCAACTTTGCTTCAGAGAGAGAACTGAGTGTTAGATAGGATGTACATTGTTAAGTTACATTGCTATGGCTATATTAATATTATTATTTAATTATTATAATATGCGGCCACAATGTTAATATGGGTTATACAGCAATACAATTAAATTTACAATGTTCACGTTTTCACAACACCGTTCAACCATTAGGCACTAACTGGGATAGGAACATTTATTTGGTCAGCGGTGAGAACTCAATAAAAGTCCAGTGATGCCAGATCTGAAGATTAAAAAGTACCAAAACAAGAACTGAACGAGTATCGAACATGTTATGTTTTAGTGAAACTATCGTTCACTGCGAATAGAAATGTTCAACAAACAAAATTTTTATTGTATTATGTAATACTAATAATATTTTGTGATTTTATATATGAAAATAAAAAAGTAGCATATTTTTCAGATTTATAGCCTGAAGATAATTAAAAGTAGCCCAAAAAGTAGCTTGTCGCCAAATTCGAAATTTTTGTTGCGAGGGCACTTAAAAAGTCGTCCAATTCGCTACTTTTTGCCCAGTCTGGCACCACTGCGTCCTCAGATAATCGAATGAAGACGACAATCCCAGTACAAATCTTATTACTCAAACAAGAAAAAAGTGCACAGAGAAAAATTTTTATTTACAAGTTTTTTCCCTCCTCCCCCTAGGTGGAAAATTTTTAAAAATTCTCTATTTGTGTGCCTGGTCTTGAGTTGTAATGGAATACAAAAGTTTTTCGTCACCATCATAATCGCCGGTTTTTAGAATTAAGGAATGGGGTGGGACTGCTCATTCCCAACCAATAAGTTTGACCCAATCATTGTTCGCCACTCATCTCATTGTCACGTTTCGAAAATTAGTTGCTTATTATAATCTAAAAGTTTTAGAAGAAATAGAAAATAAAGAAATGCAGATTAAAATTATTAAAACAAAATCTGAGCTTCCGAGCAATTAAGCCTGTAAATTTATGCCAGTGTGCAATATATTAAAAAATAATAATACGATAAAAATACGTTTGATTATTATACACAGTATGATTCTTTCAATACTATTTCATGTTTATTATGCATGTACAGGTTCACTAAGACGTTTAAATATATATATATAGCTATGTTTATAAGTAAAGACAACGTTATAAGCCTAAGTAAGGTTATCTTACTTAGGCTTATAACGTTGTCTTTACTTATAAATCTTATCTGCGTAATGCGACTTTAAATTATCTTACATGCAACTGTGCATCTGTTTCTTGGGATAATTAAATACTTAGTTTAATTGAATAATATTTGCTGGAACCGTCAATATTTGTCGTAAGTGGGCTGACTTTATATTTAAAAAGGGAATCTTTGCTTATATATATATATGCACACTAATATATACTATACAATACTTTTTTTTGCCACCCACGTATTAATTAGCTCAAACTAGAGCTTGTGTAATTTTGGAGAAAAAGAGACGCTTTCCCCATCCTGGATTCGAACCAGGGTCCCTCCGTTTAGCCCGGAGTGTCTTGGACCGCTAGACGAATGAGGACAGGAAACAACGCTCTCTTTCTCCGTATGTAAAGATGTTAAGGTATTATTACCCTCCGCAGGGATAACACAATTGCCAAATATGGTCAACACAAGAAAGCCTCCGGGGCTCCTCCCTCATATATACAGAAATGGTACAGAGTAATGTTTAATAACGAAATTTTTGCATAGATAAACTGGTTTTGGTTTGTTAATATAAACATAGGAGCACATCCTTTTTAATATTAAAACATCATAGAAGCAATGCATTTCTATTCCGAGTAGAAATGCAAGGTACGAATCCGAATAGTTCGTAGGATGAAAGTAGATTTTCTATGGTTTCATGCATTTTGGATTCTATAATTCTATATATATAGAGAGAGAAAGAAAGAAAGAAAGAAAGAAAGAGCAGGGATTTGGATTCCTAGAGATTGGGTCGCAAAACAGAAAAGAAAGAATAGTTTTAAGAATGAACACAAAAGAACCTTTGGATTACAAGAAAAAAAAATATTATTTTCATCAAAATACGAATAAATATCATTTAAAATGGCTTAGCGACATTTGCAAATTTTCCGAAATTTTCCGAAGGTACCCTTCTTTTGGGTCAAAGATGAAATATAATGTCTATTAGAAGGTTTTCTAGTTAAGAAAATCAACATTTGATATACATTTTTTAAATTGGGTTCTTCGACCGCCACATTCATCTAAAGCTCTACCGCTTGGACTACCTATGGACCAGCAATTCATGCTTCGCAAGCTTATTTTTACTTCTTTTTAGGGATATTTTGTAGCTAAATTTAACGACTTTCGCTAGATTGCACCCCGTGCCATGGACTAAAGCAAACTCAGACTGAAAACGAAGGCGATGGTAAACATAGCTAGGATACGTTGTTGGAGCGAGTTGATTAGTTTTGTAGTGTTTGCTCAGTCTTAGTGGTTTTCGATTGACTAGCTTTGGGATCTCCAAACTTCTTTATTCATCGACATAATTCCCTTGACTAGAATAATTGCGCCATCTGAGCTCTTTAAAGTCAAGCGAGGTATCAGCATTATAATTAAACTCCATTATTTGGGTCGATAGTTTCGAAAAGGCAGTTCTTTCTTGGCTGCCTTTTTTTTATATTTAACTGCTTTAAATAAATATAGAAATCCCTATATTCACGACATGAATAAATCTAATACGAGTAAAATAAATGCTAAAAAATATTAATACAATAAATATTTTAGCATCGTATCAAATTTTTTAAAATATATTAATGGTATTGAATAAATCCTAATTTTAACAACATTTTAAGGGAAAGCCGGTTGTAAGTACGTATGCGGTGTACCGTCCAAAACGGTTTTGAAGCATTTTTATATAAAATCAGAATACTACTTAAAAATTCATAATTATATATACACACCTTAAAACACAGTAAAAAATCTATTACTTGTTAATTAGGCATTAGAAATCAGCAGAATAAATTTATTTGGGTAGACTTCCATAATTTTATAAATTTATAACAGTAGTTATTTTTCTATTATGCTACTAGATGGTTCTTGAAGTATATATCATCATCATCATCATCATATTCAACCATTATCTATCCACTGCTGGATGAAGGTCTCTCCAAATGCTTTCCACACAAGTCTATCCTGGGCCATTCGTTTCCACGTCACCCCAACCTCTTTTCTTATTTCATCCACCCATCTAGTTTGAGGACGTTTTCTAGGTCTTCGGTGGTCTCTTGGAATCCAGTTCAGAATTTCTGTTGTCCATCGTTGATCAGTTCTTCTTGCAATATGCCCAGCCCATCGCCATTTCAGTCCTTTTACTTTAACAATGATGTCCTCTACTCTAGTTTGCTCTCTCACCCAAGTGTTTCTTTTTCGATCTCTCCTAGTTATTCCAAGCATGCACCTCTCCATGCTCCTTTGCGTTGTCTGTAACTTTCGTATTACTCCAACTGTTAGACTCCATGTTTCTGATCCATAACAGAGGGACTGGCAATACACACTGGTTGAACCTTTCTTTTTAGACTCAAAGGCAATTTCTCCTTCAG
>QLNU02003225.1:74596752-74611494 GCA_006491805.2 Dysdera silvatica
TCTCCTAGTTATTCCAAGCATGCACCTCTCCATGCTCCTTTGCGTTGTCTGTAACTTTCGTATTGCTCCAACTGTTAGACTCCATGTCTCTGATCCATAAGAGAGGACTGGCAATACACACTGGTTGAAGACTTTTCTTTTTAGACATAAAGGCAATTTCCCCTTCAGGATAAAACTGTTTCTTCCAAATGCACTCCAGCCAAGTTTAATACGTCTGTTGAGTTCTTTCATAATGTTGCCATCCATTGAAATCAGCTGGCCAAGGTAAATATATGAATCAGCAATTTCTAGCTCAATGTTGTCAACTTGTATTTTTGTTTCCTCTACGAAATTATTGAACATGATCTTAGTTTTTGTAGGTCCATCTCGAGTCCAACTTCTTCACTTCTAGTTGAGAGCTCTTGTACCATGTCTTGGAGTTCCAATGGGTCCGTTGATAAAATACCAATGTCATCAGCAAACTGCAGATGATCTAATTATCCGCCATATATTTCCATACATTCATTACTCCAGTTTATCAGCTGAAAAATCATCTGTAAAGCAGAAGTAAAAAGTTTTGGAGAGATGGTATCTCCCTGCCTCACACCTTTACCAATTTTGATAGTTTTGGTATCTTTATGTAACCGAAATTTTGCACTTGCATTTTTATACACACATTTCACCATGTCAATGTACACATCCTCGATGTCTGCTGATCTTAAAGAGTTGATGACTGCTGACGTTTTAATAGAGTCAAAGGCCTTCTCATAGTCAATAAATGCCACACACAATGGAAGTTCATATTCATGTGTTCTTTCAATTAGTTCTTTTAATACTTGAATATGATCTACTGTACTGAATAAATACACTTTGAAATCCAGCTTGTTCTCTTGGTTGCGCTACATCTAATTTTTTCTGTAGGCGTTGTTTTAGCACTTTTGTGAAGATTTTAAAAATAGTAGGCAACAAGGTAATGGGTCGGTAAGTTTACAAATCCTCTTCATTCCCTTTTTTATGTAAACGAATTACTGTTTCAGAATCCCATTTATTTAGTATGTTACCACTGTTAAGGCATTTGGTAAAGAATTTTGCGAGTATGTCATCTATATGTTCTCCAACTCCTTTAAGATATCTAATGTAATGCCATCATCGCCAGGGGATCTTCCTTTCTTCATACTTTTTATTGCAAATGCTACTTCTTCTTTTAAGATTTTAGGAGCTGTTCCTTCGACTATCTCAGAGTCTTCGTTTAATCCACTGTTTCCCTCATACAGCTTTCTGTAGAATTCTTCAACTCTTCTAAGTATTTCTTCCCTATTTCTTGTTACAGTGCCATCCTCTCCTTTTAATGCAATGATGTGTTTCTTCCCAATCTCTTGTCTAGTTATTCTTCCAATTCCTGAAGTTTTGCTTCAAAAGCAAGGGATCGTCCATTAAACGTAGCCAAGGTCAATAACAAACGGCAGCCTGGGCCATTCCAGTGATTCTTAGCACCCCCTGCTTTCATGCCACGCTGACCGCTGCCTTGATCAGGAGCACTCCAGCACCTGGAGACTAGGGGCCATGGTTTTTGGTGTATTAGCATATTGGAGGAATTAGCCATCATTTCACCACGCTGGCTAGACGGGTTGGTGAATTAGCCCTCCCCTTCCGCCTTTCCATCCGTGCAGCAAATATTAATTTGCCTCTTGGATAGAAAGCCCAGCCTGCACCACTTGAAGGCGGGGTAGGACACTAGGTTACTGGCCCGGCCGGTTCCACACATCGTCACATACGTTCAGCGTGTGGGTCTCCTTCCAGTTAGATACCAGCAACCCTTTTGCAGGCCATATATACATTATATAATAGAGAGGTTTCAAATATAGTAAAATTAGAATTGGAAAAAGGAATATTAAAGGAAAATATAAAGAAAAAATAAATTTGTAATTATCTAAGTATAGCACGCATTGAGCAGCTGCTATATAATAGATAAGTTATAGTGCAAAAAAAAAAAAGGAGGGGGTGGGGCGAGTTAAATAAAAAAGGTTGAAAAGAATTAAGGTAAGAGAAAAGATTAATATAATGTACATAGTTCAAACATATACATATATACAAATATAAACATGCAAATATATATATACACACACATATAAATACGACGTAATATAAGCATGCAGCCCCAGAACCGTCGTCAGGGGCCTTTTCTAGGACTACATGCTTGGCGCCTTTTCTGGAGGTATGTCGCAAAATACAAGTAAATCAGATAAGCCAGTAGTATCTCTAGTAGGGTATCTCTCTATTAATAGTAGGGTATCTAGTAGGGTAACTCTCAATTAAATATGTTATTATCATTTCTGTCGCAGAGCTGAAATAAATTTGAATTTCTTCGTATCATTAAATTACATGTTTCGGTAATAAAAATTTAATGTTTAAATTATAAGATATAAGACCTGGATTTTCATGTTGAAGCGATAATGTATATAATATGCAAATATATTTCTAATGTTTGAAAATTATGTAGATGGGCGTAAGATTATAGAAATGTTCAAGTAAACAATTCATTTTCATTCAGAATATAATTTACTATAAAATATCAGCGTACGAAACAACCCCGACGATTATATGTTTTTACAATATTTTTCATCTCTGTAGTTTTTTATTCGTATAATTAATATGAGAATAGTGTATTGTACAACAAATTGCCAGAGTTTTAGATGCCTTTAAAATTTTTTACGCATATACATTATGGGGACAATGGTATAATTATGCACCAAGACCAATCAGGGAAACAATGGAGATTTTAAGTCAAAATCAGCGTATTACACATTTGGACATAAATCAGATTATTTCAAGGAAAACTTCCTTTAACAAACATACCAGTAGGTCTACCAAAAAATTCTCCCATTTACCTTAAAACGTTTTCGGCAGAAGAAGGTTTTATCTATCGAGAACCGGATATGGTGTGCTATAGCTTGCTGGATAATTGTTATATTGAATAGAATAAAATAGATAGAAAACATAGAGTACTTATAAAAGGAAGTGAAACACAGCATTTCTTCACGGGCGGCGTCCCGCCTGTAGAAGAATAAAAAGAAGAAGAAAGAATTTTAAGCAAACTTAGCAAAATGTCCGTTTTAAGCATGCTTAGAAAGGTCTTACATTCTGGTTGGCTGGCTGTATTTTTATGGCGCAAGGACATTAAGGGTAATTGTGCACCAAATAAAGTGAGAAACGTACATACTATATTAGGGCCAAAGGTGCGTTAACCATATTGGACACAATGAACGCGGATACTGGTTCCTAATAGCGCTCTGACTGCCAAACTTGTGAAAGAAATTTCGTTCAAAAAATGCATACTTTTATTGTCTATTTGTTGCTCATATATATATATTTGATAATTAGACAATGTAACGATTTTCTTTAATTAAAACATGTGCTCTTTTAATAAAAATAGTGCTGATTTATCTTAGTCGATAGTAAAGTTCATTACAACAAATTATAATCATTACGGTAAATATAATATTATTGAAGAGACAAAAAACTGCACCCTTAATGCAATAATCAATTTATGCTACATCGACATGGAAATATTGGAAAAAGGCCAAGAGAAGGTCTGAGAAAAAAGTCCAATGCACTAAATATATCTAAACAACTTGACATAGAAAAAGAAAAGATGATGGCAAGTTAACACAAAAACTACCTATGAAGAAAATAAATGATAAATAGACAACATGTAACGGTAAGTATATTAACACAAACATTAAGCAACAAAATAAACAATTATAATTATTTAAAAGGTTAACATAAAAAAGCCCATTCAAAACACAATTAACTGAATATAATTAGCAGGTGCTTAAAAACTGGAAAATCTGTGCTAATTATGATCCATCTAAAGTTGGGCAATAATTAGAGGCTATTATTAGGTAATTAAGAAACAATTTTTTAAACCAGTGTACTTTATTTAAAACCTTAGTATTTTATTTAAAACCCTTAGTATTTTATTTAAAACCCTCTAGTATTTTATTTAAAATCAGTGCCGTATTAACGGAATGGCCAACGGGGCCCCCCGCTGTTAAAGTTTTATAGGCGTAGTAATAGTAATGCCGATGTTATGGCATGGTTAGATGGTGAAACGTTCGTAAAGAAAAGAAATGTTTTTTGCGTCTGGTGGGGCATGACCCCATGACCTTCTACCATCCGGGCAGGTGTTCTTACCAACTGAGCAACAGCCCTTACGAACGTATTTAAAGCATATTTTCCGAAACCGGATATTTCGCCGAATGAGGCAGTACATGGACTGCTTTTTAAACCCACTTGCGAAGAGATCGGTATTAAATTCATCGAAAAGCTCGTTGCAGCAGATATATTTATACAAATCGGACACTACGCAGATTAAATTTAGAAACAATTTTTATCAACGTCTTTTCGGCGTAGTAATATTAATAATGATATCATGGCATAGTTAGATGGAGATGGTTCGGTTGGTAAGAACACGTGCGCGGAGTGTAGAATGTCATGGGATCGTGCCCCACCGGACGCAAAAATCATTTCTTAACTTTTCGAACGTTTCACCATCTAACCATGCCATAACATCGGCGTTACTATAACAACGGATAAAAAAAATTGATAAAAGTTGTTTTTTAATTTAATCTGCGTAGCCCAGTGTTCGAATTGTATAAATATTATTAGCAGGCCCGTAGCTAGAAGCTTATTACAGAGGGGCTCTGAAAGTTGCAGGGGGGACTTAAAAAGCTACAAGTTTAAAATTCGTTAATGTTTTGATGTATTTTATTAATATATTCAATAACATTAAATATCTAAGTAGGCTAATATATTTAACATCAATGAATAAATTTCTTAATATAAATTTTGCATTAAAAACTTATAGAGATATACTAAAATTTAAAATTCCCCCTTATATTTATTATAGAGTATATGAAGACTAAAACCTCTGTCAAATACATGATACATAGATGATCTACCGTGGAAACCTATTTTGAATATATTTTAAACGTCAAAACAATTTCCACTCTAATGTACGATTTTATACAAAAAAAAAAGATTTAAAATAAAATTCTAAGATACTTTATTTTGTAAAATAGTATTGCTCTTCACAGGGATAACACAATTGCCAAATAATGGTCAACACAGAAAAGCCTCCGGGGCGAGATTTTTGTGAGTTTTTCGTGGGGGAATTTATTATACAATAATTTTTGCCACCCACGTATATTTAGCTCAAACTAGAGCTTTTTGTGTTATCCCTGTGAAGGGTAATAATATCTTACATCCTCATATACGGAGAAAAATGCGTTTGTTCTTGTCCTCATTCGTCTAGTAGGTCAAGACACCGCGGGCTCAATGCGGGGACCCTGGTTCGAATCCAGGATGAGGACGGCGCCTCTTTTTCTCCAAATATAAAAAAAGCTCTAGTTTGAGCTAAATATACGTGGGTGGCAAAAATTATTGTATAATAAATTCCCCCACGAAAAACTCACAAAAATCTCGCCCCGGAGGCTTTTCTGTGTTGACCATTATTTGGCAATTGTGTTATCCCTGTGAAGGGTAATAATATCTTACATCCTCATATACGGAGAAAAATGCGTTTGTTCTTGTTCTAGTTTGTCTAGTAGGTCAAGACACCGCGGGGACCCTGGTTCGAATCCAGGATGAGGACGGCGCCTCTTTTTCTCTCCAAAAACAAAAAAGCTCTAGCTTGAGCTAAATATACGTGGGTGGCAAACATTATTGTATAATACTTTATTTTGAGAAAAACGTTTTCCAGGGCGTGACTAACTTTCCATGGGACTCATCACCCCATAGCTCTAAGCTGGCTTCGGCTCTGATTATTAAATAATTGAGAACTTGCCAAGGTTACAGTTGAGCTCAACATACCCTTCATAAACGTTTATGCACCAGCATGTGAATAATATGTACAGTTTCTTAATTGGGATTGTATATACCGTGCCAAAAAAAAAATTCATATCCTCAGATTACACAAAATTAAGAAATATTAACTAAAAATTTTTCTGAAGTTCACAGGGTCTATTAATAAGTAAGCGCGAGTTATGTTCATGGGTGGATGTACTAATAAGCTAAGTACGAGCGCGTACGCTGAAGCCTAAGCTGAAGCTTAAGCTGACAACCTTTTGACAGCGAAAAGTTTATTAAAACGCGGCTGAATTTTTCGGCTAATCAAATAATTGGGTTTTTCGGGAATGTTTTCTGGCTATCGAAATACGCTTTCTTTTCTCGCTCTCTCTCAACGTGAGTGTTGGAATTATCACGTACAATAAATTACCAACGAAAAACCGCAGAAAACCTCGCCCCGGAATCTTTCTGTGTTGGCCATTATTTGGCAATTGTGTTAACCTTGAGAAGGGTAATAATATCTTACAACCTTATACACGGAGAGAAGGAGCTTCGTTCCGATCCTCGATGGCCTAGCGGTTAAGGCGCTCAGGGTTCAACGGAGAGACCATAGTTCGACTCTAGGTAGGCAACGATGCCTCTTTTTCTCCTGTAACAAAAAACAAAACAAAAAAAAACCCCTCTAGTTTGAGCTAAAAAACATGGGTGTCGGAACGATCACGCAGAAGCAAAAATACGCAGGAATTCTCCGCCAACTAGACTATTTTTTTCAAATGAAAAAAATCACAGTAAATAAGTACATCTTATTTTTCGAAAATATATCCCAACCCTTAAACAAGTTGGAAACAAAGAGAGCACACACACGCGCACACTACATTCATGTAGTGTGCGCGTGTTGCTTTATGTCCTTCGGACGCCGAATGAAGACAGTGTCGTAGAATAAGGGTTAAGTGGGACTTAAGCCCATATTGGGTATCGAAGTACATTGCTTGCCTTGACTCCGAAACACTCGATTTTTTTTAAAAGTGCTTGAGCCCCTATAATTTTTGAATTTAGTGTGTCCCTGAATGTAGAAAATAATTTTTAAGACTACGGTAATTTTTCTTCTAAAAGATCGTTTTCTTATTTGAAACGAATAAAATATCATTTGAAATTGACTATATATTGAAAATCAGCTTGAAGGAGTTAGCAATTTTATCATTTGAATCGGGTGTATTGGAAATAATTTTCTTTGATATTATTGTTAAAGATTTTGTAGAAAAATTAATGTAGATGGCAATGCTACTAGGCACTTATGGCTTTCCAAAGAATACATCTGTGATAACTTAAAGCTTTATAAGGAATATATGTCATGACCATTTGTTTATGTCGCGGCACTTTTTATGTGATAATGAAATTATTAAGTGGTAAACAAATATTAAAAACTGAAACATTTAGATTAAATATGTAGTTTGGTCGTGATGATCTAGTGGTCTGGTATTTGCTCGGATAGGACAATTAAACTTGGGTTTTACGCGTTGTACTGTTTTTTGTTTTGCAAAACCTCAAATATCTACATCAAGAAATAAGTATGTATGATTGCATAAAGTCAATATGTGGAACTATTGACACGTAAAATAATTACATAAGACATTGTTCAACATGAAAACTATATTTATTTACAATTTAACAGATATTATAATCAGTATTGTATAATTCACGAAGTACATGACTATAACTAAACCCAATACCTTGGTTTCGGGATAGCATGATCATATAAATTCATATATTTTGAATACATGTTAGTGGAGTCCTGTTCTTTAAAAATTACCAATTGATCTATCGAATCCATATCAGTTAAATCTTATCGAAATAATTTATCATATGAGAATGATTATCTATTAGTTTGTCCTCATTGATCAAATTCAAAAGATTCAAATAATTCAATCGAATAAATAAAATTCACTGATACATTCACTAAACACATTGATAAGTACATGACTTTCTTAATTACGCTTAACCTGAGTCGATTTCTATTACAAAATTCGCTAATTCGTATCATTGTTTTATGTTTACACTTATATATGGTTCATCTAGCATGCAATAATTTTAATTTATGATGATGCTATTTAATACGATAATAACAACTACAGCATTAGTTATTTAAAATTCCTGACATTGCACCGTGATATTATTGTTCTTAAAAACTATTTCATTATCGTTAGCGATTTGCTTAATCTATGCTAATAAAATGACGAGGCTGCTAATGGAAAAAGATGCTTACCCAATAGTCCTCCATATTTGTTGTCCACGTCTACGGTTTTAGGAACCTCTCCGAGGTTGGATATATATATGAGTATAATCTCGTTCCTATTTCATAGTGTCATTCTCACTGGCTCAGATATCATTTTCCTAGGCCATCGTCTGCTCATCTTTTGGATTAGTTTAGCTCAACTTTATCCGCCATAATCCGTCTCTTTCTCCTTTTGCTTGGCCTTTTCAATCAAGGGGGAGTGTCACTTCTCTCGGCTCCCTTTCTAACCTCGAAATCTCATTGGTTTGATTTTATATAGAAAACAATAATTCTGGGCTGGTTCGAGTGACGTCATTTGAGAGACGTTTTGCTATTGGCTTGGGAGAAAGGTATTATTTTGAAACTTATTGCTTTTGCTCCCTGATAAAGTGTCATGTTGATCTGAAATTACGAGTTTGTTGTTGTTCAACTTGGTTCGCAACTTAGAATGGTAAAAAATTGAATCTTTAGAAATAACTTTTTACTTCACAGCTGCAAAAGTTCGTTCATGACTTTCTTTATAATTTCATATTTTAAGATCACGCTAGCTTCTGCACTTTTTTTAGCCCTAATCTTTTATGTTAAAGTTTTGGGTATTCTACTATGATTTTATGGATTTGAGTTGCCTTCTTCTTTGTGAAGTCCCGTTCTTTTCTCACATAAGAATTTTAGATTCTGTTTATAGGGTCAAATCGCTCGTGGAAATGTGAAAAAAATCGCCTTTACCCTCCTTTGCAATTAGTAAACAAGAATAATGTTGCATTGATTAAAAATCACCGTGATATATATATTAATATTTTTGTAATGAGAATCGTGATATTTTTATTTATTGGAATTACTAATTTTATTTTATATGTGACATTTCGATTATATTAATTACTCACTCATTACAATGTCTATGAAAATGTAATGAGATCAATTTCGTTATATTATAAAGCCTTGCTTATATTTTTAAGGACTAGAATGTTCCTTTTTTATACTTTTTATTTTATTAAAAAATAAAAATTTTAAAAATCAATCTTTTACTATTTATTTACCTTTTTTATATCCATTATTAAATATTACTTTCTTGGCGCAGTATAACCCAGATGGTACGGCAAAAACCGGAACAAACAAACAACAAATGCGTTACTTTCACAGGCGTATTTGCTCATCGGCCAATGGAGAACTGCCGTGACCTTAGAGAGAAATAGCATTACTCGCGAAAAGGCAACTTGAAATAATCGGCAGGCACCAAAATCACAGTAACGCCTTTATATATATACGTGCACCGCATACCCTTATGGTTTGTAGATTATTAGTACATGAGCCGGCTTTCGGCTGCGCTAAAGGGCAGCCTTCATCAGATGTATATAGAGCGAATCGAACATGCAGCAGATACTATAATCAAGGAATACAAATGGGGAAAAAGAATAATGTAAAAGAAGTAAGAACAAAGATAAAAATAAGAAATAAAAATCACGCGCGCGAAAAAGTAAGGGTTTTTTGTCAAATACTTTTAGGCAGAGTAAGTTAAAAGATGGGGTTTAAGAAGAGAGAGAAAGGTACATAAGATATGGTGTAATGAGTTATGGAGGGTTGCTAAGAATGTATTGCTATGCACGGAACAACCAATGTGAATTGGTTGTTCCGTGTTAATTGTGGAGGAGCGCCTATGGTATATCTCTAGTGCTTCCCTGAACCTGAGACTTTTAAGGTTATTTCCGGCAGGTGCCAACAGTTTGGTATGGTGGAATAATGGGGTGGCGTCATTGGATTGGATGTATTGGGCAAGACTGGTATTAACTCTATTGTGACTTATATCTGCCATGTGCTCTTTGAGCCTAGTCTGTAATTTCCTAACTGTACTACCAATGTATTATGTATGGGAGTTACTGGAATTATTTGTAATGGGGATGGTGTACACCCCCGCCTGTTCAGTGGCGTGCATGGGGTCCCTATCCCTTTTGAGGCGTTGTAGTATGCTATGACCGCGTTTGTACGCAACAGCAAGGTGATGTTTTTATAAGGCCTATTTAATAGATGGAAAGATGGATGGAAAAAATAAACGAACTCCAACATATTTGAGTGGTGTGGTGTGAGCAGAAAGAGTGGAAGGTTGGAGGTTAAAGAGTTTAACTCTACTATATCGTCCCTATCATGCACCCCGGTATTGAGAAACCCTTTACCTAGCCTCACTGGAGCTTTGACACAAATCAAGAATTCTCCCACAGTGTACCCTCCCCTCAAACATTCTTGTAACCCTCCCAGTTGCTTTAATATCCCGCGAATTTTCTTCACGGTTAAGACACATAAACCTTCTCGCCCCCCCCGCCATTCCGACCACTCGTCGCTAAGAGGTGTTCCCCTACATTTAATTTGGAGAAAGCGCTTTCAAAAATCCTTAAGGATAACTGCCCCCCCCAGCCCCTATTCCATAGAATCATCTTTACAAGCTAAAGGTAGCTTGGAGAATACCCCAATCAATTCTGACTTTAAAATGTTGACCCTAGATGTCGTAAATTTATACCCCAACACACCTGTTGACCTTGCGATAGATATCATTCAGCGCACATTATCTACATCTAATATATTCTCTAACCAGGATGTATTATCAATAGCGTCTGCCATACGCCTCGTTACCAATAACAATTTTTTCCAATTTGATAACCAAACATTCCTACAAACCGCAGGGGTACCCATGGGGTCCCCAATGTCGGGTATTATCGCAGAGTATGTACTGAGACATATGGAGCAGATGGTAGTTACACCGTTTGCTGAAAACACGTGTTACTTAAGATACGTAGATGATGCATTTCTCTTATACAATACCAAAACGGTTAACATAATTCAAATGCTTGACAGACTGAATAACTACCACCGAGCCATCAAATTCACCACAATGGATGAAGATGACAATAGAACCATTCCGTACTTGGATTTAATTATTATTAGATCTGACACACAACTTGATTTCACTGTGTTCCACAAGGCGACCGAACCCAGCTGTTTTCCGACTTATCACTCAGCACAACCTAAATCTCATATTGAAGCAGCCATCACAGCACATATACGTAGAGCGCTTATGGTGTGTAGCAGTGACTCCCTTTTTAATATTGAATATAACTGCATCCTTCAAAAAACTTTACACACAGGCATTCCCCTTAAGAGGGTCTATAAAATTTTTAACAGACTCCATAGAGAACTCTTTAACCCTCAACCTTCCACTCTTTCTGCTCACACCACACCACTCAGGTATGTTGGAGTTTGTTCATTTTTTCCATCCGTTTTTGCATCTATTAAACAGGCCTTACGAAAACATCACCTTGCTCTTGCGTACAAACATGGTCATAGCATACTACGCCTTAAAAGGGATAGGGACCCCATGCACACCACTGAAAAGGCGGGGGTATACACCATCCCCATTACTAATAATTCCAGTAACTCCCATACACAATACATCTGTAGTACAGTTAGGAAATTACAGACTAGGCTCAAAGAGCACATGGCAGATATAAATCACAATAGATTTAATACTAGTCTTGCCCAATACATCCAATCCAATGGCGCCACCCCATTATTCCACCATACCAGACTGTTGGCACATGCCGGAAATAGCCTTAAAAGTCTCAGATTCAGGGAAGCACTGGAGATATACCATAGGCGCTCCTCCACAATTAACACGGAACAACTAATTCACATTAGTCATGCCTGGCAATACATGCTTAGCAACCCTCCATAACTCTTTACTACACCATATCTTATGTACCTTTCTATCTCTTCTTAAACTCCATCTTTTAACTTACTCGGCCTAAAAGTATTTGACAAAAACCCTTATTTTTTTGCCCGTGCGGTTTTTATTTCTTATTTTTATCTTTGTTCTTACTTCTTTTACATTATTGTTTTTCCCCATTTGTATTCCTTAATTATATTATCTGCTGTATGTTCGATTCGCTCCATATACATCTGATGAAGGCTGCCCTTTAGCGCAGCCGAAAGCCGGCTCATGTACCAATAATCTAACAAACCGCTCAAAGTTGTCTGATTGATTTTATTATATTTATGTCAAGCGGTGTTACCTACTCAACATCAATGCCTTTATATATTTTTGGTAAGATTAGGCGGCAAGATATATCAGCACATAGGCGGCAAGATATGTCAACACATAGGAGGCAGGATATATCAGCACATAGGCGACAGGATATGTCAGCACATAGGCGGCAGGATATGTCAGCACATAGGCGGCAGGATATGTCAGCACATAGGCGGCAGGATATGTCAGCTTATAGGTGGTAAAATACGTCAGTCTATGAGTGGAGAAATTGTAAAAGCGCCTATGGATGTGTTTACTTATAGAGAAAAATTTAACGTACATAAATAGGAAAAGAGTATAATGAAGTGACAACTTCATTATCAGAGAGAAATAAGACTAGCATTTTATAATGATTCTTAATTTTTTAATGTTTCTTTGCAGATTAAATCCATATGGAAATTCCATCTCAAATTATTTTCAAAATTAAATCCAAGAAATTTGCTACAGGATTCACAACAATAATATTATATTAAAAGATATAGGCTTTATATATTTTTTAAATTTTATTCATTCTAAATTCAGTAAAATATTAAAACATTAAGCTAAATTTGCAGTTCTCGCCAAGCGCTTATTAAAAAAGAAGAAAGTAACATCAGTATTGTCAACAGTTGGGTAAAATAAAATGCTAAAGGTTAACAATGCACCAAAGACTTTATACAACATATTATTACCAACTTTATACCTTTATATAATATATTATTTACCTACAGTGTAGACATAATACCTTTATACGATATATTATATACCAAAGACCATATGAGGGAAAAAAAGGGATACGTAAATATGTAAAGCAAAAAGATTCTACCCCGCGAAAATTTTGCGATGAAAATAATTTCTACATTTCTTTTACCATGGAGACTGCGAGGGTCGATGGTCAGAGTGTTAATAAGTACTATTGTTCTATTTGTTTTTGACCAGGTATTCAATAACTTTCAGTATATCGTCTGGATTCGAATTTCGATAAATACTTCTTAGTCTATTACTTTAAAAAGTGTGCAGTAAGAATGAATGAAAAGAACGAATTCCTTGAACTGAATGGGAATTATACGCTTTTATTAAAGAAATAACAGTTCTCGTTCTTATTCACTGGATGAATGAACGACTTAAAGAGATCACTTCTTCAAAAGTGATTGAGAATGAATTCAGCCATTTTAAACGAAACTGCTGCAATCCGTTTTAAAGGATGACTCACTACGTATATTTCTGCGTCATATAATTTGAATCATTCATGTAGTCATACCTGTATTACATGATAAAACACAACCAATTACTGTTGCAAGATTTCACAAGAGACTGAACTAATTCTATTAAAAAACAAATATATAGTTTAGTATATCTTTCGAGTTCTATGAATGACACTGTGATATTAATTTCTGTAGTACTTTTTAATAAATCAGTCATTTTTTGAAAATTACTGACTATTTAATAACCACTTAATTTGGATGTGAACTCATGCATTTAGATTCTCCTTCAGGCACTGATAGCTTTCATGGAAGGAGTGGAGATTTTCGTGTCTGAAGGAGATAGCCAATGACGCTAACAAAAAATGGCCTAATCATTTTGTAAAAGCGAGACTTTCGGTTTATGAATTCTATTCGAGTATTCTTTAGAATTCATCGAAGATACTGGGAAGACAGAGAGTGAGATACTCATTTTTTTAAGTAAAAAGCAATGTTACGGAAACTGTTCTGAAATTATTTCTATCTCGTATCACAAAGCTTATTAATTCATAATTTCTCTGCCCTGAAAATTAAAGCTGTATCAGTTGAAAATCATACGTGCTTACTGTAAATATCACAAGATCTACAGAACAATTTGGTGAAGTGTTTACAAATTTAAGGTATAGCTAAGAGGCAAGGGTAAAGACTGGAAAATGTAGTAAGTAGTTTTTTAAGTTCCTTTTATCTTTTCAAACACTTGTTGAATTCTGAAACGTATACGAAGTTATCCAGTCAGTAGAAAATATTTAATAAACATTCAGTCCAAAAAACATTTTCGAGATCACACGATCAAAATAAAAGTGTGAATTAAATATAAAACAACGATAAGCAGCGTACTGAACACATTAATTAGCAATAAACTCTGAAACATCTTGAAGACAATAAATTTATTTTATATATACAACCCCTGGAAAAAGGTTTGGGATCAACACCCATGGTCTATAAAATTTCACAAAAATCCATACGGTATTCTAAAGAAAATAAATTTATTAAACCGAATTAGTGTATTTCCAAAAATGTACATTGTTTCTGAAATTTACATGCAAAAAGATCATATAAATTAGCATTATTTTTTAAATTATTTAATTTTAACTAACAACACTGAGAAAAAACATGGAATCAAGTGAAGTACGGGGAAAAAGTATGGAATCAAAAGCTTTTTTTTATGCAAATTTCAAGTCAGT
Organism: Dysdera silvatica; assembly: GCA_006491805.2. NCBI lineage: Eukaryota > Metazoa > Arthropoda > Arachnida > Araneae > Dysderidae > Dysdera > Dysdera silvatica. The sequence goes on from QLNU02003225.1 coordinate 74,611,327, forward strand.
AAATGACGTTATGATTACATAAACCTGAGCGGAGGTATATATAGAAAACTAGCATCACTTGCAGTTTGTCTGTTTGGATTTTTTATGGCGCAAGAGCATTTGGGCTATACTGCGCCAAATTACTTGGATGTCCTTAGCTAGCGAAGAAAAATGGCACCGATAAAAGAG
>QLNU02003225.1:74622368-74638327 GCA_006491805.2 Dysdera silvatica
GGCAAAACGAAGATTGCCTAAAAAGCATGCGAAGTGCCGTTTAGGCTATATACTATCATTCTCAGTCCATAGTGAGCCAACTCATCACTCTTACCCAAAGAGAATTGTGTCATATTGTAAGTTTCAGAAAGCTGTTGTAGAAATCAGTATATTTTCAAACATGAACATTCAGTACCAACGGCAGTCATGGATGTCATAAAACCAATTTTTAAAGATTTATCGCATCCCACACTTTTGAAAAGATGTTTACAAAAGTTTAAATTCCGTCATATGGAAGTATTGTTCGAAAAATTCTGGAAGTGATCTTGTGGCTGAGATTGCAACTTTTGAAGCAGAAATTACCTTCAATGATGGATTTCAAGGACGCCTTTCTACAATGAAGTGGTTAAAAAATTTTCCTGGTGTAAATGCAACAAGGGCTGCAGTGAAAGCAGATTGTAAACGGATTATGGATGCCGAGAAGCAAGTATCTGCATGTACAAATGAAGCTAGCGTAGTGAAGCAAAAGCTATTTTCTCAAAAACATAAACAGCAGTTGAAGCAAGAAGGCATATTTTGTTCTGATGGTGGATTTTAAAGGTATGAAACTAATTGTCATTTAATTTATCCATAAACATAAATTTACGCGATTTTTGAAACAGAAAAATAACATATTCGCACATATTTTATGAATGTGTTTAGTAACATAATAAAAATCAGCAGTTTTATTCGTATAGTCACTTTGTAGCAAAAGGATTAAAATAGTTATTATAGCAAATTAGCTTGACAAAATTGTATCCATAAAACAGTTAAATAATCATGAATTAACACATTTTTTATAAATTTCATAATTTAATAATTCATATTTTGGAAGCTTATTGAAATTTGTATGATGCTAGTCCAATTTATAGATGCAACTATTATACTTCCTTTAAGCACAAAGATATACTGTATTGATTTAGTGAATTTTAAAGGTGTGGAACTAGTTGTTTTTTAAATTATCTATAAACTAAACTTTAAACACGAGTTTCTCAAAATGTAAATATTACATCACCCGCGCACAATATTTTTTGATTTTAGTAACCTAATAAAAATTGGCAGTTTTATTTGTATGGCAACTGTATACAAAATGACTTAAAATAGTTGTTATAGTACTGAAATTGACTTATAAGACCGTTAAATCGTCACGAATATATGCATTTTTTCAAATTTCATAATTTAAAAATACATCTTATAAAAATTTTAATAAATTTTGAAAATATGAAGGTCAATTTATAGATGCAACTATTGTACTTCCTTTAAAATAGTTTTTACTATGCTGTGCGCCTTTTAAATGAAAATATCATGCGCAGCGTAAACTTTTAATATAATTTTTTTAAAAGCGTCTCATTTTTTGGACATTAAAAATTTATATCCCAAGCATATTTTAAATAAAAAGTTTAGTATTTAATATATATGATGTAAAAATTTTATATATATCATTCGAACACGTTTTTTAATGTTCACTTTTAAAGAGTATGCATTTTGTCACTATTTTCAGTTGTTTAAAATCACTGAGTCCCTTTAAAAAATCCCTGATTTAGATTAAATTACTTGAAATAACAAAATCTCTTACATGATAATGATGTTACTGCTACTTCTACTAATACTAATTGTACAACAGTTTTCATTAAAGGTGTTGGTGGGGGGGAGTCACTGCTATGGTCCTTATTCTCGTAATTATTTTAATTTAATTATATTATAATTCGAATAGTTAAAATTTTTGATTCTTACGCAATGACCTTTCTCATCAGAGGAGTGTTCATGACTGGATTGACATTAAATACAAATGTCACTTAAATCAACCTAGTTTATTGCACAACAAAAGATCAACTATTGCAAAGAAAAATATAATAATTACAATTGCACTAACATGATTAATATTATTACTCACCGTATTCATGAATACCGAATTACAAAAAAACACTTGATATGCATTTACATTAGTGCTCAAGTAACTACACATGAAATATATAGCTATATAAAGTACTGAACAGAACTAAATACAAATATGCAGTTACATAGGTATTCTAAGGAACTAAACATACAATACGCATTCTACAATACCGAATCGTTGTACATCGGAAGCAAAAGAGTTCCAGATCAATGGCTCATATTTACTAATAGTTTGATGTTGTGAACTGTTTATAAAAAAATGATACTCATAGCTGTCCGGAGAGTCACTCAGTCTAATTAAGAACTATTAAAGTACGCTGCAGGGAAACGAGAAACACGGCAGTGAGTACAACATCGATATAGCAATGAATATGGCAGGAACATAGTGTGGCAAATGCCTATGGAGGACCATGCCAACGCGGCAAGTCAAACGGCCCTACTGCAAGCTAAAAATGGAAGGCAAGTAATATGCGTAATAGTCGGCTTCAGTCAGATGCCCAAATTTGGAATCGAACTCGGAATAAAACATCTCGATAAAAAGCAAACATCGTTAGCCAAAAACGTGCCGAAATTTAAACTTTAAAAACTACGTATAACCAACGAAGAACAGGATTCCTAATGCATACGCATTTCTATTTAGTAACATAATCCGTAAATCGCTTAGGAACTTACTAGCGTGTGAACAGGAAGAGGAACAACCACTGTTAGAAATGGTTTTTATATTATCGCTGATGCCACCATTGGTAACTGAAATTATCCGGCATTAACCCGCTAGCCATAACGCCACGTCTCCATCATAGGCACAACAAAGGCATACGACACAATAATAATTATAATAGTTTTGTACACTGTGGCTACCTTAGTAAATTTGGATAATCATTTGAATAAATTGGAAATTAATAACATTACAAGAAGACTTTCATAACTTCTTGGCACAACATACGCGTATACTGATAAGATATTTGTATGGTTTACATGTTCCTCAAAGGACTAATAAATGACCGAACACTTCCAGACCAATCAGGGGCGTAACAATTAAAAAATAAAGAGAAGGGGGCCAAGTAGTTTTGGAAAAGATCAAGTGACTTATCGTTAAGCAAAATAACGTACTTCTTTATGAAAGGGGGCTTGAGCACCCCCGTCCCCCATTCGTTACGCCACTGAATAAAAATTATGATAATTTTGTATCTTTCTAATCTCTTCGTTATGTGCCCTTATTAATGAATATAGGTAATAATACTGAGAATAATTTGAATAAAATAACCGAAAACGTTACACACTTCAACATGAACAATGTTTTCTAACACCAAATCAAATAGTTTGCACTTTTGGAGAGACCTCATATCATATTAAAATACATTTAATTAGGTGATTCCTTTGGTATACAGAAATGAATGAATGAATGAATGAATGAAACGAGCCAAATACAACATGGACTGTGAATTTCTGTAATAGTAATAATAATAATAATATTAATAATTTACATAACCAAGCTGAATAGCATAAATATCACATATGCAATTACCTCCTTTGCAGCCTCAGTACTAATATACTTATTTGAAATCATCAAATGGTCAAACACAGAACTAGAGGATCTACAATGGGTAATGAGAACCATACAAACAAAATACAGACAACTACATCCGTCAACAACCCAAAGAAAAACTATTCCCTCTAGAGGATGATGGACGAGGACAAATCGACCTGAAAGATCTCCATGAGAAGCAAATCCATAACATGAGACAGTACTTCTTTGAAAAAAGCATTCAGTCTCCTCTCATGCAAGCAGTAATAGATACAGGTACCTCCCACACACCAATAAGTCTCAGTGCGACAAAGAAATGCCACCCGTACATATCGACAAGAAACTGATGGAATGGGAAGGCAAAGCATTTCGCGGCAGACATTACAATAACTTTCAACAGCCCCACATTGACAAGAAAGCATCGAACACATGGCTAACCCAAGGAACCTTATAACAGGAAACGGAGGAATTCATGATGGCAATCTAACTAAGACCAGGTCCTAAGAACAAGAAACTACCGGCGATCATCCTGAAGAATATAGAAAATGAATAATGTAGACAATGTGACTTTTGACACTTGAAACAATACAACATGTAACATCAGGTTGTAAGATAATTACCCAAACAGATTACAAATACCGTCACGGCAAAGTTGAAAAAATAATTCACCAAAAGCTTACTGTCAAAACCAAATTGATAGCCAACAAAAACCCTTACTACAAATACGAACCAGAAACAATACTAGAGAACAAAACACGCAAATTGTACTGGGATAGGGCTATTATGAGGGACAAAACGACACCACACAACAGAACATACATAATCCTAATTGACAAAACCAGTAAAACTGCACACATCACAGACATAGCAATACCCAACACAAATAACATTCAGAACACATACACCACAAAAATGACTAAATACCAAGACTTAAGGTAGGAAATTAAAGACATGTGGTACATGGATAAGGTAAACGTTATCCCTCTTGTCTTATCAGCAACAGGTATAATACCAACCACACTCCAAAAGAACTTGGAAATACTTGAAATTGACCCCAACACATACATACAGATGCAAAAAGCAACGATACTAAACACCTGCCGAACAGTCAGAAAATTTTTAAACCTGGCACCAGAATGAAACATACAAAAACATTTTCACACTAAAGGTAGACTTGAGAACTTGGCACCGCCCGTCTTAAGCTTAATCCGCCAAGTGCGAGAACGCACACAATAATAATAATAATAATATATTAAATTAGACTCAGATATTGTAAATTAATATTAATAAATATTACAATCATAGCAATTTCATATTTTATCTTGTAAAGGTAAATACATCCTGTTCTATTAGATACATTCCGGTGCCCTTGGTCAAATTGATATTAGGGTCTGTTTAACACTAATTTTTAAATTTCAAACTTTTGTACAAAGAAAGTTATAATATATTATAAGCAATCTATATCAAATGTGAAGCCCTCCTTGGAGTGCAATTTTATAAATAAGGAAAGGTTTTCCCAGAAAGTTAAATATCAAATTAATTAAAATTTTATATTCTATGCATTACTTATTGTTTTAAATACTCTAAATAAGAATAAAATGTCTAAGTTTTATATGGCATAGCTTGACTGAAGGAAGCAAAGTAATAACAAACGGGTATCTTGTAAAACTATTAGGAAGAAAGTAAACAAAACTACTGAGGGAGAAAACTATTTTTTACTTCGAAAAGTAATCGACATGCTTGCCTGGAATGATTTCTTTCCCATGAAAGGGATTAGATTAAGACAATAAGTATTGCGTGAAGGATCTAAAGGAAAAAAGTAACTGTCACACACAAAAACAGTGTCTGGAAAAGGTAGTTAACCACAGCACATTACAAAATAATACACAAGAACGAGAAAAAAAGGATTATTGGCCATTCATATATATATATAGTGTTTGTAAAAGGTTTACTGACATCTAACTGGAAGAAGATCCACAATTTGACAAGTAAAAATTTGTGAAAATGGCCAGACTAGTACCTAAAAATCTGATCCGGCCACTAAGTGATACAGTCCACCATTTTCTACTTATGCAATATATTTTTATTTGAACTATTAAAAGAAAGACGAAAGAGGAATGATAAAAAAAAAATTCAGCGATCCGTTTGGTTAACATATTGAACTTATATGTAGCCAATTTCTCTATTTCTAGTATTTTAAACACAAGGCTATGATTTCTATCATCCGGACTTTGGGCTGCTCCTGACCAATATAACAGTCAACGTGTCATAAAACCAAGAGGTGTGTCAAGGGTCATGAAAATGAGAAATGTCTTAGGTTGTCATTTATTATGTACCTTCGCTATCTTTGCTATTCTCTTATCATTTTCTTTATAAAGGAGACTTTTGGATAGTTACTAATTTTGATCACCCACGTTTTAGCTGAAACTATGGGGGTTTTTTTTACTGTCCTGACCTGCAGTCAAATTGGGGAACCCCGTACCAAGAGAAGCAAGGGCGGATACAGAAATCTTTCAAGGCGGGTAGATTTGTTTCCTATCCTTACTTTTAGCTAGGTATCCTGTACATTTCATTTCATTTTCCATTACATAATCCCTGCTCAAGGGGGGGTCCAAGTTCCCCTTTTGATTCGCACTTGAACAGAAGGGCCTTAAAATTTGTCAAGAATTTATTAGCTATTTCAATTTACGAAGAAAAATACAAAAACAGGCCCCAGTGCTTTATGCGTTAACCATTTATCAGTTGCGTTAATTCTGAGAAAGTAAATAATAACTTACATGCAAGATTTCTGGAATCAGAAAGAAACGACGATCAAACAGGATATTTGTGTTACGTATTACAACTAATAGATAATAAAATGTAGAAGAAAAATGCCAGCAGCTCTTCTTTTCTTAATGCTTAGAGCTATATTATATACAGTAGAACATGCTTAAAGAGTCCACCTTTGGAACTGGACTGCAATGGTTACAATAGAGAGGTGTCACTACATGGCAGATTTTGGTATAGGCACAAGTCCATGATAGTTCTGTCTTATAAAAAATGGTCACTTTATTCAGGTGGCTGCTAATTTACCAAGGTGGTCACTTTGCCAGGTTTCACTGTATGTATATATATATATATATATCGACACATGCATCTTCTATGAAGGGACGCAGTATCCGGTTCAGTGTGTGCCCTTATTGGGGGGGGGGACACTGTATATTTTTTCAACCGAATTTCTGTTCAGAAATCTCAAGCTGTTTGATAATGAATATCAGAACTGTGATAATCACAGGGCGAAGCCTTGCCACCCTCCGGCACTTTTTTCTTCATTTACTAACAATAACTTAATATATCAGGATAATAAAAACAATAACAAATTAAAAAGTGCAAATCGTTGCGATTTTCAATTTCTTAATATTACCAAATCTCGTGCTTTTCTTTCATCATTCCATGAAGACAATGGTGGACATATCTGTACGTTACAATCCCTAACTCATCAGAAACATGCCAAAACTCAGCAGTAATTCCTAGGTAAAATTTAAAGAAGTTGTCGTTTCCAAACTTGAATATGATTTCGATTTAAATTAAAATACCTACACCGACCCAGGCTTCAGCTTGCCCATTACATAGTTTCTCCAATGAGGCCATGAATTAATGTGAAATTAAAGATCTCTTCGACAATAAATTTCCAACAATGAGTCAAAATATCAAAGCAACAAGGCTACAAGGCTGTAGCATGTTATCCATCTGCAGGAGGGCCATGTAAAAAGCTACAGCTTTTTGCTGCCCTCCATTTCTAACCTATTCAGTAGTTATCATCTTTAATCTCAAAACTATCAGTATAACAGAAAGTATCACTGGAACTCTAATTAGGTTGAACATTATTTTATTTTTCTTAAAAATTTGTTCTTTGTTGTATTCTTTTAAGGTTGAATTTATTCTCATTCCTCTTGAAATAATTATTCTTTTTATATAAGCAGTTGATATGAGTAAAGGAAAATTACCACATCACCGATTCCTTTAATTTATTATTTAATAGCTCAGGTAGATTGCGTTTGATGGGTAGATATAAGCTAATTGTTTATACAAGTTTTTGCCAGCTTTATGGGAATTTTAGTTCTGTATATGGGGCTTCTTCTCTTCAGCTGTAAAGTTCAATAATATTAGAGGCTAGAACTGTGTTTGGCCTCAGTTTCAGACAGATTTGCAATTTGAGCCAGTCTGAGATCGAAACTTGAAACACAACCTTAAGTCTTTGAAGTACGTAAACTAAAAACTACGTAACTAAAAATCGTTTCGTCATGTTGATGACGTTAGTACTTTAAGACGATGTAACTTTTATCGATAATGTTATATTGTGATAATAACGTCAGAATGAAAGTGTAGATTCAATATGACGTTTTCAACGTTCATTTGCTTTCAATTTCATTGGACTTTCAAATGTTTCCTTGTTGATAATCAATTGAATAAAATAAATAATTAAATTAACAAGAGACAATGGACAAAAATCAATGAAAAAAACAGTATTTTTACTTGTTTTCCCATATTTTTTATGAGTGTTATCGTACAAGGAGAGCCAGGGTCCTGCTCTGTCGGAATATACAATTGTCTGAGTAATTCGAATCGCTAAAAACCTAGGAGACCAACCCCCGAACCACAGTGTAAGCTTTCTTTTGTTTTGACAAAGTTAACAGTCGAACTCGCAATACCACGCGCTAGGCGAATGGGCTATTAAGGCAGCATCGCGGGGAACTTTCCCCACATTTAAATTTAACAGATGAAAGATGGAAATTCTTGCGCATAAAAGGTTTGTTTCTATATAGGCTTACGATTAAAAGAGAAGTTTATGAGCGACAAAGTCATTTTAATCGCATTATATTGTGTTGAAAATTTTCTACAAAATAATCAGCAATTATAGTTCGAGAATCAGGTACATTCTCTTCTCGTGTATATTATTTTAAAATTAAATTCAAACATACCTTTGTGGAAAAATTTCATGTTCTGTTTACTCATTCCAGTTGCAGTGTTAGACCCCCACCCTTCGTTCGCAACTCGAAGATGAAAAACACCTCATTCGCGTAACTCGAAAAGCATTCTGGAAACCATTTAAAGGGCCTCACTGAGGTTGGAGTGCGTTGCAGTGAAGTGGACACACTTTCATAAACACTGTAATATACCAGTCGAACGGTTTATTTTTAATTTAAAGCCATGGTTTTTAATAAAGATTCTGTGAAAAAATGTTTCTTGTTGAATAAAAGTTATCAACGGTAATTAGTTTACCTATTATATGTGCAGACAAACCTTATCCTTTTACCCAGGCATCCCTAATTATAAGGCCATGGATGCGCAGGCATAAGTAGTTCTTTAGAGTGAGAAAAAATTGTTCAATTAACTTTAACGATTTCTGAAATGTAACGCGAGTTTGCTTTTAATGAACAAAAAGCGTTGTCTTCACATAATTACACTCCATTAGAATGAAAAGGATGCACAAGGAATTTTAAATAGTTTGCAACCATAATACACCAGAGGACAATGAATCTTCCCAAAAAAAGCGTGGTTACAAAGGCCCATTATGTACATGCAATTAGTGAAATATTGTTCCCTCACTTCTTAATTGAAACTGGCAGAGCCAGCTATATTCTCCTCTTTAGTGAGAGTATTCGCTAAGAACATTTAATTGTTTTTTGGGGACGGAAGCGCAAATCGGAAACCGATTGATATTAAATTATTTACTGTCCTCTGCAACTCGGATTGACAGTGCAAAATTACGAATTGATTTCTTAGAGATAATTAACAAGAGTTTTTTAAGGGTCGGAAGGCGCTGATATGCATTAAATAGCTTTTCAACAGTGGCCCCGTGATAAGAATGTCGAATCTTCCAATTTGAGAAAAATTTATTTTGCTTGGCAGATGATCAAATACGAAAAAAATTAACAAGAAAAATTAAAATGGAGGGGGCAATACAAATTTTAGGTAGCATCGGAAGAATTTCTAATTATGTTTTTAATTATTTTAATTAGTTTCGGTAATCAGAATGTTCTGATTTTTTCAGATATAATTAAATTTGCCCAAAACTACCGGCAAAATTTTTAAAAGTAATGTTGTAAGTAGTAAGAAAAGGGGGTTTCTGAGCCATCCTGTCAAACCACCTTTGGGCCGTAGCCTAAATCCCCACCCAGTCAAACCACTTTTGAGGCGTGGCCTAAAAATCCATATTCGAATAGAGAGGGGTGACATCCATCCCCCCGTCCCTCAGCGGTTCACCCTACCGGATGTTTTCCAGGTTTTTAAGGTCATGTGATTTTCAACCCTTTCAACCAAATTAGATTTTAACATCCGCTTCTGAAATTTTTAGAACATTTTCCCCTATATAACCGATTTCAATGAATTTTTTATCAGTAATTAACGATTTTAAGGCTTTCATCCATAATTAGTTATTTTAATTAAGCCATTTCAACTCGATTTTAACGATTCCTTCAGGGTTTTCTCTGTTTTTCAATTTTAGATCTTTTCTTAAATTTTGGAATTTTTCTCAACCATAGGATTTTACCAATAAATAGGGATTTATGGCGTTTCACCCCTGATTGTATCTTCGCACAGTTTTAAAGCTCCCTCAGGTATTCTTCGAAGTTTTCCTGTATTTTTACCCTCGAGGTTTGATACTGTCTTGCTTATAAATACGAGATTCCGTAATTTTATTTGTTTCGTCTTTTTTAAAAAATAATTCCATTTTCACAACGCCAGGATGCGGGAAATATAATGCGCTTTTTTAATGAATTTTATTATTAATTTAATTTAATAATTACTTATTGTAATTTTTTTTATTTTTTGTTTTGATACGTTTATGAGATTTTTTCGGAATTTTAACAATCCATAGAATTCCTCCCATAAATAGGAATTTTAAAGTTTTGTCCCTAATTAGTTTAATTAAGCTATTTCCACTCGATTTAAACGATTCCTTTGGGGCTTCTCTCGAACAATTTTCAAATTTTGATACCTTTTCGGGAATATTTCGGAATTTTTCCCATCCATAGGATTTTACCAATAAATAGGGATTTTATGGTTTCTTCCTTAAATAGTTTTTCAATTAACGATATCTTCACACGGTTTTAAAGCTCCCCCAGGTATTCTTCGAAGTTTTCATATATTTTTACCCTCGAGTTTTAGCACTGCCTTGATTATAAATACGAGATTTCCTTAATTCTTATTTTTTGTTTAGTCTTATTTAAAAAATGATTCCATTTCCACAGTGTCAGGAGGCGGGATTGGTAATGCGCATTTGTTTTTAATGTAGTGTTCCCCATTAGGTCTAATAATTACCAATAAATTATAATTAATAAATAATTAATTAATAATTAGATAGACAATTAATAATTTAAATAACAATTAATTAATAATTTAAATAGACAATTAATTAATAACTTAAATAGACAATTAATTAATGAAATAGATAATTATTAATAATTTAAATAGATACTAATTAGCAATTTAAATAATATAATTAACAATTTAAATAGGTAATTGTTAATAATTTAAATAATAATTAATTGTAATTTTAAATATTAATTATTAATAATTTAAATACTAATTAATTAATAATTAAATAATTAATTAATTAATAATTAAAAAATAATTAGTGGTTGACTTAAATAGATAATTAATTAATTAATTATCTAATCTTAGTTTTTGTAAAAACATTTGAATATATTTTATTTTTATTGACCTAATGCTTTATTTGCTTTAAACATTGTAGTGATATATTTGTTTTTTCATTTAAGCTATTTCAACGCGATTTTAGATATCCCTTCAGGTTTTTTTCCCAAACTGTTCTCAATTTTGATGCACTTTTTGGGAATAATTCAGAATTTTAAAATTTTTTTGAAAAAACAGAATTTTAAAATTTTCAACCACAGGATTTTTACCAATAAATAGGGATTTAAAGTTTCGTCCCTAATTAGTATATTTTAATTAACGATACTTTCGCGTGGTTTTAAAGATCACTTAGGTATTCTTCGAGGTTTCCTGTACACTACCCCGAGGTTTTAATACTGTCATGATTACAAATATGAGATTTTCGTAATTTTATTTTTGTTTAATCTTATTTAAAAATGATTCTACTTCCACATCACCAGGAGGCGAGAATCGTGATGAGTTTTTTTTTAATGAGGTGTTCACCAGTAGCCCCAGCCCCCGTTTTATTTAACGACACTTCAATACATTTTTATATATTACCTTACATTACTTTTATTTTAAAATTTATTTATATATATTTTTTTAATTCCTTGGATTTTTTTTCTAAACATATATTTTTTTGGTTTTGATAATTTATAAAGTTTCGATTTGTTTTGCCTCTTTTTATTTATTTTTAAACTTACGCTTTCTTCTTCTATATTTAAAAACTTTCATGTTTTCTGAAAACTTTATTTTTTAAATTCTTGTTTTTCTTTTTCAAAACTTGCATAATTTTTGTATTATACTTTTGAAAAATTTCAATTTTATTTTTTAAGTTTTATTTTAAATCTTACGTTTTCGTTTGCGGAAAATGTAACTCTATATTGAAAGATTTTTTTATATGTTTGAAATGAGTTTTGTTGATTTCATCATCATCCTGTTCCTTCACCTACTAAAAAACATTTTCGAAATAAAAAAAGTATTTACATTGAGACATTGCATATTTATTTTTCTTCCTTAAAAGCATTTCAGTTTACTACGTAATTATTTTCTGCGATAGAATTCAGAAAAGAGACTGCAAATAGTATTTTATATCTACTTTTCCCCTATTTGCAATTTTTGAGTTTAACGAATAATATAATTACTCCGTTAACATAGAATGGATTATCGAGCAAAATCAGTCCACAAAATTATATGCGTACAAAGGTCAATCCCATCCTCTTTACGTGTTCAGAGTGTTAACAAATTTGAAAAAAATATCACAAGAATAATACAAAATGTTATGCAAGTTTTGAAAAAGAAAAGCAAGAATTTAAAAAAAAATCAAGCCTTTAGAAAAAAAGAAGAGTTCTAAAATACGGAAAAAGAAAACGTAAGTTTAAAAAAAAGATGCAAAAGAAAATCAAAACATTATTAACTATGACATTACGAATCCCGCCTCTTGACGCTGTGGAAATGGAATCATTTTTTAAATAAGACTAAACAAAAAATAGAAATTACGGAAATCTCGTATTTATAATCAAGACAGTGTTAAAACTCGAGGGTAAAAATACAGGAAAACTTCGTAGAATAGCTGAGAGAGCTTTAAAACCCTGCAAAGATATAATTAGGGGTGAAACACCATAAAATCCCTATTTATTGGCAAAATCCTACGGTTGGGAAAAATTCCGAAATATTTCAGAAAAGATATCAAAATTGAAAAACAGTTCGAGAAAACCCTGAAGGAATTGTTAAAATCGAGTTGAAATAGCTTAGTTTAAAAAACTAATTAGGGATGAAAACCTTAAAATCCTTAATTACTCATAAAAATTCATTAAAATCGCTTATATAGGGGAAAAGTTCTAAAAATTCTAGAAGCGGATGTTAAAATCTAATTTGGTTGAAGGGGGTGGAAATCACGTGACCTGGAAAACACCCTGTAGGGTGAACCGCTGACGGAAGGGGTGGTATGGGTGGCACACCTCTCTATTCGAGCATGGATTTTTAGGCCACGACCCAAAAGTAGTTTGACGGGGTGGGGATTTAAGTCACGCCCTAAAAGTGGTTTGACAGGTAGGCCCAGAACCCCTCCTTTATTACTAATGTAGTATCAGTTTAGAAGTAATGCACTATCTATATATTTTTAGAAGTAATGCACTATATATAAGTAATGTATAGAGAGCTCTTGATTTAAGCTTGTTCATTCCGTGCTTATCGGGAATAACGCCGCTATTTAAGCCAGTCAATTAAAAACTAAAAAAATAAACATCTTACTATTATTTATAACATATTACAATTTACCTCACCCTACTTCTTTTATGAAATTACACCGCCGATTTCGAATAAGATGTATAATTAATCAATATTGGTTACTAATTATAAGCGGTTATATAATAATGATGCAACGCACACACAGTCTATGGTAGTAACTGCGACTAAAGTAAATTATAGCAGATATAGACTTTCAGAAAAATTGGAGAAATGACTCCCGTTGTGAACTGCTTTGAGTGAAAAATGATCTTCCCTTCACTAAAATTGCTATTATGGATAAGGCAAACTCAAGTTTGAGGAAACGTTATATATAATTAGATAGTAAGGAGACATATTTTGGAAGAAAAGGTTGGTATATATGATTCGAATCTTGCACCAAATTCAATAGTGTTCATATAAGTTTCAAAGCAGTAAGTACAGATTAAGCGCGACTAGGAGAGTTGTGCTACAGAAAAGGAATGTTATAGTAATTGTGAGACTTTATCAAGAAGGAGGTGAGTAGAATGCACGACATTTTACTCTGTGTACTTTTTAAAATAAAGCACAATGATCCTCAGCTAGGAATTTCGTCCAAGGACTAATACTACCTCATTTAATCATTGAGGTAATCGTGTGCACAGGCGTAACTTGAGGGTTAAATATAGCGTAAACTGGGTTGGCAAAAAAAACAAAGACTCCAATATTGTGTGGAGAAAAATGCGTTTTTTCTTATTTTCTAAAAAAATGGGGGCAATTGGCCCCCTTGCCCTCGCAAGGTAACTCCCACGTTCGTGCGTGTAGAAAATGTATTTTTTAAATTCCATTTATTACCGTTACATCGGTGCAGAGCTTTAAATGTAATATGATTAGATTACTCGTCAATGTTTAAGTATAGGAAATATATGTGTATGAATGATTTCTTATAGTTTCGCATTATTATTATTATAAGATAGTTTTAATTACAGTTCGTTCGGAATGATACCATTACGTACATTGGAAACTACATGCGCGAAAATACTTATTCAGTTTGCGGAAAACACATTATATGTGATGATCTAGAATACTTTGTTAGGTCCATATATAATAATCTTCTATAGTCGAGAATTTAAAATCCGACCCTCATTTGGAAAGTAAGAAGAAAGTCATTTGTGTTTACTTTGTAAGATTTCAAAAATCTGTTTTTCATGGATTTTCAAACATTCAACCGTCATTATCATCGTTCATTACATCTGAACAATGTATGCTGGATGCTGAGGAAAAGTAATATATAAGAAACATTGTCTCGAGATGAGATACGGGCTGCTAGTGGTCCGTAGGCTGACTTTACATATGGTTTAATTTATATGAAATTGAACAGCAGGTAGCACACAACAAAACTGTAGAGCATATTTCCCTTCCCTCCTATGCACGTTTACACTTGGGTTGTTCAGCAATTATAAAAATATGCTTTCATAACTTCCGATATTTTATATATCAAAAACATAATCTACAGCTTTTTAATAATTTTTCCAATTTATCTATCAGTAGTTTTAAGTCTGTTGGAGTTAAATCTTAAGCCATTTCGGTGTAATGGAGATTATTGAAAGGAGAGATTCATGGATATTAGTTGTGCAAGGGATGAGTGCATATCAATTGCTTTTCCCTTCCAATGTTTCTTACAAACTTTTTCGTAACTTCGAAGGGTTTTAATACTTCAATCTTCTTGAGAGTTTTGAACGTTGTAAGTAATTTCAAGAATTTATTGCGGTTATTTCCAAGCGGGTTTAAGAAATTTCGTTTACTATGTCACTGAATGTCTTTTCTGTATTGACGATAATTATTTTCATTTTCTCTGAAAATAAAATAATAAAGATAGCGTCGATTAAATTTTGATTTGGAAGGAAGAATTCTATAGTCAGGGATGGAAAGATTTTAAAAATTAGTTAATTAAAATCTAAAGCACGAAAAACATTGAAGTACAAATTAATTAATTATAATTAATCTATAAAACAGACACGTATATGAAATATTAGTACAATGCAGTAGAAACAACGCTACTTTCCTCCATATATAAGGATGTAAGATATTATTACTTTTCACAAGGATAACATACTTGCCACATACTAGTCAACACACAATAAATTTAATTTATATTATATTTTCTCCTATACCTAAAAGCTCTAGTTTGAGCACATGACTGGGTGTCGAAATTATTAACTGTAATAAATTCCCCACAGAAAAATCACAAAACCCCACCTCGGTGGCTTTGTGTGTTGACCATAATATAAAAATTTGGGTAGTTCTGGGAAGGGTAATAATATCTTACAAACTTACATAGAAATAAAAGGAGCGTCGTTCCTGTCCTCGATGGTCTAGCCATTAAGGCACTCGGGCTCAACTGAGGGACTCTAGTTCGATACTAGGCCGGGCACGATGTCTTTTTTTCTTCTATACCTAAAAGCTCTAATTTGTGTTCAAATGTGGGTGTCCAAATTATTAAGTACATTAAATATTTTTGTCTATTATTGTAGTTAAAAGCATATATTTTTAAAAATTCTTTATACACTTTTGCTATTCCCTATAACCCTTTTATTACATTTATATCATCATCATCATCATATTCAACCATGATCTATCCACTGCTAGATGAAGTTCTCTC
>QLNU02003225.1:74638427-74661743 GCA_006491805.2 Dysdera silvatica
GCACAATATATATATATATATACTCAAACAAAAGAAATAAGTTGTCGAATTGGCTTGGCAAAAACAAAATTCATTAAATGTAAAATGTTCTGTGCGAGAGAAAATTATATTTATATCTCATAATCCTAATTCTAAATTATTATATTATATTTGGCCCATTTTAATTCATGGGTGCGAGACCTGGACACTAAGAAAAGACGTTAGAAATAAAATCGAAGCTTTTGAACAATGGACCCTCAAAAGTTTATCGAAAATAAAATGAATTGACAAGATCTCCAATCAGGAAGTGCTGAACAGATCCAACACAAAAAAAGAAAAACTATCATCACTTCAATTCTGAGAAGAAAGTTAGCATATTGTAGCCATATAGTAAGGGGGGGAAAATACAAACTACCCCAATTAGTACTGGAGTGAAACATCATGGGGGAAGAGACCTAGAGGCAGTGAAAGAAGAGGATGGAGGGATGAATTAAAAGCTTCGACTAGACTAAGCATGGAAGACATTATCGATGCCAGTAGAGATAGGAAAACCTGGTCCATATTGGTAGTCAACCTCCGAATCGGAGAAGACACTTGATGATGATTTCTTGTTCGAAAACTGAAGGTCTTTTGTGATTGGCATTTTATCTTTATCATCATTGCTAATTAAATTTCTCATTGATCCTACATCATTATGGATTGGATAATGACTTTAATAATTAGAATTAAATTAGAAATTATTAAAAACTAAAAAAATATAAATAAAAATATAAAAATACAAAAACCTTCGTACAAGTTATTAACTATTTATTAACTTTTATCATTATTTTATAACTTATTGGAATAGTAATGCTTTGCGCCTATTATATTGGCTATTTTTATTTAAAAATTTACGCAATCAAATGATAGTAATAAATATTTAATACAAATTTCAAAAATTCTTTTCATTTAAATTATACACACGCACGCACGCAAGCACACTCATACATACATACATACATACATACATACATGCATGCATGCACGCACGCATATATAATATATGTGTGTGAATTGAACGGCAAACACTACCCCGGGAAGAAGGAGGACGCGGACAAGCGGACCTCAAAGACTTACATGACAAGCAGATCCAGAGCATGAGGCAATACTTCCAGTTGAAGAGTCCCCGATCGCCACTCATCCAAGCCATAATACAAGCAGATGCAAATTACACGCCACTAAACCTGTGTAGTACCGAAGAGCGTGTCCTCGAAACAGCCAACGAACAGAAACTGAGAACTTGGGCCGGAAAACCATTACATGGCAGGCACTACAATGAGAACAATTTGAGAACGAAACACACAAGCTTTACTGGGATAGAGCAATCATAACAGACAAGACAGTCCCACATAACCGTCCTGACATAACCCTCGTCGATAAATCGAATAAGACCACGTACTTAATCGACATAGCAGTACCCAACACCAATAACATACAGACAACCTACACAACGAAAATCACCAAGTACCAAGATCTCAGACATGAAGTACGAGATATATGGGGTATGGAAAAGATCCTCATCATCCCGTTAGTCATCTCAGCAACAGGGATAGTACCAAAAACGCTTGCGACGAATTTGGAGATACTCAACATTGACCCAAACACCTACATTGAAATACAAAAAGCCACAATCCTAAACACGTGTCACATTGTCAGGAAGTTTATATATATATATATATATATGGGGGATTTTTGTGCGCCATGAAATCAGTTAGAGGAAACAAGAAACAGTATTGATTAGATGAGTCAAAAATTATACAACAAGTTAAATGAACCTATGAGATAAATCAAATTTTTGGATTATTCCGAAGGTCATTGAAGGGGAAATTAGTTAAAGAGCTAGGAGTGAGAGATAATGGGAGATATGGTTGCTTTTACGTTACTCATCATTGTTTGGTTGTCCACTGGGTCTTGACCAGGTTATGCACTGTGTTGCATTTACTCGGGACCCACACACATGTATGCATATATATATATATATACTCTCTAAAATTCTTCAGTAAAGTCTTTGCTGAATGCATTATGTTAAGCTATTATCTTGCTTAGGGAAATTTAAGGAACATGCAACAATTCTTTTGTGTAACGAAAAGGAATTCCTGCCCCTGTCTACTTTTTTTTTGTTACATACATCAAACAAAAGAAAAAATACCTTTACTCGGAATTTAACATCTTTAAAAATGTGATTTTAGGAAAGAGAAATCAAAACTTTTTTGAGTCAAAGGCCCCTTTAATATCAGCACCCAATTTCCAAATTCTTGTTGAGCAGAGAAGCGAGGTAAGAGCATCCAAAAAACTATTTTCTAGCTCGCTACTTTAGCCCTAGTCCATTATTCAAGAAGCTAGCCCAGGCGATACAGTTCGCGAAACACGAAAAAGTAGCAAAGATTAAAAATTTAGCCATTTATCTGGGTTGTCAAAAAGGCGGAAGCCATTAATCGCGGATATAATGAATGTCATGATCAGAGTATCGGTTGGCCATTTATTCGACGCTTGTACTCAATTACGCCCCGTCGCCCTATCTGCAGTTATTTCAAGTGGCGTTTTAATAGAGACGGAGAGCTTTTACGATTCGACCAATTTGGAAGTCGTAAATTTTAAGGGAAGGGATAAAAAGGGTTCCAGGGAGTGGAATAGAGGCGGTGTACGGAGGTTTCCGCTTGTGGATGCCCCAGTCAATTAACAGATGACACTCTGGGAAACGTTGGGCAAATTTTATGGGTCCGTTGAAAAAAAGGCTCAGATGAAAAACAGGGAAATATCTAAAAAGGGCTCATTTTGGCTGCAGCTCAATATAAAGGTAATTCAGAAAGCCTGGTTAGTTTGTTAATTCCTTAAAATATTTGAAAACTTGTATTACCTTCTCCAGCAAGTTTAAAGTTGCTGACCGGCTCCTCTCTGGGATATAAGCGATATTATCCTTCCTCCCACGTTGATATCATATTTATTAGGACGATCTTGATTTCGCGGTTTTTTATCGGGGAAGGGATGCGTCAGCTGGTAAGTTTGCTGAACGATTATCCTACGCATGTAGGGGATAACATTTCAAAATCCTCCGTTGTTCCATAATCAAACATTGTTCTGATTTGTCTGCAGACATTTCAGTATTGGATCCTGCTTTACTTGAGTATGGGCATTGTTTTCTTCGAAAAGGGTAATCATCGTACACTGACAGCTTTAGTTTGAAATTCTGTGGAGAAAATATACATATTTTTTGTCCTATTTACAAAAACAGTCGCTGGACATTACCAATATACTCACTTAATCCATTGAATACACGTTTAATTCATTAAGAAAAATGCAACTATAAATGATCCATATCAAAGAAAAAGAGGTGAAAGAGTTTACGATAAATTCGACAAACTTAAAAAAGATGATGATGGAATAAAATCTGCTTTTAGAGACATTACAAGAGAATTTGGAAGACTGATAGAAAAAAATAGAACCCTGAGATTAGAATTTAAAGAATGATAGAGTGAGGCAAAAATGGAGAGCTATGAAGAAGAGAAGGAAAAATTGAGAAGAAGAAGAGCCGATGAGCTTGCAAAAGAATTAGATATCAGAAATGGAGAGATAATTGATCTTCAACAATATAGCAGAAGGCCTAATATTGAAATAACAGGCATATCGTATGAAGAAGACGAAAATTGTGAGGAACTGGTGTACATGATATGTTAAAAACATAACACGCCAACACATATTAATCATATAGAAGCGGCTCATAGACTGGGCAACGAAGGCAGAACGAAAGAGATAATTGTTGAAAAATTTACTAACAGGGAAATAAAAGAAGATCTAAGGAGGAAGAGAAAGGAAAAGTTAATAAAATCAAAAGACATCATTGGAAAAAGTGATGGAAGAACCTACATCAATGAGTATTTATGCCCTTTCGGAAGAAAATTATACAGGGTGTCTCAGCACCAGGGTTCATGGGCGCCTATGTCAGGGTTACAAATATCTAGGAGGGGTAGGGTACACTTAGAAGAACAATATGTGTCATAGAACCTAGGGTCGCAAACCACTCACAGCGCTAGTTCTAAAATCATCCAGTATGCACAAATATTTACAACCACTGCGTGAAAAGTACCAGATAAAACTCAGGTCAGCTGTAAAAGGGCATAGATGATTTGGACATCGCATTTTGCGCTTCTCATGCACTGGTTGTCACTATTTGTGCATGCTGGACGGTTTTAGAACTGACGCTGTGAGTGGTTTGCGACCCTAGGTTCTATGACAAATATTGTTCGTCTAGGTGTACCCTACCCCTCCTAGATGTTTGCAACCCTGGTGTTGGGACACCCTGTATATTGAAGCACTAAGGAGGAAAAAAGAATTGAACTGGAGATACCTATGGACTACCAACGGAAGAATCATAGTGCGACAGAGTGAAAAGAGCAGGCCTATCTACATTGACAATTACATGGACTTAGAGAAAATGGAATGACAAAGTAAGATGAGGAGGAGAAAGAATGTCATTAGCAACAAATATGGAAAATTAAGCATTACTTGCACAAGAAATACATATGAGAAACTGTTGACTATGATGTTAAATTAACTGAAAATACTCAATATATACGTGGAGCTATCTGCAAAGGTGGTGAACATGCTAATAACTTATCCTTTTATATTTAATTAAAAAATGAGAATCTAACTAGAACATTATATTTTAATGCTAGAAGCATAAGAAATAATGCTGTAAATGACTTAAATATTGTTAAGTAATGTAATCATTGCAGAAGGATTATATGATAGAATTGATATAAATAATGTAGATGACTCAAATAATGAAGCTAATCTAGGATGCGTAGATAAAATATTTACACGAGTATGGTTAATTATACTGCTAATTATGCATTAAGTGGGTTGGAAAGTATGGTAAAATTAAATGATAACGTTATTGAATATGGAACATTACTGAATAATGTAAATGATAACAACTGCAATGAAAGCGTTGAAAAAAATGCAGATAACGTGGAAAATTAGGTATTTGAAGATAGCAGAATTTATGTATGTTATGATGAGAATGTGAATAATATATATAAAAAGACATTGAAATTATAGGAAATATGGAGAATCATGAGCCCAAGGAGGAGGGTACAAGAGGGGCTCTTGCACTCCCTTGGCTTATAAAATAAAGGGGGGGGGGAAGGACTAAATGCAGAAGAAACTATAGTCAACCACCATTATTCAATTGTATATTTAAATAAATTTGAATATTTCCTAGTTGCACCCCCTTACATACAATCTGGACGTTCCCATGTGGAAGATAGATATATTGCAGTAGAGGTGGGAAGTGTGACTGTGGTGTAAATATTCTACATAATGATTATGCAGCTGAATTAGTAAGCGATTACAATATAAATATTATGAGCAATGATTATGATATACTAATGAATGACATACAAAGTAATGTAAACAATACAAGTAAACATAATCTTGGAAATAATATCAGATTGACGTACAGCAATGTTAGATGCATTCGGAACCAAATGGATGAGATAGAAATATTGATGGAAAACAAACAATATAAATTTGAAATATTAGCTGTAACAGAGACATATGCAACAGAATATGATAACATAGAATTTGAGGCATATGGACAATTTCATGTAATGAGAAATACGCAAAGAGGAGGAGTATCGATTTATGTAAAAAACACATTAGAGAATTTCAAAATATGGGACGAAATTATACAGATATCTGAACATTTTGAAATAGTGGGAATACGAAGGATAAAATAAAAAATAGCCGTGGTGTATAGACCCCGACAGGGAAAATATATATATTTATTGAAAAGTTAAATGAAATTCTTGAAGAAAATCGTAAAAAAAAAAAAAATTAATGTCGATAGGAGAGTTTATGTTAAACTCTCCTTCACGTAATAATAATAACCTGCTGCTGCTGCTGAGTGTAATAAAGGCAACTGGATGTCAAAATATGGCAAAAGAATTTACAAAAATAACAAGATACAGCATTAACAATAATCCGTTTATAACCAATTTAAATGATATTAAGGTAAAGGCAACTGATTATCAATTAAGTGATCATAGATGACTATATGTGAATAAAACAGAATAGGAAGTAAGAAACAATGAAACAAGCAAAATAAATAATTTTAGTAAAAAAAAAATCAGGGAAAATTTTAAAACTAAAATGAACGAAATAGATTGGGATGTAAAATTTAGTGATTTTATTTAATTTAATTTTCAATTTAGGGACATTTTTAACGTATTAGTTGAGAGAGAGATAACACATTTTTCAGATCAAGTATGGTATTATGGGATAGTGATTTAAATAGATTAATTGGAAAGACTAGGGGAGATATTGATAAATATGTAAAGGTAGTTTAGATTTAATGATTTAAATTTATTAATATCAATAAAACAAATATAAATTTCTTTAGAAATAGAAATAAAAATATAATGAATTTAGATGATAGACAGGAAATATTAATAAATAGCGAGTGTGTTACTTTTATTGAAAAATTTAATTTTTGTGAGTAATAATAAGACTTAAATTAGAATGATCACATAAACAAAATAACAAAGAAAAATTAATAAAGTATTAGGAATAATAAAAATGATTGCAGGATCATTACTAAAATCTATTTTAATAGAATTATATTATGCTTTTGTTCGTTCTCACTTAATATACTGCAGCAATTTATGGGGGAACATGAGTACAATAAACCTAAGTTTAATACAAAAATTATAGAAAAAATTCATTAGAATATTATATGGGAATCGATATAAGGTCTGGAAAAAATTTTGGAGAATATAGGTACTTTTCCAGAGAACAAGTTGAATGATTATTGCACGTTAATTAAAATTTATGAAAGATTAAAATATGATAAACACAGTGAGATACTGGACATAACACATAAACAAAGATTGAGTGGGGGGGCCAAGACAAAGGGAAGAGACCTTTGTGTTCCATGAAACCAATTAGAGGAAAGAAGAAACAGTATTGATTAGAGGGGTCAAAAATTATGGAATAAATTAAATGAACCTATGAGATAAATCAAATTTTTTGATTATTCAAAAGTTCATTGAAGGGTAATTTAATTAAATTTAGTTAAATTAATAATTTAGTTAAAGAACTAAGAGTGAGAGACGATGGGGGATATGGTTGCATTGGCTTTATTCACCGTTGTTTGGTTGTCCACTGGGTCTTGAGCAGGGTATTCATTTTGATGTATTTACTCGAGACCCAGACACATGTACACATACACACACACACACACACACACACACACATATATATATTATTGTAAAAAAATGGAAAATATATATAGCATGTGTGTAAATAAATATAAATATTCTCGTGTTAGGTAGTTACTAATATATCATATCCTAGTTTATTTAAAGTATGGCATATTTTTCCATTTTTAACATATGAAGCTATTATTACAAATAACATTAATGATCTCTCTGGTATATCACTTTTTCAGTGTAGGTCAATGTGGGGAAATTGGACAAGGTAGAAGGTTTTTCTTCCCAATAAACAGAGGACATGAATTCCACAAAGCGAATGGATGGCTGGCTGTTCGTTATGTTATTGCTGTTTGATGAGATGACTGCAATTACCGAGTAAACTGGTTTTCTTAAGAGGTATTGTTGTCAAAAGCGAGTAATTAATCGGTTAGGGGATAAGGAACATTGGTCAGGAGAATAGAGGCAATATTGAAGGCGAAATCCTTCTATAGAAATAAATGAATAAGTGGTATTGCCAAGTTGCCGCCCTTTACGTTAATCTTTGTGCACAGTGTTGCTTAAACTTCAGTAATCTAACAAGGATCCGGCTGTTGGACACTAAGATATAGCTGTTGGCATCATACGTACGGTTTCTAACGATTTGATACATGCCTGTAAATCATTAATCTTTATCGGGGTTTTTGAACTGTGCATTAGTGTTCCTGGTGAAGAACGTCGCGGTAATTGGCCAAGATTTAATTTTATTTATAAAAAATAAACACCATTTTAATAAATATCTTCATAATATCAGTGTTTTTTCCTCCATTTTTGGTTTTGAATTTTATACTTAAAGCCAGGTATTTTATTTTTTATTTTGGATGGAGGGAGAGATAAGTAATTGTAAAACAGACTTTGTACGCGAAGAGAGGTGAATGCATAAAGGTTGTTACACGTCATCTTAACCTCAACCTCAATTTCAATCTGGCGTAGCGTTAAAGGTCATGCGAGAATTCCAAATTATTCAAATATATATCCAAAATTATTCAAATGTATATCCAAAATTATCCAAATATATATCCAAAATTATCCAAATATAAATCCAAATTAAAAGGCATATTGGTTATACCTGAAAACAAAACCGTCAAACCAGAAAGACAGTTCAGTGCAATGTAATTTAATTGCGGATGTAAATAAATCCAAATAAAAGTAGTACGCACAAGAGTGTTTTTTGCTTAAAAATACGTTCTTGCATATTATAACAAACGTATTTTGAATCTTATACGTCAATACTAGCCATTTCTATGATTTCTTTGCAAAATAATACACATTAGTCAAATTCTAAATGTAGTTTCTTAGACAATCCTGGCTCATCCTACATCATCTTAGTGCGCCAGTACAGAGAAGTACCCTAAAAAAATCCCAAAAATTGTTTTTCACTAGAAAAAAACTTTTACGCTGCAACCTTTGGAAATGCGACACTTTTCTCTTTCAAAATCTTACAGCCAACACATTCAACGATCTGCTTGTCATTTTCTGGCAACTGGCAGAAATATGCAATTTCAACGTCTGCGTAAATGCAAACTTCGATGGTTTTTTCCTATAATGTTCTCTGCTTTATTACATAATAAATGTTGAACTTGATTACAATTACTCCCTTTCATCACATCTTCAAATGTAGTTTCTTGATATAAAATTTGCTCAGTCAAGTTTAATCTCCAATATAACTGATAGTAACCTCCACAACGTGTCAGAAGCGGCTCTCAAATAAAAAACAAATGATTTGGTACTGAACTAAAAGTCACCTAAGTCGCTTAAAACCTAATCGCATCAGTCAATTGCCTCTAGGACAGTACGATACCCTTTGATATAGTATGGCTAAAGTAATGTAAGTTGCCGTATGCCTAATAACTATCACACATTAACATAGTGGCATAGAGTTAACATTTCCTATAAATTATCAAAAAAGTAGCTTTTCGCTTTTTCTTTTTATAGAAATTGATTAAATAATTAGATAATTAGTTTGTGAGAAGCGGATACCAGCCTTTAATTGCACTTCACGGTTATCTTTCCTGAAAGGAACTCGGAAAAGAGATATCGAAGAAAACAAAGCAATGAAAATGGAAGACATTATTTTCTCTAAATGGGAAAAAGCAGTTTTTGAATCGAGGGAGAGAGAGAACAAAAAATTGCATATTTCGAGTTTAATTGCAGTAATATTAAATTTAATGAAAAATCAGTGGAGTGTGAAGTCAGGCCAAAACACGACAGTTTTGTAACGTCAATTTAATTTTAAAATATAAAAAATTCATTCCAATATTTCACGCGAAAACATTTTAATTTATCAGTGAATTCTGTCTCATCAAGACCTATGATCGTTACATTAGGGCTAAGATATATTTGCATAGAATATTAATCAAACCGAAAAATTATATCTAGTTGCTAATGCATTGTCCTACTAAAAATGAATGATTCTGTAACCAATTTCGGATTTATAAGTTTTAATTGACTTCTAGAAAACCTAATGCCATTAAACCCTCCTCCCGATATTTTTTAAATGATGTTTCAAATTAAAAAAGGGAAAGAATACAAAATTGAACATTTTTAGCATTTTTCTTTGTTTCATTCTTTCTCTAGATTTATTATATTTAACAAATGACTTTTCGGTTGAAATATTAGATGTAGGATATTTTTTAGATCTATATCTATGCCACGGATCCTTCTTAACATGAAATTTTCTTTCTGAATTGTGGAGAATGTATCAATCAAACTCTTCCTGTTGTGTGCATGTTATCATAAATAAATTCCATGGACTTGTAAAGGCAGGTCTCCGATTTCTCTTGTTGTTTTGACATAATTTCATTCATAAAATTTTATTATTCATAACATTTGGACAGGCATTTGCTTCCGAGGTATGCTTAAAAACAGGGCTGTCCTGAAGAAAATTATTGAGAGTATGCAGTGCTATCTTAATTAAAGAGTATTGAAATTGCGGGGTTTACTGGACTTGGTGACATCACCGTGACGTGCTGACTGGTATTTGACTGGTTGTCTATCTTCTATCCAAGTCCAAGGTGGCAGTTGCCACCTGTGGCGTGGCGTGGGGGGTTCCACCTGGGAGAAAGCCCCGGTCGAAAAATTCTCCAGGACGCAAAATTTTAATACTGGACTCGGGAGTTCTAATGGGTTTTAGTGGGTGCAATACTTAACTTGCCCCGGGCGCTGGCATCATACTGGTTGCCACTTTCATGAGTTTTTCATTCCTCTCCTGGTCATACGCAGGATATTATTTTGAGGCTTGGAGGGTCCAGTGGCTTTTCCTCATTTTCAGGGCCGCCGAGAGCCAAAGCGGGCCCCAGGTTCACTTAAACCAGCCCTCTCCCTGGACCGAGCCCATCCACAGCCTAGGTCCTCACCAGCGCGGGTCCTTGGACTTTATCTGGGACCCCGGGCTGTAATCCCTGCTGCGCCCCCCTCTTGTCCGCTTTTCTTATTTGTTTCTCTCCAAGTTTGTAAATGACTAGAAAAAAAAAAGGCTGAACTTCGTTGAAAGTTGCCCAAAAACCAGCAAATACAAAAATTTCTTATAGATCTCGAGAGTATGAGACTCGTACTTGGTATTTCTCAAAATTTCGTGAGAGTACGCGGCGCACACAGCGCTTACCCTTTGGGGACAGCCCTGCTTACATATCGTTAAAATTACATGAGCATCGCTGGTTTATTAATTTAGTACAAATTAATATAGTACAAAAAAAAATTAAAAATTACTTTAGTAAAAATTTGCTAAATTACATTATAAAATGTGCCAATCTGAATCATTTTCAGATGTTTATTGCACGATTTGCGTATTGTACAATCAAACCTGGTTATAACGGCAATTTGAATATAAAAAGAGAGCTTAAAGCATTTGTGTGGCCACATACAAAATATACAAAGGGTTTCTGATAGAAATAACTAACAGAGAAATCCTGTTACAAAAAGCAAGAGTCCAGTAAATTTTTCAATACATTCCTTAGCAAAATGAGTAATACGATCACTTTTTCTCATCTTTAATTTGCATAGATAAAATCTAAAATTATATCTTCTTCCCTTTTGATAAGGAAAAAGGAGGAAGTTTTATTTTTTATTTTTTTTGTTATGATATCCAACGTATCTACGCCTGAAGATGTTGGCACTAACAAGGAGAGTACGCGAAGTGAGAATCAAAACTGTGCTTCATTTTAGTTTTATAATAAAGTATAAACGTTTCATTAAGAAACTAAAAGAAAATTTACCTAAATTCCCCATGGGGGACGTTATAGCACCATTAAATTGGGCGAGAAATGGTTATTTTCGCCAAATTTGGCTTGATGCGCTTTATATTAACAGTAGGAAAGGGGAGATATATTTGAAGCGATGTCGCCAAAAGAGAATTAATAATCAATACTTCATTAGCGATAAAACTTTTATTGATTTTTATTTCATAAGAATTTATGTATGCATTTGCAAAACTAT
The DNA here is from genome assembly GCA_006491805.2 of Dysdera silvatica. NCBI lineage: Eukaryota > Metazoa > Arthropoda > Arachnida > Araneae > Dysderidae > Dysdera > Dysdera silvatica. The sequence continues at coordinate 74,650,127 of QLNU02003225.1, forward strand.
TTAGAATTTTATTATTAGTGAATAGATGTCTCATTTTAGTTGTATACAAAGCGTTTATTTCCCTTTAAAAAAATAATGTACGCCCTTGGCTTTATTAAAAATATGCCCACTTGGCATTATTAAAAATACACCTATTTGGCTTTATTGAAAACTAAAAATTTGTATGAAAATGAACAATACATGCAAAAAACAAATTGGGTTTGAACAACATTGACTGCAACTAATAAGCGAGAGATTTTCACAATTTAATATGTAACATGAATTTTGGAAAAAGTGAAATATACTTGTTCGACATTGCGGAATATATTTGGTTTGAGAACGGAGTATGTACTCTTATACCAAGCATATTTTATCACGTCATTGAATGTTGGAGCTGAAAATTGGTTGTATATTAATGAATGTAATTTTATCTGAAACGGAAATTAATATATAGCAAATAAAATTATTGTTTTTACTGAAACCATTGCCGAATTCGATACTTTCCAGTTTATGAACGATTTTAATTTTGATCTTTATTGTGAAAAACCTGTTAATAACAATGAAGATTGTAGATGGTTAGATTTCTCACACGACCAAGCAACATCGGAACATTTTTTATGTGGTTCGTCATCATATTTAATAGAATACACGAAAGAAGTTGTTTCTTACTCCTCGACGGCTTTAGGACGTCGGAGGTCTATAAGCTCAATTCAAGATCGTTTTGGAAATGACAATTTAACACTATCACAAATTTATAGAATGAAAATATACCTTGCTAATATGGGGAACAGAATTCAATAGCTAAATACTATTAAAACACAAGTGCACGATTAATTTTTAAATGCCAAGTTCAATGGAGTTATAGTGCATAAAGTTAATCTGCAAATTTGAGCTCTCAATGTTGCAAATAAATAAATAAATAAATAAATAAATAAATTTTCCAAATTTTATAGCTTCTCATGGCTTTTTGGCGTCTTTTAAAAAGAAATTTGGTAAAGTTGGACTAAAAATTACTAAACTCGTTATGAAAGTAAAATTACAAAATGACGAACAAATAGAAAATGCAGCCATTGCATTTCCACTTCAAGCCTATGAAAAAATGCAAGATTATTCGCACACTTGTATTCTTAATAGCGATTAAGCAGGCTTTGGTAAAGAATTGATACCATTACTTACCCTTTCGCCAAAAGTCGTTCAACATATTTAGGGTAATGTTCAGAATAGCAATGCGGTTTCGTTTCGTATGTCGGATAATCCATCATCGTAATGAAATGGTGCGGTCTTAGTAAAATTTTTACTCAAACATCATGAAAAAATAGGTACCTTTGGCTCTCGTGTTCGCAGAAATTATTCAGCCAACCACCAAACGTAGTACTTATATACACAAAAAGTGGGAAATCTTCCACAGATATTCATGAATCATTTCTAAAAGAAATAATAAAACCCCAATTAATAGATCAATATGGCGTAATTTTATTAAATTGCTGGACAGGACAAACAAAGGAGGAGGGAAAAAAATCAATTTGGGAGATAAATCATGGCTTGAATTATTATATATACCTGCAAGCACCACTGCATTAATCCAACCTTGCGATGTGTAGTTTTACAGGCAGAGGAAATATTTCACAAAAACTGTCACATGATATATTGTACTTCATCATTTTAATGACATTAATTTACACAAAAAAAATACCATAACAAAATTACACTCACTAATATACAACCAATTATCAGCCCTAATGTTCAATGACATGTTTAAATATGTTTGATATAAGAGCACATACCCCGTTCTCAAATCAAATATATTTCGCAACGTCAAACAAGTTTGTTTCACCTTTTTCAAAAATTAATGTACACATTAAATTGTGAAAATCCCTCGTTTATTAGTTGCAGTCATTGTTCAAACCCAATTTGTTTTTGTTTGTTTGTTTTTGCATTTTCTTGTCCATTTTCATACACATTTTTAACTTTTAATAAAGCCAAGTAGGTGTATTTTTATTGAAGCCAAGTAGGAAAATTTTTAATAAAATCAAGTACGTATATTATTTTTTTAAAGCGAAATGAACGCTTTTTATATAACTAAAACGAGACATCTATCCACTAATATTAAAGTTCTAAATATTTTTGCAAATACATGCATAAATTCTTATGAAATCAATAATATTTTTATCTCGAATGAAGGATCGTTCATTAATTCTTCCTTTTTTGGCCACATCAATTCAAAAATATCTCGCCATTCCTACTGTTAATAAAAAACACATCAAGTAAAATTTGCTGAAAATAACCTTTTCTCGCCAAATTTGATGGGGCTATAGCTCCAACCCCTCATTGGGGATTTAGATAATTTTTTTTTAGTTTCTTATTAAAACGTTTATATTTTATTATAAAACTAAAATGAAGTACATTTTCGATTCTCACTTCGTGTACTCTTCTTGTAAGTTACAAGCTCTATGAAATCTTGATTTGCATGGTAACAGAGACAGTAAGTGAATGGAAATAGCCTAAAATCGATATTTAAATTTAGCGGGTTTCAATTAACATTAATTCGCAACTCTCTAATTCGCCATTTTCTAAATCACAACTCTCTAATTCGCAAATATCTAATTCACAGCGCTCTAATTCACGACTCTCTAAATCGGAACTCTCTAATTCGTAACTCTTTAATTCGCCACTCTCTAAATCGCAACTCTCTAATCCGCAACTCTCTAATTCGCAATTCTCTCTCTCTAATTCTCAAGTAACTTGGTAGGTTTTCAATGTTAACAATAGCTATCATTATTGCATTTACGGAAAACATTTACTTTACCCTTTTTATTGCGGACAGACAGGCAGGCAAACAGAGACAGACAGGCAGGCAGAGACAGACAGAAAAACCAAAAGCAATAGCGGGTTCAATATCTATTGAAACCTGTTAATAAAATCTGACCTGCGACCAACTTCTACATTATCAATAGAACGGGCCGAAATATTGAAAAACAGTTTTAAAGAGAGTGATGCCAGATAATATCCCCCGCCATGAGTATCGTTAGGCTATACAGAGATATTAGATATATATGCGACGTACGAGAAAAAAAAAAGAATTGCAGCAAAAAATAATAAAATAATAAAAGATAATAACAAAGACAATTTTTTCAAATAGTGATACGAAGCTCTGTAAAATTGCGATGTTTTAATATATGATTCGCGTAAAGATACATATAAGATACGTATAAGATACATGCCGGTCTTTTTGTGCTCATTATGAACGGCTTCAATTTTAATTGCAAAACGAACACTTGCATATTAAACTAAAGAACGTTCAATCATTTGGCCAATAAGATTTCTGCACTTAACGGAAACTATAATTTGTGGAACGTCTTTGAAAAGAAAAGGAACATAGTGGACTAAGGGAAGGCGCCCTTCCTCTTTGAGCTCTAATATATGAGCTTGGTTTCGGTAATAGGACCTGTTCGAATACTTTATTATTTCAATAACTAAAGCCAGCTTTCAGCGTCCCTTGCTTCCTTTATTCTTTGCTCAAGACATTAAATCTACCCAGGTGAGTTTGGCATAAACTCGTTAGTCTTGATTTACCACTTCCAACAATTAGATATTTCTGCACAATAATCCAATTATACCACAGCGTGACTTATATTTTACTCAACGTAAAGGTGATTTATTTCTATCTAAAAGTTATGTGAAATTTCCTTAATCTTTTGTGAAAAGATTGCTCGGCTAATATTTACGTTGCGTTTGATGGCTTTCGTTGTTGGCGTTTCGATCTTGGCGGCAATTTTCGTCGCCATTTGGTTTAGGAAACATTTGGATATATGATATATATTTTGGATTTATGATAATGTTAAATTATGATTTCCGAAACGGTTTTGAATTGAGCTTATAGACCTCGACGTCCTAAAGCCGTCGAGGAGTAAGATACAACTTCTTTCATGTATTCTATTGAATATGATGACGAACCACATAAAAAATGTTCCGATGTTGCTTGGTCGTGTGAGAAATCTAACCATCTACCATCTTCATTGTTGTTAACAAGTTTTTCACAATACGCATCAAGACTAAAATCGTTAATAACTTCAAAATTGTTAGATTCGGTAATGGTTTCAGCAAAAGCAATAATTTCATGAGTATTATATATTAATTCCCGTTTCAGACAAAATTACATTCATTAATACACAACCAATTATCAGCTCCAACGTTCAGTGACGTGATTAAATATGCTTGGTATAAGAGCACATAACCCGTTCTCAAACCAAATAGATTTCTCAATGTCAAACAATGGTGTTTCACTTTTTCCAAAAATTCTTATTACACGTTAAATTGCGAAAATCCCTCATTTATTAGTTGCAGTCATTGTTCAAACCTAATTTGTTTTTTGTATTTTCTTGTTCATTTTTACACACATTTTTTATTTTTAATAAAGCCAAGTATGTATATTTTTAATAAAGCCAAGTAGGCATATTTTTAATAAAGCCAAGTATGTATATTATTTTTTAAAGCAAAATAAAAGCTTTTTATAACTAAAACGAGACATCTATTCACTAATAATAAAATTCTAAATAGTTTTGCAAATGCATACATAAATTCTTATGAAATAAAAATCAATAAAAGTTTTATCGCTAATGAAGTATTGATTATTAATTCTCTTTTGGCAACATCGCTTCAAAACCATCTTGCCATTCCTGCGGTTAATAAAAAGCGCATCAAGTCAAATTTGACAAAAATAACCATTTCTCGCCCAATTTAATGGTGCTATAACGTCCCCCATGGGGAATTTAGGTAAATTTTCTTTTAGTTTCTTAATGAAACGTTTATACTTTATTATAAAACTAAAATGAAGCACAGTTTTGATTCTCACTTCGCGTACTCTCCTTGTTAGTGCCAACATCTTCAGGCGTAGATACGTTGGATATCATAACAAAAAAAATAAAAAATAAAACTTCCTCCTTTTTCCTTATCAAAAGGGAAGAAGATATAATTTTAGATTTTATCTATGCAAATTAAAGATGAGAAAAAGTGATCGTATTACTCATTTTGCTAAGGAATGTATTGAAAAATTTACTGGACTCTTGCTTTTTGTAACAGGATTTCTCTGTTAGTTATTTCTATCAGAAACCCTTTGTATATTTTGTATGTGGCCACACAAATGCTTTAAGCTCTCTTTTTATATTCAAATTGCCGTTATAACCAGGTTTGATTGTACAATACGCAAATCGTGCAATAAACATCTGAAAATGATTCAGATTGGCACATTTTATAATGTAATTTAGCAAATTTTTACTAAAGTAATTTTTAATTTTTTTTTGTACTATATTAATTTGTACTAAATTAATAAACCAGCGATGCTCATGTAATTTTAACGATATGTAAGCAGGGCTGTCCCCAAAGGGTACGCGCTGTGTGCGCCGCGTACTCTCAAGAAATTTTGAAAAATACCAAGTACGAGTCTCATACTCTCGAGATCTATAAGAAATTTTTGTATTTTCTGGTTTTAGGGCAATTTTCAACAAAGTTCAACCCTTTTTTTGCTAGTTATTTACAAACTTGGAGAGAAACAAATAAGAAAAGCGGACAAGAGGGGGGCGCAGCAGGGATTACAGCCCGGGGTCCCAGATAAAGTCCAAGGACCCGCGCTGGTGAGGACCTAGGCTGTGGATGGGCTCGGTCCAGGGAGAGGGCTGGTTTAAGTGAACCTGGGGCCCGCTTTGGCTCTCGGCGGCCCTGAAAATGAGGAAAAGCCACTGAACCCCCCAAGCCTCAAAATAATATCCTGCGTACGACCAGGAAAGGAATGAAAAACTGATGAAAGTGGAAACCAGCGGCGTAGCGTATGTTGCCAGCGCCAGTTAAGTATTGCACCCACTAAAACCCATTAGAACTCCCGAGTCCAGTATTAAAATTTTGCGTCCTGGAGAATTTTTCGACCGGGGCTTTCTCCCAGGTGGAACCCCCCACGCCACGCCACAGGTGGCAACTACCACCTTGGGCTTGGATAGACAATAGGCGACTAGTCAAATGACAGTCAGCTCGGCGCTGTGAGGTCACCAAGTCCAGTTACCCCGCAATTTCAATACTCTTTAATTAAGACAACACTGCATACTCTCAATAATTTTCTTCAGAACAGCTCTGTTTTTAAGCATACCTCGGAAGCAAATGCCTGTCTAAATGTTATGAATAATAAAATTTTATGAATGAAATTATGTCAAAATAATAAGAGAAATCGGAGCCTTTACAAGTCCATGGAATTTATTTATGATAACACGCACACAACAGGAAGAGTTTGATTGATACATTCTCCACAATTCAGAAAGAAAATTTCATGTTAAGAAGGATCCGTGGCATAGATATAGATCTAAAAAATATCCTACATCTAATATTTCAACCGAAAAGTCATTTGTTAAATATAATAAATCTAAAGAAAGAATGAAACAAAGAAAAATGCTAAAGATGTTCAATTGTGTGTTCTTTCCCTTTTCCAATTTGAAACATCATTTAAAAAATATCAGGAGGAGGGTTTAATGGCATTAGGTTTTCTAGAAGTCAATTAAAACTTATAAATCCGAAATTGGTTACAGAATCATTCATTTTTAGTAGGACAATGCATTAGCAACTAGATATAATTTTTCGGTTTGATTAATATTCTATGAAAATATATCTTAGCCCTAATGTAACGATCATAGGTCTTGATGAGACAGAATTCACTGATAAATTAAAATGTTTTCGCGTGAAATATTGGAATGAATTTTTTATATTTTAAAATTAAATTGACGTTACAAAACTGTCGTGTTTTGGCCTGACTTCACACTCCACTGATTTTTCATTAAATTTAATATTACTGCAATTAAACTCGAAATATGCAATTTTTTGTTCTCTCTCTCCCTCGATTCAAAAACTGCTTTTTCCCATTTAGAGAAAATAATGTCTTCCATTTTCATTGCTTTGTTTTCTTCGATATCTCTTTTCCGAGTTCCTTTCAGGAAAGATAACCGTGAAGTGCAATTAAAGGCTGGTATCCGCTTCTCACAAACTAATTATCTAATTATTTAATCAATTTCTATAAAAAGAAAAAGCGAAAAGCTACTTTTTTGATAATTTATAGGAAATGTTAACTCTATGCCACTATGTTAATGTGTGATAGTTATTAGGCATACGGCAACTTACATTACTTTAGCCATACTATATCAAAGGGTATCGTACTGTCCTAGAGGCAATTGACTGATGCGATTAGGTTTTAAGCGACTTAGGTGACTTTTAGTTCAGTACCAAATCATTTGTTTTTTATTTGAGAGCCGCTTCTGACACGTTGTGGAGGTTACTATCAGTTATATTGGAGATTAAACTTGACTGAGCAAATTTTATATCAAGAAACTACATTTGAAGATGTGATGAAAGGGAGTAATTGTAATCAAGTTCAACATTTATTATGTAATAAAGCAGAGAACATTATAGGAAAAAACCATCGAAGTTTGCATTTACGCAGACGTTGAAATTGCATATTTCTGCCAGTTGCCAGAAAATGACAAGCAGATCGTTGAATGTGTTGGCTGTAAGATTTTGAAAGAGAAAAGTGTCGCATTTCCAAAGGTTGCAGCGCAAAATTTTTTTTCTAGTGAAAAACAATTTTTGGGATTTTTTAGGGTACTTCTCTGTACTGGCGCACTAAGATAATGTAGGATGAGCCAGGATTGTCTTAGAAACTACATTTAGAATTTGACTAATGTGTATTATTTTGCAAAGAAATCATAGAAATGGCTAGTATTGACGTATAAGATTCAAAATACGTTTGTTATAATATGCAAGAACGTATTTTTAAGCAAAAAACACTCTTGTGCGTACTACTTTTATTTGGATTTATTTACATCCGCAATTAAATTACATTGCACTGAACTGTCTTTCTGGTTTGACGGTTTTGTTTTCAGGTATAACCAATATGCCTTTTAATTTGGATTTATATTTGGATAATTTTGGATATATATTTGGATAATTTTGGATATACATTTGAATAATTTTGGATATATATTTGAATAATTTGGAATTCTCGCATGACCTTTAACGCTACGCCAGATTGAAATTGAGGTTGAGGTTAAGATGACGTGTAACAACCTTTATGCATTCACCTCTCTTCGCGTACAAAGTCTGTTTTACAATTACTTATCTCTCCCTCCATCCAAAATAAAAAATAAAATACCTGGCTTTAAGTATAAAATTCAAAACCAAAAATGGAGGAAAAAACACTGATATTATGAAGATATTTATTAAAATGGTGTTTATTTTTTATAAATAAAATTAAATCTTGGCCAATTACCGCGACGTTCTTCACCAGGAACACTAATGCACAGTTCAAAAACCCCGATAAAGATTAATGATTTACAGGCATGTATCAAATCGTTAGAAACCGTACGTATGATGCCAACAGCTATATCTTAGTGTCCAACAGCCGGATCCTTGTTAGATTACTGAAGTTTAAGCAACACTGTGCACAAAGATTAACGTAAAGGGCGGCAACTTGGCAATACCACTTATTCATTTATTTCTATAGAAGGATTTCGCCTTCAATATTGCCTCTATTCTCCTGACCAATGTTCCTTATCCCCTAACCGATTAATTACTCGCTTTTGACAACAATACCTCTTAAGAAAACCAGTTTACTCGGTAATTGCAGTCATCTCATCAAACAGCAATAGCATAACGAACAGCCAGCCATCCATTCGCTTTGTGGAATTCATGTCCTCTGTTTATTGGGAAGAAAAAACTTCTACCTTGTCCAATTTCCCCACATTGACCTACACTGAAAAAGTGATATACCAGAGAGATCATTAATGTTATTTGTAATAATAGCTTCATATGTTAAAAATGGAAAAATATGCCATACTTTAAATAAACTAGGATATGATATATTAGTAACTACCTAACACGAGAATATTTATATTTATTTACACACATGCTATATATATTTTCCATTTTTTTACAATAATATATATATGTGTGTGTGTGTGTGTGTGTGTGTGTGTATGTGTACATGTGTCTGGGTCTCGAGTAAATACATCAAAATGAATACCCTGCTCAAGACCCAGTGGACAACCAAACAACGGTGAATAAAGCCAATGCAACCATATCCCCCATCGTCTCTCACTCTTAGTTCTTTAACTAAATTATTAATTTAACTAAATTTAATTAAATTACCCTTCAATGAACTTTTGAATAATCAAAAAATTTGATTTATCTCATAGGTTCATTTAATTTATTCCATAATTTTTGACCCCTCTAATCAATACTGTTTCTTCTTTCCTCTAATTGGTTTCATGGAACACAAAGGTCTCTTCCCTTTGTCTTGGCCCCCCCACTCAATCTTTGTTTATGTGTTATGTCCAGTATCTCACTGTGTTTATCATATTTTAATCTTTCATAAATTTTAATTAACGTGCAATAATCATTCAACTTGTTCTCTGGAAAAGTACCTATATTCTCCAAAATTTTTTCCAGACCTTATATCGATTCCCATATAATATTCTAATGAATTTTTTCTATAATTTTTGTATTAAACTTAGGTTTATTGTACTCATGTTCCCCCATAAATTGCTGCAGTATATTAAGTGAGAACGAACAAAAGCATAATATAATTCTATTAAAATAGATTTTAGTAATGATCCTGCAATCATTTTTATTATTCCTAATACTTTATTAATTTTTCTTTGTTATTTTGTTTATGTGATCATTCTAATTTAAGTCTTATTATTACTCACAAAAATTAAATTTTTCAATAAAAGTAACACACTCGCTATTTATTAATATTTCCTGTCTATCATCTAAATTCATTATATTTTTATTTCTATTTCTAAAGAAATTTATATTTGTTTTATTGATATTAATAAATTTAAATCATTAAATCTAAACTACCTTTACATATTTATCAATATCTCCCCTAGTCTTTCCAATTAATCTATTTAAATCACTATCCCATAATACCATACTTGATCTGAAAAATGTGTTATCTCTCTCTCAACTAATACGTTAAAAATGTCCCTAAATTGAAAATTAAATTAAATAAAATCACTAAATTTTACATCCCAATCTATTTCGTTCATTTTAGTTTTAAAATTTTCCCTGATTTTTTTACTAAAATTACTTATTTTGCTTATTTCACTGCTTCTTACTTCCTATTCTGTTTTATTCTCACACATAGTCATCTATGATCACTAGTTGATTATAGATGACTATATATATATAATCACTTAGTTGATAATCAGTTGCCTTCACCTTGGATATCATTTAAATTAGTTATACCTGATCTATTGTTAATGCTGTATCTTGCGTTATTTTTGTAAATTCTTTTGCCATATTTTGACATCCAGTTGCCTTTATTACACTCAGCAGCAGCAGCAGGTTATTATTACGTGAAGGAGAGTTTAATATAAACTCTCCTATCGACATTAATTTTTTTTTTTTTACGATTTTCTTTCGCAATTACTTAACTTCTTTTCAATAAATATATATATTTTCCTGTCGGGTCCCGTCCATCCGTCCTACTATACGAAACCATGTCCCAACTGTTCCCATCAATATTTCTATCTCATCCATTTGGTTCCGAATGCATCTAACATTGCTGTACGTCAATCTGATATTATTTCCAAGATTATGTTTACTTGTATTGTTTACATTACTTTGTATGTCATTCATTAGTATATCATAATCATTGCTCATAATATTTACATTGTAATCACTTACTAATTCAGCTGCATAATCATTATGTAGAATATTTACACCACAGTCACACTTCCCACCTCTACTGCAGTATATCTATCTTCCACATGGGAACGTCTAGATTGTATGTAAGTGGGTGCAACTAGGAAATATTCAAATTTATTTAAATATACAATTGAATAATGGTGGTTGACTATAGTTTCTTCTGCATTTAGTCCTCCCCCCCCTTTATTTTATAAGCCAAGGGAGTGCAAGAGCCCCTCTTGTACCCTCCTCCCTGGGCTCATGATTCTCCATATTTCCTATAATTTCAATGCTCTTTTTATATATATTATTCACATTCTCATCATAACATACATAAATTCTGCTATCTTCAAATACCTAATTTTCCACGTTATCTGCATTTTTTTCAACGCTTTCATTGCAGTTGTTATCATTTACATTATTCAGTAATGTTCCATATTCAATAACGTTATCATTTAATTTTACCATACTTTCCAACCCACTTAATGGATAATTAGCAGTATAATTAACCGTACTCGTGTAAATCTTTTATCTACGCATCCTAGATTAGCTTCATTATTTGAGTCATCTACATTATTTATATCAATTCTATCATATAATCCTTCTGCAATGATTACATTACTTAACAATATTTAAGTCATTTACAGCATTATTTCTTATGCTTCTAGCATTAAAATATAATGTTCTAGTTAGATTCTCATTTTTTAATTAAATATAAAAGGATAAGTTATTAGCATGTTCACCACCTTTGCAGATAGCTCCACGTATATATTGAGTATTTTCAGTTAATTTAACATCATAGTCAACAGTTTCTCATATGTATTTCTTGTGCAAGTAATGCTTAATTTTCCATATTTGTTGCTAATGACATTCTTTCTCCTCCTCATCTTACTTTGTCATTCCATTTTCTCTAAGTCCA
>QLNU02003225.1:74676047-74716081 GCA_006491805.2 Dysdera silvatica
GATCCCTAATGAAGAACAAAATTCTTGGTATTGTTTAATCTTTTACTCCTCCAAGTTTTACTATTTTTACTAAGTTTTCCACTTTTTACTTCTACAAGTTCGGTTTTTATTCTAAGATATTTCTACTACTTTAATTTACTTGGTTTTACTACCTTGTGTTATATTACTTTACTACTTAACTTTGTCTAAGTTAATATACATTTTAGTGTAGTGTATTTATATATATTGCATTAGAAGGTTCTACATGTCACAATTATACTACAGTCTTGCTATATATATGTATATCATATCTAACCATTACCTATCCATTGCTGGATGAAGGTCTCTCCAAATGCTTTCCACACAAGTCTATCCTGAGCAATTCGCTTCCACGTCACCCCAACCTGTTTTCTTATTTCATCCACCCATCTAGTTTGAGGACGTTTTCTAGGTCTTCGGTGGTCTCTTGGAATCCAGTTCAGAATTTCTGTTGTCCATCGTTGATCAGTTCTTCTTGCAATATGCCCAGCCCATCGCCATTTCAGCCCTTTTACTTTAACAATGATGTCCTCTACTCTAGTTTGCTCTCTCACCCAAGTGTTCCTTTTTCGATCTCTCCTAGTTATTCCAAGCATGCACCTCTCCATGCTCCTTTGCGTTGTCTGTAACTTTCGTATTGCTCCAACTGTTAGACTCCATGTCTCTGATCCATAAGAGAGGACTGGCAATACACACTGGTTGAAGACTTTTCTTTTTAGACATAAAGGCAATTTCCCCTTCAGGATAAAACTGTTTCTTCCAAATGCACTCCAGCCAAGTTTAATACGTCTGTTGAGTTCTTTCATAATGTTGCCATCCATTGAAATCAGCTGGCCAAGGTAAATATATGAATCAGCAATTTCTAGCTCAGTGTTGTCAACTTGTATTTTTGTTTCCTCTACAAAATTATTGAACATGATCTTAGTTTTTTGTAGGTTCATCTTGAGTCCAACTTCTTCACTTCTAGTTGAGAGCTCTTGTACCATGTCTTGGAGTTCCAATGGGTCCGTTGAAAAAATAACAATGTCATCAGCAAACCGCAGATGATTTAAATATTCACCATTTATTTTTATTCCCTTGTTATTCCAATTTATCAGCTGAAAAATCATCTGTAAAGCAGAAGTAAAAAGTTTTGGAGAAATGGTATCTCCCTGCCTCACCCCTTTGCCAAGTTTGATAGTTTTGGTATCTTTATGTAACCGAAATTTTGCACTTGCATTTTTATACACACGTTTCACCATGTCAATGTACACATCCTCAATGTCTGTTGATCTTAAAGAGTTGATGACTGCTGATGTTTTTATAGAGTCAAAGGCCTTCTCATAGTCAATAAATGCAACACACAATGGAAGTTCATATTCATGTGTTCTTTCAATTAATTCTCTTAATACTTGAATATGGTCCACTGTACTGAATCCACTTCGAAATCCAGCTTGTTCTCTTGGTTGAGCTGCATCTAATTTTTTCTGCAGGCGATGTGTTAGAACTTTTGTGAAGATTTTATAAATAGCAGGTAACAAGCTAATTGGTCGGTAATTTTTCAAATCCTCTTTATCACCTTTTTTATGCAAAAGAATTACTGTTGCAGAATCCCATTGGTTTGGTATGTTACGGTTAAGCACATATCATAAAAGAGCCAAAGTGCGCCTTCACATATTCTCCAGCTTCTTTTAGGATATCTAATGTAATACCATCATCACCAGGGGCTCTTCCTTTCTTCATGCTTTTTATTGCAAATGAAACTTCTTCTTTTAAGATTTTAGGAGCTATTCCTTCGACTATTTCAATGTCTTCGTTTAATTCACTGTTACTTTCGTATAGATTTTTGTAGAATTCTTCAACTCTTCTAAGTATTTCTTCCCTATTTCTTGTTACGGTGCCATCCTCTCCTTTTAATGCAATGATGTGTTTCTTCCCAACAGATAAACATCCTTAACAAAAGCATTCCTTCGTTATTTTCAATGGCTTCCTTTACTAGCTCACAGTTGAATTTTCTTATGTCTTCTTTCATGCTTTTGCGCAGAGTTTTACAAAGTTCTATGTACTCAATCCTGGAACTGGTATTTCGATTGTCCACCTTCATATCTCTTCGCCTTTTCATGAGCTGTTTCGTCTTCTCAGATAATTTGCTATTGTGCTTTTTACAGGTTACACCACCAATTTCCCCAGCAGTTTCAACTATTGTCTTAACAATGTTTTCATTTGCTTCTGAGATATCACTTTCATCAATAAGTCCTTCCAGTGCAGAAAAGCGATTTTTTAATTCCAACTTGAATGCCTCGGTATTTACTTTCAGTTTCATTAGATCCACCCTCTTACTTACTTGTTTCCTAATGAGCTTCTGTCTTTCTAATTTAGTATTTAAGTGCACTTTACATCTCACCATTCGATGATCACTTCCAGTATTAAATCTGTTCAGTACGCTGCAATCTTCAATAATTGATTTCTTGTTTGCCAGGATATAGTCAATTTCACTAGTTCCCCCATTTGGGCCATATTTAAGTAATATTTGGCCATATTAATTGCAAAGTAACAACAAATTAACACAGTTTAAAAAATTTTAATCTTTTACGGACCGTTTCAATATCCCTGGGCTATTTTCGTTAGAACGGCCAACGATATACACTCAAAGTGTAATGACAAATACGTGTTACAAAAGGCGGTTACAGGTATAATGAAGGGAACGGTAAAAGTACACTCTATAACAAAAAAATCGATGCACCAAGAAGGAGTTGTCCGACTGTAATAAAATTTTGTATTCAAAGACATTTTGACCGAACATGCAAATGATTAAAATTTGGTGTCCAATGAATGAATAGCGGGAACTCCAGCGCACCGAAACTGCGCATTCAACAGGTGTATATAAGGAGCGATTCTCAATATGTGGTCAAAATTTCTGTTGCATTTTGATTGTGGATGTCTTATGTTGACTGTAACAATGCCTCGCCGAAAGATTCGTGCTCATTACGAGCATATGTCAGAGTTTGAAAGAGGCTGGTTGGATGAATCGAAGAATCGCTGGACATGTGGGTCGAAGCGATGCGGCGATTGGACGGTGCTGGCAAGAGTGGGTCAACAACGGCAGATGTCAGCGTCGGGACGGCAGCGGTCGACCTAGGGCCACAACAGAACGGGAAGACAGAGCGATTGTCAGAGCAGCTGTCACAGCACCGGATTCGTCGTTATCAACTATCCACTGTGTGGTCCGCACACATGTGTCCAACATGACCCTCTGCAGACGACTGAGAGAGCGGAATTTACGCTCGCGCCGACCGTTACGCCGCTTACCTCTCACGCCTTTACACCGTCAAGTCCGATTACAGTGGTGCCGGGCTCGATCAACTTGGAACTGCACTGACTGGGGACGTATAGTCTTTAGTGACGAGTCCCGTTTCCAACTGTGTCCTGACGACAACCGCAGACGTGTCTGGAGACGTCCAGGGCAGCGTGGGGATCCTGCCCTTACTATTGCACGCCACACATGCCCACAACAGGGCGTTATGATCTGGGATGCCATCTCCTTTGATAGCCGGACCCCTTTGGTGGTCATTTCTGGCACACTTACAGCACAGCGGTACGTAGACGACATTCTACGACCGGTTGTGTTACCGTTCCTTTTGCGACACCCTGGACTTACGTTTCAACAAGACAATGCCCGGCCGCACACGGCACGTGTTGCTATGAATTGTCTTCAAGCTTGCCCAACACTTCCTTGGCAAGCTAGGTCTCCTGATCTCTCTCCTGTAGAGCACATTTGGGATGCTATGGGAAGGCGATTGCAACCATCCCAGAATATTGAAAATTTAGCCCGACAGTTGGAGACAATTTGGCAAGAAATTCCGCAGGACACCATCCGGGATCTTTATCAGTCTATGCCACGCCGGGTGACAGCTTGCATCCAGGCCAGAGGTGGACCAACGCCTTATTGACTTCCTCCCTTTGTAACGGTCAAACTCTGCAATAAATCATTCAATTGTTCTGAAATTTTAATGATTTCTTTTTCTATGTATGTTCTTCACATCCACCAATTTTTATCGCAATCGGACAACCCCTTCTTGGTGCGTCGATTTTTTTTTGTTATAGAGTGTAAATGCATACGCATGGGTTAAGGAAAACGTCTCTTGTAATGGAACGTAAAGTTTAGAGAAACGTTTCTAGTAGTAAAACATGAGTTTAAAAAGAAACAGACTATTAGAATAATATTATTATGTATGGGATGAATTGCGTCGTGAGTGAGAAAAATCGTTTAATGAAGAATTATTGTTCGACATGGGGAGAAATTTTTTCTAAAAGGGTGAAATAAAATTTAACGGCAATTGGTAATTAATGGCTTTATCTGCATTGTCGATTATACGTAAGGCTTCTAAAAAGTTGAGGTCCAGTTGAGAGGACACTTTTAGGATAAGTTGTGTTTTATGAAATAAAAATTGATGGCCTGATTCTCACGAGTGTTCAGCCAACGAGGATCTGTGAATTACTTGTTTCCGAACATAAGCGTCATATTCTTTTAAACGAATTCGAAGGGATATGCGTGTTTGGCCAACTTAGACCTGACCACATTGGCCAAAAATACAATAAATTCCTCAAAAATCAAGGTCAGGGATGACGTCTTTGAATTTGGAGAAACCCAGTTTATTAATGAGAGTGAAGACAACACGAACATTAAATTTTCGTAGGTTGGAAGCAATCTTGGTAGATATTTTTGGCACAAAGGGTATACAGGCAGTTTTCAGCGCAGGAGAAGAGGAACCAATGATAGTAGTAGGCAGTAACTATCAAGATTGCTTCCAGTCTTCGGAAATTTAATTTCGTGTTGTGTTCACTCCGATTAATAAACTGGTTTTCTCTAAATTCAAAGATGTTATCCCTGACCTTAATTTTGGGGAATTTATTCCATTCCTTGCCAATGTGATCAGGTCTACATTAACCAAATACCCGGAGCCCTTCGAATTCGTTTAAAAGAACATGACACTTATATTCAGAAACAAGAATTCCACAGATCTGCTTTGGCTAAACACTTGTGAGGATCTGGCTATAAATTTTTATTTCATAAAGCACAAATTATCTAAAAAATTTTCCTCTCCACTGGATCTCACCCTTTTTGAAGCCTTACCTATAATCATCAACGCAGATAACGCCGTTAATGACCAGTTGCCGTTGAATTTCATTTTTCCCTTTTTGAAGAACTTTCTCTCCACTTGGAATAATAATTCTCCATCAAACAATTCTTCTGACTCACGGCGCAATTCATCCCATATTCCACATCATAATTTTATTCTACTAGTCTGTTTCTTTTTAAACTAGTGTTTTACTACCAGAGATGTTTCTCTGAACTTTACGTTCCATTACCAGAGATGTTTTCCCTAACCCATGCATTTGTATTTATTTTTACCGTTCATTTCTTTATACCTGTAGCCGCCATTTGTAACACGTATTTGTTATTACACATTGTGTGTATATCGTTGACCATTCTGACGAAAATAGCCCAGAGCTATTGAAACAATCTGTAAATGATTAAACTTTTTTAAGCTATGTTAATTTGTTGTCCCTTTTCAATTACTTTAATAATGCGCAGTGTCCTCGTCAATTTATTTCATGTTTGGATATTATAGTTTGTATACTATCTGCATGTATATGTTACCTACACATATTTTATTTTCAAAGCTTGGGATTTTAAACCCCAAAACGGACTTTGGGAAAATCGATACAGCGAGCATTTCCATTTCTCCCAGTCGTCTCGTTATATACGGATCCTATTTTATATAAAAAACTAACGTAATTACGTAATTTATGAATTCGTTGACAATTTTTTCAGAAGAAGCATGTCTATTTTCGTCGAAGTGAATATACGAAACTTTTGAAGAAGGTAGGCCTGTTTCTACTGAATAACTTTCAACGACATTCCATGCAATTGCGTCAGTTTTGTACCTATTGCAATCTCGTTTTGTGGTGGTGTATCGCTATGCTCTATTTCATACATTAGTTTTCTTATTCTATTATTACATTTAAATTTTCGATTATCATTATCCCTGTTGAAAACGAAGCGAGTGATACCTTTCCAGTGATAACATCACTAAATAGATGAATGAATTTACCAGAAGAGAAATGGAACCGAAAGAGGAGATGGCTACCGGATGTGAATACCCTTAAACGGTCTGGAGGATATGGAATAGGATGGGGGTTGGGGGTACCGAAATGTAAGGCGAATATGATGAAGTGAGTGCTATCAATTTATAGAGAAATGGAGTGCGTCAGTGGAAAAATTCAGAGCCCAGCATACTTGCTGATCTGTCCGCAGTTATTACCGGAATCATGTACCATAGACGACTTGCTTCGGTATAACGACAAGACTGCAATGGCGACAAATTTTGGAAATGTAAAGTTTGGTCTGGATACAAAAAAAGAAGAAGCGATAAAATTTCAAGAAAGTAATGACATCTGCGCTATATAAAATCTATTAATAATTGTCCGGTTACACCTATAAATCACGTGATTTGAAGTTTTGTATGGGAAGCGATCGTCCGATATGAACGTAGACAGACCACTAATCATTATCCGTGTTACCACGAGGATGGACATTTATTTTGACAATCTCTCTTATCAGGAGCTTCTCACACGGCAGAAATTCTAGAAAACAGACTAATAACGTTGCCAAGATGATAACATATCTTTCCACAATGTTATAGCCATTGTGGAAGCGTATGAGGAGATGGCAGTGAAACGAATGGTCTGGCTGGCCACAGGTGTTTTGCTCTGAACCCCTAACGACTAGTTTTATGACGAAATGGAGCAGTAGTCAAGACCAGCATATTCGTATTTCATTGCTCAACTGAATGTGGCTTTGCAGGAGGAAGGGAGGGGGGCGAATGCCACTTGATATCGTCTTCAGAGTGGTAGATGATATCAAGTGGAATTGATATCGTCTGCAGAGTGGTAGAGAGCCGTCCACGACCAGTATTGACCATAATTTAATCCAAATGCTGACATTCTGTGTTCAAATGTTTGTGTTCCTAGTATTCGGATAATTATTGGTAATTTGCGTATATAAAATCATACATACCTGTGAAACAATTATGACCAAGCCGTTTAGTACAAAACAAAACATGAAAGCTAATGCTCTATTCACTTTGGAATATGAAGCAAATATGATTATACATTTTTATTTTCGTTACTATTACATGCATGTTTTTACATATGTTACTCTTATATGTATGTTTTTACATATGTTAATATTATATGGATATTTTTACATAAGTTAGTATTATTTGTATGTTTTTACATATGTTACTGTTATATGTATGTTTTTATATATGTTATTATTATATGTATGTTTTTATATATGTTAGTATTATATGTATGTTTTTACATATGTTAGTATTATATGTATATACATATGTTAGTATTATATGTATATACATATGTTACTATTATATGAGTGTTTTTACATATATTACTATTATATGTACGTTATTATTACATACAGTAACATACCGCGGAGACGTTAGGATATAAGCTCGGCACTTGAATTCCTGTTTATGATAAGGTTATATATAAAATATGATACGCTTATTATAATACCAGATAACGTAAGATACGCTTCAGATAACAACAGATAACATACTGTAAGCTGACGGTACCATGAATAACACATGAAAAGCTTGGTGATTAAAACATTTTTAATACGAAACCTAATTTGAATATACATTGAAACTTTTTCCTTTTGAAAGTTCTAAATCTGAATTTTTACGATGTATTTTATGCATGACAAATATAACGGAAAAAACGATTTGCTCTCTCTTTTTTGTGTCGTATCTGCAATAACCTGGAAGTCATATACCTATTTACGTTTTTAGATACCGGAACATCCGGGATGTAATCGAGCTTCATTGTGATGAAATCGCATATCGATTTTATAATTAAAGCTTTGGGAAGCGGGCCCGTAGTTCGAATCTCCAAGGAGACGCATGATCCAATTTCAATCGACATTTTAATGCTGAGAACCAAGATTAGCTCCTGCCGGTGTCCAATGGCAGAATGGCTAAAAATAATGAGTTTTTGCGACCGCAACCCTTTCGGATGATTGAAAGAGTGGCGTCGCTTAATTTGAAAATTAATCAATCAATGGTTTTTCTACCTGCCGCTAATTGAAGGTGATTAGTGCGACTTTAATTAGTTTGATGAAGAAATTAGCGGTCGTCCATGTCAAGATGTTTTTCAAAGACAGATGATTAATGAATTCATAATGCAGGTTAAGCAGATCGACAAACGGTCAGATTTGTATATCCGAGGCTTTCTTCCTTTCAGCCTCGGCTGGCAAAAATATTTACCTTAAGCCTTTGTAGAGAAAGCTATTCTTCTCCAATCCCATTCAACAAATTTAGGTTAAATGAACCAAATAATTAAAATGAATAAAAAATTTGTGGAAAGACTATCTACTATAAAATAATATTGGAATATATATAATGGAAATATATATATTATAGAAATACTATAGGATATTATCGTATCTGATAGGCAATATAGTTCTCACATATTTTGAAAATGTTAAAACAGCTTTATTATAAAAAAAAATGCTACAGCGATCAGGAATAAGAGAGAGAGACGGACATGCAGGCAGGCAGACAGACAGGCAGGCAAGACTGTAGCTAGGAATGAATTTCGGGGGTTCAAAAATTTTTACAGCATGTATCGATACAATCACAGCATGCAAGGCCGTAGCCAAGTCCCATTAAAAATTTAGTTTCGGGGGGGGCCGGTCCCTAAGAGCCCCCCCTCTGGACACGGGCATGCAGGCAGGCAGACTTGTAGGTAAGCATGTGGAAATTATATTTAAACATGGACGGATCCAGAAGACATTTTCGGAGAGGTTGCGAAGTTTGAAAACCAAAATAGTGATCTAAAAAAATGTAAATTCATTATTTTCGGGGGCGGGGAGAACTCTCTGCACCCCCGGGTAAGCCATTGTGTATATGAATATATACGATATTTTACTACTATAGTTGCGAGTATATTTTTTATTACATTGATTAGCATATTGCGTCACGCAAAACTTCATTTTGAATTTAAAAATGTGGGTTCTCGCTTCCAAACTTCTCGATCTAAGAAAACTGAGAGGTGCATTTTTAATAACAGCTCTTGCAGAAAATTTATAATTTACGTTTAATATTCACTGTTTCCATGGATATGCAACTGACGTAATAATGAGACTAGTTTTATGCAAAATATCTGAATATAAGATATTGAAAAAGGAGAGGGAAGTGCCTCTTGAACCGTGGTAGGAATTTTGAATGTAAATATATAAACGAAGGTAAGTTTGTGCTCAGAGAGGTAAGGCATCTACAATTTTCAACTAAAGCCTTTTTTATACAGATGGACAAACATAACATGTTTAGATATGAAACTACTAAGAATCTTAAATCGAATGCGTGAATGTAAATGTGTATGTATATGTAAATGTGTGAATGTAAATGTGTATGTATATGTGAATGTAAATATGTATGCATATGTGAATGTGTGAATGTAAATGTGTATGCATATGGGAATGTGTGAATGTAAATGTGTATGTATATCTGAATGTGTGAATGTAAATGTGTATGTATATGTGAATGTAAATGTGTATGTATATGTGAATGTAAATGTGTATGTATATGTGTTAATGTGTATGTATATGTTACTGTAAATGTGTATGTACATGTATGAATGTAAATGTGTATGTACATGTATGAATGTAAATGTGTATGTACATGTATGAATGTAAATGTGTATGTACATGTATGAATGTAAATGTGTATGTACATGTATGAATGTAAATGTGTATGTATATGTGAATGTGTGAATGTAAATGTATGTCGTAAATGTTTCAATCCGCTGGAACATGTATTGTGCGCATGGTGTCATACGCGTACACATTATTATCTTGATTAAAGATGTAACTTTCGTTCCTGTGATTAAAGGTATATCTTTAATCACTGTGATTAAAAGTATATCTTTAATTGCTAGTAGTAAAGGTTTGCATCTCCTATTAATTTTCCTTAAAGTTTATTATCGTGGTTGGACATATTTTATTTACTACTGTTAATCTAATGACTGATCTCTTGCAGAATTAGAATTTTTGGAAGCGTTTTTTATTTACAAATGCTCCAGGGACATTGTAATTGATCATAGGTCTACTCCATTCTTCAGTCAAGTTTGGAGAAACCTACTTTTAGCTTTTCAACCTTCGGCTACCACCCCACGTGATTCAATGTAGCTTTTCATCGCCGATAGGTGGAGAGGCGGTCGACCTTAATAGCAACTTTTGAACCGGAAACAAGATTTAACGGACAACGCAACCCACCGGTGAATAGATAACACTTCGTTGTTTGTTTCCGTGCCAGATGGACGTGTATTCCTGACGAGAGACAATCAATGCCCGCCCAAAACGCGTTGAAATTTGTCGAATAAAATGTCAACTATACTTAAAAATGTTGTTTTTTCTATTTGATACTTAATACTGCGTTTATATATTTTTATATAGTTTATATAATTATTTTATTTTTTCAGGTATGTCTTGATCCACAAGGGTTTCTTCTTCACACATAGTATGGATGATATTACATGTCGAAGGGGAAAGAAGTCGCTATTTAAATTATCAATTATATAAAATATAAAGCAAAAAATATGTAATTAATATTTAACAAACATAAATTGCTGGCATTTAAATTTATTTGGTACAAAAGAAATTTGCATCTATATTTCAAAAGTCCGAAAGCAATATATAATTCTATGCGACTAAGTTTGACTACTCAGCCAGTTAAATATTAATTTTATAAATTGATGCCCACATGTATCAAAATATAACTTTATCAGTTAATTTTAAAAAATATTTTTTTTAAGCCGACAAGATAAAATTTATACGCAAATCATGAGGTTAAAAAAGCACACATTTTAAGCCATTTCGTTTTCGAAACTTTATTTTCGACTTTTGAAATACCTATCCCAACTTACAGTAAGTACTTTCATTTCCCACACGAAAATAAAACTTCCGTGAAAATCAAGCCTTTAAAGAAGAAATCCAGATATGTTTTAATCTCGTTTTATATATGCTGTTATGGACTTTTTTTATGCGTGTTGTGTACCGCAAATACATCTAAGGTCATGCTGCTCGATGAGCTACAGCTTACCGATTAATCTGAAACATTTGAGCTAAAACGTGAAAAACGGGGTAGTGAATCCGTAGACAAGAAAAGTGCAAGTGCTAAGCAAAAGCTAGAGTATTCCACAAGTGAAGCAAATTCTTTACGAATACGCTCCTGAGAAACTGCTTTTGAAAATCAGCTCGATATCCACTCATATTAAAATAATATATGAAAAGTAACGGAAATTAATTATTTTAATTTTCATCTGAAATTCAATAGTGTATATACAAATAATAATAATATAATAATAAATACGATTAAATTTATAATATTTCACTTTTACAAGGCCCATATTGGAATCTGCATTTCAGGTACAGAGGGAAAAGAACTACCACGTGTTTAGCCTGGATTACAATCAGGTATCTTTTAGTTACCAACACACTGCCTTAAAGGCCCCTGGGTACAGCCATATACGGCTGTACGTACGGCCATAAACTTTCCTGGCCGTATACGCTCTCTTCCATATACGCCCCCTTTCATATATGCAAGATGTTTTTCGCAATACTTAAAGCTTAGTTTCCAGCATGAACCATATAAAATTGGAGCGTCCTTAACTTAATTGTGTTTAAATAATCCTCCAATAATACCTTTTATGTCTTGAGCAGTCCTAAGTCTTTGGTTATAATAAAATAAATAAATAAATGTACTACATAAAACTTACTTATAGGTTTCTGGTTCAAGCTTAATTTGAAACGAGGAAACCCAATAGTAGAACCATAAATAGATAATATTTAAATACAGAATGATATATCTTTTTGTTTTTTGGCTTTAGGAATGGATAGATAGGATTATATTATCTATGAGATATCCACTAGTATAGGCAGGGGGGTTAAAGTTGGTTATAATCCCCACTGCAATAAAATTTTATATCATCATCATCATATTCAACCATTATCTATCCACTGCTGGATGAAGGTCTCTCCAAATGCTTTCCACACAAGTCTATCCTGAGCAATTCGCTTCCACGTCACCCCAACCTGTTTTCTTATTTCATCCACCCATCTAGTTTGAGGACGTTTTCTAGGTCTTCGGTGGTCTCTTGGAATCCAGTTCAGAATTTCTGTTGTCCATCGTTGATCAGTTCTTCTTGCAATATGCCCAGCCCATCGCCATTTCAGCCCTTTTACTTTAACAATGATGTCCTCTACTCTAGTTTGCTCTCTCACCCAAGTGTTTCTTTTTCGATCTCTCCTAGTTATTCCAAGCATGCACCTCTCCATGCTCCTTTGCGTTGTCTGTAACTTTCGTATTGCTCCAACTGTTAGACTCCATGTCTCTGATCCATAAGAGAGGACTGGCAATACACACTGGTTGAAGACCTTTCTTTTTAGACACAAAGGCAATTTCCCCTTCAGGATAAAACTGTTTCTTCCAAATGCACTCCAGCCAAGTTTAATACGTCTGTTGAGTTCTTTCATAATGTTGCCATCCATTGAAATCAGCTGGCCAAGGTAAATATATGAATCAGCAATTTCTAGCTCAATGTTGTCAACTTGTATTTTTGTTTCCTCTACGAAATTATTGAACATGATCTTAGTTTTTTGTAGGTTCATCTTGAGTCCAACTTCTTTACTTCTAGTTGAGAGCTCCTGTACCATGTCTTGGAGTTCTGATGGGTTCGTTGAAAAAATAACAATGTCATCAGCAAACCGCAGATGATTTAAATATTCACCATTTATTTTTATTCCCTTGTTATTCCAATTTATCAGCTGAAAAATCATCTGTAAAGCAGAAGTAAAAAGTTTTGGAGAAATGGTATCTCCCTGCCTCACCCCTTTGCCAAGTTTGATAGTTTTGGTATCTTTATGTAACCGAAATTTTGCACTTGCATTTTTATACACACGTTTCACCATGTCAATGTACACATCCTCAATGTCTGTTGATCTTAAAGAGTTGATGACTGCTGATGTTTTAATAGAGTCAAAGGCCTTCTCATAGTCAATAAATGCCACACACAATGGAAGTTCATATTCATGTGTTCTTTCAATTAATTCTCTTAATACTTGAATATGGTCCACTGTACTGAATCCACTTCGAATACGCTTTTCTCTTCGTTGAGCTGCATCTAATTTTTCTGCAGGCGATGTGCAAGCACTTTCTGAAGACTTTATAATAGCAGGTAACAAGCTAATTGGTCGGTAATTTTTTAAATCCTCTTTATCACCTTTTTTATGCAAAAGAATTACTGTTGCAGAATCCCATTGGTTTGGTATGTTACCACTGTTGAGGCATTTGGTAAAGAATTTTGCAAGTATGTCTTCTACATATTCTCCAGCTTCTTTTAGGATATCTAATGTAATGCCATCATCGCCAGGGGCTCTTCCTTTCTTCATACTTTTTATTGCAAATGAAACTTCTTCTTTTAAGATTTTAGGAGCTGTTCCTTCGACTATCTCAGAGTCTTCGTTTAATCCACTGTTTCCTTCATATAGTTTTCTGTAGAATTCTTCAACTCTTCTAAGTATTTCTTCCCTATTTCTTGTTACGGTGCCATCCTCTCCTTTTAATGCAATGATGTGTTTCTTCCCAACAGATAAACTTCCTTTAACAACCCTAAGGCTCTTGTTGCTTTCAATGGCCTTCCTTACTAACTCACAATTGAATTTTCTTATATCTTCTTTCATGTTTTTGCGCAAAGTTTTGCAAAGTTCTACATACTCGATCTTGCGACTGGTATTTTGATTGTCCACCTTCATAAGTCTTCGCCTTTTCATGAGTTGTTTCGTCTTCTCAGATAATTTGCTATTCTGCTTTTTACATATTACACCACCAATTTCCCCAGCAGTTTCAATTATTGTCTTAACAATGTTTTCATTTGCTTCTGAGATGTCAACTTCTTCAATAAGTCCTTCCAGTGCAGAAAAGCGATTTTTTAATTCCAACTTGAATGCCTCGGTATTTTCTTTTAATTTCTTTAAATCCACCCTCTTACATACTTGTTTCCTAATGAGCTTCTGCCTTTCTAGTTTAGTATTTAAGTGCATTTTACATCTCACCATTCGATGATCACTTCCAGTATTAAATCTGTTCAGTACACTGCAATCTTCAATAATTGATTTCTTGTTTGCCAGGATATAGTCAATTTCACTAGTTCCCCCATTTGGGTGTTTCCATGTCCATTTTCTTTGCGGTTTCTTCTTAAAAAATGAATTCATGATGCTAAGGTTTTCAGCTTCTGCAAATTCGATGAGTTGATCGCCACGTTCATTCCTTTCCCCATATCCGTATTTACCAACCGATGTCTCTCCTTGTTCCTGTTGTCCAATTCTTGCATTGAAATCCCCCATGATGAGCTTGATATGTTGTTTCCCTTTGGTGTGTAACTCTTTGATTTCTTCATAAAATTCTTCAACCTCTTCGTCGGTATGGCTTGATGTTGGTGCATATACCTGTACTATTTGAAGTTGGTATCGCTGGGTTAGTTGAACAACGAGCCTCGCTGCTCGATCTGATGTACTTTCAACTTCCAGAAGACAGTCTTTAATTCTTTTGTTGATTAAGAAGCCAACACCACTTGTTCTTCCAGTTTCCGTTCCTCTATAATAAAACAAATGTCCACTTTTAAGTTCCACCAACTCTTCACCTTTTCTTCTAACTTCACTGAGTCCTACAATGTCCCATTTGATCTTGTCAAGTTCTTCTTCCAATTCCTGAAGTTTTGCTTCAGAAGCAAGGGATCGTCCATTATACGTTGCCAAGGTCAATAACAAACGGCAGCCTGGGCCATTCCAGTGATTCTTAGCACCCCCTGCTTTCATGCCACGCTGACCGCTGCCTTGATCAGGAGCACTCCAGCACCTGGAGACTAGGGGCCATGGTTTCTGGTGTGTCAACATAATGGAGGAATTAGCCATAATTTCACCACGCTGGCTAGACGGGTTGGTGAATTAGCCCTCCCCTTCCGCCTTTCTATCCGTGCAGCAAATATTAATTTGCCTCATAAATAGAAAGCCCAGCCTGCACCACTTGAAGGCGGGGTAGGACACTAGGTTACTGGCCTGGCCGGTTCCACACATCGTCACATACGTTCAGCGTGTGGGTCTCCTTCCAGTTAGATACCAGCAACCCTTTTGCAGGCCAAAATATTTTATGTATATATACATATAAATATACTCGGTATACATGTATACATGTAAATATCTCTGTAACCCTCCCTGATGAACGTTTTATGTACGCTAATAAGGATATACATTAAAGGTTTGTAAATGAAAAAAGACAAATTTGATGAATGGGAAAAGTTTTATTAAAGTTTCAAATCTCGATTTGGATAAATCTGCGTTTTGGTAATTCCAACTTCAAATAATATACAATTCCGGTGGCATAGGCTTCAGAGGATAGTAGCTTCAGCGGAATTCGAGCTCTCATAACATGGCAAACACGGTTAGGCAGTCTTCATCTGGATTCCGGAAAACTGAATAGGTTATAACTTCAACGGATGTTCGCTAGAATCACGATCGGTATTAGATTCACGGGTTGGCAATTAATGTTACAAAGCAGGGCCTTGCTCCTGGATTAATCCGTATTTTCTGGGTCAAAGATATCCACCGAAGCTATTTGTATTTCCGGACGCGATTCCGGGATTTTCTCCTGGGAGAAATCGAATCCGAGAAACGACCGGGTGTGCAATAAAAATCTGCATTTTAATTAGAGCCGGGCCGTAAACTAGGACGCGACCTGGAAATGACGGCAATAAAATTTTCGCACCCAAAATTACTGTTTCTGGCATCGAGTTTATTTGAATGTCTTCTTCAGAAAATGGCGTTGTTCTGATTAAATTTCGATTCCCCCCTGGGGGGCATGAGATATTTTTGCGCGGCCTGTTTTTCTGTGAATTGTCTCGTATGCGTTTAGCCGAATTGTAAATTCAACGATTATTGCTTTCCATTTAATGCAATAGATTTTATGAGGATGCTACTATAAGTGCCATAAATTGGTATACAATTCTGAATAATGATATTAAACGCAAGTAAACACTTCATTCTAAAATTTAGGGTACGAATTTTGCAGATAATTTGCGGTAATTGTGCCCGGATTATCATGCCTTTGGAGGAAAGATATTTTGAAACAACTTAAATCATTTAAACCGTATGGGATAAATTGACTCATGTTACTCAGATGTCCAATAAAATCTAACAGCGAATTAGCACTGATTTATTTAGACATTTTCTCGTAGAATCCAAATATGTATACGATGGACATACACGATGTTTCAGATATAAGTGACATCTCTAAAGCAGAATGTTTCGCAATGTTCTGCAACAAGCCTCCATTTGATCAAAAAAATCCTACAGGAGATGTCAAGGGCAGATTATGGTAAGGGCTCGCGGGGCCCACGAAAGGAGAAGGCCCCCAAAAGAATTTATTTGACAATTTTATTTAATGTGATAAAATAGTAAATTAATATAAAAAAACGTTTTTTCTTCAGATTTAAAATCCGAAACAAATTCAGAGAAGTCATAGCTGGTATCTAATTACAACTAATATAATTATAACAACCACAGATTTGAGAATTGGATTATAAAAGATCAGAGTTTTCAAAAACAAGAAATTGGTGCGCCATTGCCACACCTTATTACCTACTTTTACCAAAACTTTTAAAACTTCAGTTCTGCAAGTGCATCCTTTGATATCCAATGTTGCCTTGATAGTGGGATTAAAAAGCACATTTTTACCTCCATTTTTAAATGGTAATAAGGGTGCGTACGTTTTTCAGATATATATCCAATACTTGCATCGGGGGGCCCCCGAATGCAAGTTGGGCTAGGGACCCCAATATTCATATTCGGGCCCCTGAGGGATGCAAGTACGCATTTATGTTTTATGTACATTTTTAAGTTCTATACAACGTAAATTCCTTTTTTTTAATAGAAATGCGGAACACGTTTGAATCAGAATTTTTAAAAAGGGGACATGTGACATTTATTTAACATAGGTAACATATCCCGAAAAATATAACATCTTGCAGAAACTGTTTTTTCGCTCCGCGAAAACCAGTTTCTCTAAGACGGCCTTCCATAAACTGTAATGGACTAACCCATCTGTTAACGGTATCGCGCTCCAACTGAGGGCGAATGCACAGTAGATTACGGTAGCAAAAATTTTTAATTGTATCTTATTAATTTGAATAATTACATGAAAAATCTCCTTTACAGGGTGACCAGAAAAAACCCGGACAAATTTTAGAGCTTTCTAACCCGTATAATAATAAGAAGAAGAATTTAAATTTTTCCATCATGTCTCGTGCTTTCGAAAGTTAAACAACAAATTCAAATTTTGTATTATTCTCCAATAACTTCCATGTTTTCAGCAATGTCAAACAAATATGCTACTGTTTTGGAGTTGCTTAGTCAAGGTCTTCGTCAATGTGAAATTGTTCGAGGTTTCCCGCCAAACCGTGTCTGATGTCATTAAGCGTTTCTATGAGCTCGGCTACAAAGGCGACCGCCCCGGAAGACGAAGAAAGCAAACTGTCAACACCTCTGCCGACCATCAGATCATCTGGAAGCGAGTAAGGAGAAATCCGTTGGTCTCAATGAGAAAAATCTCTCGAAATACCGGAATGAAACGTGAATCGGTGCGACAAATGGCTAAAAATGAGCTGAAACTTAAGCCCTAGAAGCCACAAAAAGTTCAACTCCTCATGTTCGAAAACAATCGAGTCTGGCTTCAAAGATGCCAATTAGATGTCCACGTGGTGAATCCTGGGTTGTTTTCCTTTACACTGAATGTGGAATGCAAACAGGCGAAGAGCTGCACAGCAATAGTTAATCAAACAGTCTACTTAACCTATTTTTCTGAAGTCATGAACGCTTCTACGGTGTTTTGTTTTTTTCACAATTTTGGCCAATTTTCGTCCTAAAACGACCCCACTCCCCTCCCTTTGAGGGTATTTCCGTCCATTAAAGTATTACTTTCCCTTAACTAGTTTCAAATTACTGCCACAACTAAAGTTCCATGAAAATGCCATCAACTTAAGGCACTATTCAAAAGTTTCTAAAAAAGGTCAATTTATGGCTAATTTCACAAATTTTGAGGGTCATGTGTGACCTGAAGATATTATCCGATTCCAAAACTTATTTTTTCACTGTGTTTATCTCGAGAAAAAGCAACTTTTCCGCACTATTGCGTTTCGATTCGAGCAACTTTTGAAAATTCGACCCACCCTAATATGGAGAGATGATATTGTACGATGGACATACTGCTCTTTCAAGTAGAGAAATACAGCCAACATCGATGTATATGCAAGTCATGTATTCGTATAGGAAATAACTGAAATTATTATTATTACTATTATATTATCTGGATTTCGAAATAAAGAAAAATATTAGCCAGATAGGATTACTTTCTAACAGTAAATGTATTTATTTACAATCTTTCAGAAAACAGATATTTTTACAAAGAAATGTGACGTCCAAAAAAGGTCTTCCCATGTATTGTTTTGCTCAATTAATTATTCTGTTATATTCCTAACCGATACAACCAGTATCGCTCCCGGAAATTACATTTAATTAATTATTATCAACAAAGAAATAAATATATGATGCGTTGGTTTTATGAGACAGAAAAATGGATCGCTTGCGAAGAAAATTTCCGAACGATTTATTTCAGCTTTTTTCGGGATCATAAAGTTATAGAAATGATTCTAACTGATGTTACAATAACGGAAGTTCCCCAAAAGGTCAATTTGCTGAAGCGTGGGCCCTCGAAATTCTCGGTTGGGCTTCGAGATATCAGTTAGCTATTATTAATTTTGTTTTGGACTTTTGGTCAAAGTGCCATTAATTACTTTTGCACCGTCCACCTTCAAGCGTTTCACATAAAATAAATCATAAAAATAAATCGGTGGCCAACAGTCGAGACATCACTCACCTTACAACCATCGCCATTGATTTCAGTAGTTCTAGCATAAGGCTTTCCAACATACGGCCCGCGGGCAACAATCCGGCCCGCCGACAACTGTTTGGAAGGAAAAAAAAAAGTCCGAAACAAAAATTTTAGAATTTTTTTTCCAGAAATCGGGAAAAATCGCATGGGTGACACCTTCCCATATTGTAAATGAACAAATAAATAAGTGGAAGAAACTCTGAAAAGAGGCTTTTGGTAATTAATTATTTTTTTTTAACGAAACTCGCTGAAGCTGCTTGCCCGCTAGATATGTGAACATATTTTAAGGGTCTCGCTTCCCAAAAATGTTGGGCTACCCTGTTCTAGCCCAATGTAACACATACCAATAAGCATCTACTTATCGTAGTTTATATGCACAAACATTTTATGTTTACTGTATTCATAATACGTCTCGATTTAGAAGTAAGCTCTGAAAATTTTAACATTCGGTTTTCTGAATTCAACGAATTTTAGCTTTTTTTAAGCGTTTCTTAGTAAATTTTTTTAAAGAAATTACTTAGTTACGAATAATTTTATTCTTGAATATTTAATATATTTGTTAGCTGGTAAATGCGCAGAGCTGTTAAGAATTGCTACTATTTCAATTGGTCTGTAATTTATGTTATGGATTTAACTACTAAATATTAGATTTTAATATCATAGAAAGATTTATAATAATATAGACTTATAATAATATTAGATGATATATAATAATGCATCATCATATATATATATATATATATATATTGTAAAGTTCGTAATATATATATATAGAAGTTCGGAACTCTTGTTAAGCTGTGTCTAGCTTAACAACAGGCCAGGCCCATTCCTCTGTATATCTTTCACCATATTATGTGCATGTATGTTAACAGAGAGAGACCTCCATCCCTCAGTGTATTGAAAATAGATGATGGTGATAACTATACACTCGATTTAACCATTTTTACGGGACTAGCGAAAATAATCATTAAATCAAAGTTAAACTGCATATATAGGAAGATAAGCTATTTTAATATCAATGAATTAAATGTCACAATTGTTACATTTTGTGTAAATAACGTAATTTTAAATTTAACTGTGCAGCATACGATTTAGTTACGTTGAGAGCAACTCGAAGAAAGTCTTTAAACAAGCGTGACGTTTATATATAATTATACAACCTACTTCGTAACATACCATTATGTGACGTAATGTTACCCTCATGGTTAAAGTTGTGCAATGCCAAATACCTCATATATACGTAATATAAATATATTGTTTTGTCAAATTGTACCCAAATATATTCTGATAATGACAGTATTGAAATTATTTGAATATGAAAATTAATAAAAAATTTACAACAGAAATTAAGCAATACTAATAAAGAAAATGTTAAAATTCGTGAAACTGTGAAAAAATCCTAAAATTCACGACACAGTCGAAAAACGCTCTATAATTCAGGGAAAACAGCAAAAATTTGCTCTACGGAAAAATAACTGCCCTAATTACAGCCTTGAAATATCGCATACATAATAAAATTTTCATTGGGTATAGCTTTGATTTCTTTTTCTAACGCTTTGACGTGCAAGATATATATATAAACAAGCTGCAAAATTTCTACTAATTCCTCCTTTTTCTGACTCGAATTTTCATAAACGGCTTTATTTCCTTTTGATGTATTGTTTATTATAAAGAGACATTTTTTATTTTTACTGTACTACTGTACCAAATTTTTTATATATGCCTGATTGAATGTTACAATAAATAGGGATACATAAACTCATGTTTGTAAAAATTGCAACACCATGAAGGAATCATGTGATTGAGCTGAAACTTTCAGGAAATGCAAATTAGGGTATGCTATTCAAATGATTAGAATTTCAGAGTCATCAGGCATGCGTGGACTGAGCAGCGCCCTCTGAACTGCTGATGGATCCGTATAAATAGAGGGCTGTAGCGGGGCGTGTATGGTTATCTGCTAGTGGTAAACGTTACATGAGACGTCACTATGCCTCTACGACGAAAGAGGGCGACATTTCAGCAAGTTACTTAGTTTGAACGGTGACGAATGATCGGCTTTCGTGAAGGCGTAATAAAAACACAGTGATGCGAGTGTGGAAGCAGTGGGTTCAAGAGAACCAGACAACTCAGAAATCCGGGAGTGGACGCCGAAAGGTGACGTCAGCACGGGATGATAGACACCTGGTCCGCATGGCGGTGACGGACCGTTTTGCTTCATCTGGACAGTTGGCAGAACGTTGGTGCACTGCTACAGGTGTATCATTGTGTGCTTCATCAATTCGTCGGCGTCTACTGCACCGTGGACTGCGTGCAAGAGTTCCTTTATACAGGATCCTCCTGACGCAAAACCATCGGCGCCTGCGGCTACAATGGGCTCATGGACATAGAGACTGGCGTGCTGATTGGCAACAAGTGGTGTTTTCTGATGAATCCCGCTTTAATTTGGGGTACAGTGATGGCCGCATCCGTGTTAGACGCTATACCGGTGAACGCCACCTTCCGGAGTGCGTTATCCAACGTCATAGTGGACGATACCCCAGAGTTATGGTCTGGGGTGCGATTGCGTATCATGGACGATCTCAGCTGCTACGAATTGTGGGTAATCTTAACAGCAACCGGTACATCAATGAAGTTCTGGAGCCCGAAGTTGTTCCCTTCCTTCAAGGCATTCCCGGAGCTGTATTTCAACAGGACAATGCCCGCCCACATATTGCCAGGAATGTTCAAGACTTCTTTTCATCACAACAGATACAGCTTCTTCCTTGGCCTGCCTATTCGCCGGATATGTCGCCGATTGAACATGTGTGGGATTTCGTTGGTCGGCGTCTCGCTCGTGATCCTCGTCCCATAGCTACTACAGATGAACTTTGGGGTCGCATACAAGCAATCTGGAATGCTCTTCCTCAGGCACACATTCAACATCTGTTTGATTCCATGCCACGTCGTATAGCATCACTTATTTCAGCGCGTGATGGCTTCACCAAATACTGATTTTCGACATGCAATATTATTTTTTTGCTTTGTAATTTTAACAGTTTCATTCAATTCATTATTTTATTCAATTCTGACGAGTCCTTCATGGTGTTGCAATTTTTACAAACATGAGTATTGTATTCAAACAGCACAAAATTCGATTTCGAGAAAAAGAATGAAATAATAAGAATAATGATGTGGAGAGAAGTGCCCTTTTCTCCTTTTGCCATTGCTAGATCTTTCACATTTAATTCGTGTATTGAAATCACATAATTTTAAGTCTTATTTTCACATGCATTTAAATAAATTAATTTCATATGTTTTTGAGATTATCTTCTAGTTTTCATATTTTAAAAATGTTTTTTTTTTATTCTTAAATAGTAAGGCATAGTGCTAAGATTCAATACATACATTAGTTTGCAAATCCTCTATCGTTACTTTAATCGGTATA
This sequence comes from Dysdera silvatica, assembly GCA_006491805.2. Taxonomy (NCBI): domain Eukaryota; kingdom Metazoa; phylum Arthropoda; class Arachnida; order Araneae; family Dysderidae; genus Dysdera; species Dysdera silvatica. Next base: position 74,698,551 of record QLNU02003225.1, read on the forward strand.
TGCAACATTGATATTATGTAAAGCATTTGTTTGAAACTGCATTATATTTTTAAAAGAATACTCTAAGACCAATGCCGTATTACTTTAACATGAATCTGTTTAATAATGCGGTGTGGAAATCGAAGATAGAATTTTATTTTTCTATATACTTCAAAGTTACTCAAATTTTGGATTCGCTCCACATTCATTGCATTATCTGAAAAAATTGTCTTGTCATTGTGTTTCCTGACCTCTTCCCTAAAAACTGAGACTTAACGAACAAAGGCTGAAAATTATATCTCCATTCGAATTTTGGAAAATTGTCAGAAACATTAGGTCACTGGCAAATTGGCCTGCCTCCAACAGATTGTCAGCAATCCTTTGTACGGCATTTGGCGAAATACTCTATTATTTACTCTAAATGAAAATAATTACGTCCTAATAACATAACGAACTTGCATAACCGGATGAAAGCATTCACAGTAAATGTCAACTCAAGTGGAGGTCAAAGATTTGACACATTTCTCAAAGGTCTGCAGCACAGCGAATAACAGGAAAGCGACATTTGAACGTAATTCCGGTAGGCACGAAAGCAAGTAGGACATATCATTCATGGCCGAGACAAAGAAAGAATGAGTAAAAAAGAATGAGTAAGTAAAAGAAAGGGGCACCACGCCACATCAGAAACGATTTCTCGCATTCATATTCTGAGCACACGTACTTCCAAAGTGTTTAACGGACGTGACTCTGTGATACACTTTTGTTTCCGGGGTTTTTACTTGATTGTGAGCGTTACTACACAGTGTTTTGGATTTTATTACGACAAGGGCATACATTTCCAGCTCAGCGAATGGCCTTGCACACGTTAAGGAAAGTTAGTTGAAATTCAAAAGTCAAAGAGTTAAGAAGCATCAGCGATGCCTTTTTTATGCGTTTCAGCGTTACGTGGACGCGTTTCAAAATAAAGCGATAGCTTTGGAAACAAAGCAACGCAGCGTGAAAAGATAAGGTGCTTGAAGGATCCCAGAACGTATATTTTAGAAACAAAGAGAATTTTGAAAGAAAATAAACTGGCAACACGGAATGCAGCTTTATATTGTAAGTAGGCGTCGAAAAGTTTGAGGTGATCCATGTCCAATACTCCATACCAAGTCCAGATTTATAAATGGGAACGTTGGGCAAATGCTTAGGGCGCAAAATTTTAAAAGACAGCGGACTTTTTATTTTTTAATTGCAACTCTATGCCACTCTATGGGTTGAAACAGGCAGGTAGATGCTGGAAATTGAAATTAAACGAAATTCTGAAACACTTTGGAGCTCAGCAAACCGATGCTGATCCGTGTACATATTATATCAAAAACAATAGAGGTTTAACAGTAATTGTAGCGTATGTTGATGATATTTTTTTTTTATGTCAAGAAACCCCAGTCAACTAGCGAGTTTTAAAAATCACTTTGGAAAAGAGTTGGAGGTAAAATATTTAGGATTTGTAAAATTTTGTTTGGGAATACATTTCAGACAAGAAAAAGGGAGTATAGCTATGAGTCAACCGAGCTATATTAAGAATCTTTTAAAACGTTTTGACATGGTCATGGATGTTAGCATTATATTGAAAAAGGCCGTTCATTGTAAAGAGGGTTTGATGCATCTCGCTACTTCCACCCGGCCATATATTGCAAATGCTGTAAGTAAATTGAATCAGTTCTTGAATTGCTATAATAAGACTCATTGGATAGCTGCAAAACGTGTATTACGGCGCCTTAAAAAAACAATTAATTATGGGCTGATCTTTAGACCCACTTGGGAATAACTCTTTAGTTATACCGATGCTGATTGAGCTAATCGTTCTGATGATCGTAAATCCTATACTGGATATTGTTTCATTTGTTTTTTGGTTTTACGGCTCAAAGACTACAGTGGTCATGCTGCGCCGGGACCTACTGTTTTCCGAGGAATCCGAACCTCTTAAGGCCTGGGGAACCAAACCCCGGACTACAGTGAGCAGTGCGATCTTTTATGTATTTCATTTTAAGCGGTAGTACTGTTACATGGGAAAAAGCGTAAGCAATCTACGGTTGCTCTATCTTCTACAGAGGCCGAATACATGGCTCTCTCAGATGGCACAGAAGAAGCCATTTATCTGAGTAAATTACTTAACGAATTATGCGACTCCAAGCCTGATAAAGTCCAAATGGTCATTGATAACATTGGAGCAATAAAATTGTCTGAAAACCCTGTTTTTCACAAACGCATTAAATATATAGGAATCAAACATCATTTTGTAAGAGATGTCTTGAAAAACGAACTAATTAATTTGAGTTTCGTTTCGATTAATAAAATGGAATTCGATTAATAAATTTTGACAAAGCATTGTCATCTTGTAAACATTATCAATATATGAAAATGTTAGGAGTTGAAGATATTGAATTGTATTTCAGGTAAATTGCGTCGACATTGTGAGGGTGTGTTTGAATACGTATGTTCTCGTATCTGTTTTCAATGTCAACTGCGATTTCCCCCCTCCCCTATCTGTATAGTGGACTCTTCCTTCCGGTTTGTTGATCATGTGACGTGTAAGCGACCCCATGATGCTGGGTCTGGCGGTCGCCTTCCACATGTACACTGCTTCTGTGGTTTTATGTGCAACCAAAAACTTTCTGTTATCTGTGTTGTAATTAAAAATGTTTTAGTGTAAGATTCTCCTCTGCTTTATGGAATTGCAATAACAATAACTACTTTGATTATATATTGGATTATTTGAATTGGAAAAAACAAATAGCGTTTGATAAATACGTTAAAAATGGAAGATATATGAAGGTAGAACTTGCTACAAAACTATCATCTACAAACGCACACACACACACACACACACACACACACACACATATATATATATATAAACCTTTGTTTCCAAGAAAGTGAAACCGCAGAATATGGATTGATATGGACATGGAGAAGTGATTTATATCAATGAGATTCGAACCTGGAGATAAATACACTGCTTTACGTTACTATATAGCCTCCTCGAAATATTAAAATAAGCATGTGAAAGAAAATCGCCTATGCTCGAAATTTTAATTTAGCGAGTTTCAATTAACACTAATCCGCAACTCTCTAATCCGCCACTCTCTAATCCTCCACTCTCTAATTCGTCACTCTCTAATTCACACTCTCTAATTCGCAACTCTAATTCTCAGATAATTCGGTAGGTCTCCAACATTAACGATCATTATTGCATTTACGGAAGACCTTTACCTTACCCTTTTTATTGCAGACGGACAGACAGAAAAACCAAGAGTTGGTTGGTTGTAGTTTTATGGCGCAAGGACAGCAATGGTCATTCTGCGCCAATCAAGGTGAGATCGTAAATACGGTATAAAAAAAAGTATAAATTAAAATTAAAATAGTAAAAATATATTGAATGTAATGTTTTAAATTTAACAAAAGAAAGGACATAAAAATTAGATGAGACGGGAGAAGCCAATCTTTGATGAAAAGTTAAAAATGAGTTCATGATTAAAAGAATCGCCTAAAATGTCACGGAGGGTAAATTATTTTGGTTAAATATTAATGAAAAACCAAAAGTAAAGGCGCTTTCAATATCTATTGAAACCCGCTAATAACTTTTGTTTGAAATGGCATTACTTCCATCCTACAGCCGCTGAGCAAAGGAGACGGTGTAGAGAAGTTGGTAATACTATGACCTACAGAGGAGAGCTGATATTTTAGGGTGTATTAAGGTTTTTCGACATCGTTTTATGGCATACAAGAAAAGTTGTTATCCTTTGTTATCGGATAAAGAAAATCTACATAAGGGCAAGTTATTTAGTGTTTTAGGAGCGGCCTAAGAGAGGGGGTAATCTCTCGAGACATATCAAACTAGTTGCAAGTTTAATATTCTTTGTTTATCGTTGCTAACTTCTCTTTCCTCTAAAAGCATCGCTCTTCATGCAGCGCTTCACCTGTCCCTGGGTACCTCTAAGGCCGCGATGGAAAATAGCGGGATATAAAGTTTAGAATACAAAAATGAGTTCATCCCAAATTTTACACGTCGTAAAAGAGATAGGGAAGCTTCTAACTCGATAATAAAATAGAACCTCGTTACTGAGTTTCCGAAAAGTTTTGTTTGTTTTGGGTTTTAAGCACGTTGTTTCCAAGTTGGATGCAGTTAACGATTTTCTAAGATCCGGCAACATTTGTTCTAATTAATTGTTGTTCTAAGATTACTCTTTCAGAAGTTTTCATCTATTTTGCTTTGTCATGGTTTATCGCCGGTACCACATCCAATTAAATATTAATATCACAGGATAATATTTGGTTTACTACAATTTTAATAATTAATATTCAATGGATTAATCAATTAATTATTAATGTTAAAAATGTTAAAATTTTAATACTAAATCTCTATATAATAATTTTTATGGCGTTAGCTAATTCAAACCGCAAAGAATTTTATCCTTAAAAAGAAATATGATGATTTAAGAATTAATAACTTGAGAAGTAATAACCAAATAATTGGTAACTTAAGTTGTTATTTTATTTTTATTTTAGACAGCAAAGGCCATGACGTGCCGGAACCTATAATTTACCGAGGAATTTGAACCTCCTGGGGACTAGGAAATTAACCCCGAACTACGGTGAGTAGTTTGCTAGAAAGCCTTCCATTTTGGTACCGTTTGAAATCAAACTCCCGTTTTGAATTAAACCCGGGTTAACGGTGCGATAGGCGAACGTGTCACCACTACACTGCACCAGGGTCTGGTCTCTCAATCTTTCTTGTACAAGTTCTGTACGAAGAAAACATAAGTATTAGGTGAGTTTATATTGTCAACAGAATTGTGGTGTATTCAAAGGCTTCATTTTACGATTTTCTTTGTGGTGGTGGGGGCATTACAACCAAGATATGAACTTAAAAATTCGGAAAATTATATAACAAACAATGTTTTGGGAACTCGTTGTCCCTCCAGCCGTCCCCCTATTCCTAAATGGCACCCTCCGAATATATCCCAGTTTTATTGTGCATGTGGAAGCTGATCTAAACATGTTTCTTTTTTTTATCATACCATGACCATACTAACTAATTTTATGGCTAGATAGCAGCAATTGTTGCAAAAAGTTTCTGTTCACTAATTCGCAACATCGTACATTATGTTTGTCCTTTGGTTGTGTTCTTATATTCTGTTGATTATATAGTTGTAAAAAGACTGTATATAAAATTATTCACAAATATCCAATTCTTTGAAATACATCGATGCAAGTTCATTAATCTATTTTTATTCTAATCTCTTTAAACTCGTAATTTGTGCTGGTTTTGATACGTTGCAGTATAACAAAACCTTACTTTGCACTATAAAAGGATAATTCTTATGATAATGATATTTAAGTAGTCTATATAAAATATACCTTACGGACACGTGTTTTTAGTGTCTAAACTGCACCAATCCTGACTATTTCTCTTTGTCTGTGTTAATGAAACTTAAAGTATGCGAAATCCAGTTTTGCCATACATTATACATGTGCACATTAAATTTTTATATTAAGTACATGTATACATTATACATGTAGTTTATTCATCGTTGTTTCACGTTTGACACGGACAACATATAGGTTTGAAAAAAAAATGTCACAATTAGTATCTTGTTCTATAGGTAATTTTTTATTTGATAAATGCCACACGCTAACTTATGTAAATAAGATTGGTTTAATTGCCATATAAGAGTTAACAATTGAATAAAAGATTTGATACTGTGGAGGTGTGGACTGCAAGCTTTTGATGAAGTTACAACTTTGTTTTCTAATCATGTGTATAAGCTCTTCATAAGCTCTTCTTAGAAAATATGCATTTCCGCAGAGATCTTGCTGTGATCCTTCCAATTTTCATAAGAAATTAATTAAAGTCAGTTTGAGAGAGAGAGTTTTTAATATCAAGAAATGTGAATTTTTGCTAGGTGGAAAATGAATCAAGCTTATCCAAAAAAATGTGTCCACGTTGCATCACATCAGTTTCAGTAAATCGTGTTGAAGATCTTGATCTGCCTATAGCTTTTGCAAAGAGCGATGAAGACTATTACACACTACAGGAATTTGCACGCGAGAAGGCACGTGAATCCATAAATAAAAGTTTTCTGTCACTAGGATATTCTCCATTAAAGGATGCAGTGGGACTAGGTACAGAAAAGAGAAGATTGTCAAAAGGACATCGTGGACTAGCTGAACAAATGGCAAAATAGTTCTTAAAGGTAAGCACAGACAAATTAAGCATGTTTCAAATGTGCAAATTTAGACACACTCAAAGCAAAATGTGCTATTGCTTCACGACAAAAACTGGTAACAATTCTTATATTTGCGCTTTCCGGTTGGTCTATAAAATGAATCGCTGAAGAATTCAAAGTCAGCGAGTATAAAGTAAAATAAGCAATGGACTTATCAAGATACCATAACGTTTTAACAGAAGCAGTAAATAGAAGGCAAACAGCTTTCTGAAAATGTAATTCATGAAAATGAAAGCAATGGGTACAGAAGATTTGTCCTGGAAGGAAAGATTATGTTCCACTAAAAAACTCGGGAAAATGGAGAGAGAATACAAATGCAGAAGCGACTCCTACTTTGCTACCTCCCAGAAATGTATGCATTGTTTAAAAAACAAAGCCTAAATATTACTGAAGGCAGATCCAAATTCTTTGAACTAAGGCGACGTTGGTGTATTGCAGTTGGTGCACAAGGCATGCAAACGGCGCGTATCTGCAAGATTCACCAGAATGTAAAGCTTTTGCTCACTGCTTTTGGGGAACTTCGTATGAATTACAAAGATGCTATGAACTTTATTGTCTGTGATATTAAATCAAAACAGTGAATGCTTCATAGATATCAGTCATGTCCTGGCAAGGAGGTAGCAGAAGAAACCATTCTCGTTTAAAAGAGGAACTACCACTGGATCAAGACGATACAATCACCTTCAAACAGTGGGAGCACACTGATCGAACCAAGATTTCAACACGATTAGAAACTGTACAAGATTATGTAGTCAAACTGTGTGATCAACTCAACAAACTTACGACACACTATTTTACGGCAATAGCAAAAGCTGCATATCTAAGGTATTGCAAAGAAAATTTAGATAATGTAACTGTTCTGGTACTGCTTGATTTTGCAGAAAATTATTACTTTGTAGTGCAGGATTCTGTACAAGGCTACCACTAAGACAATGGCCAGGCAACTTTGCATTTATTTGCAATTCATTACCTAAATGGAAATGACATCAGTGTGATAAGCACGTGTGTTGTTAGTGTTTATCTAATATATGACCAAGTACACCGTTCACACGTGTCAAGTATACCGTTCATACTTTTCAGGTGTGGCATTGAATCGCATTAACGCAATTCTGCTGGCTGTTAATAAAGTATTGTATTTCAGTTATGGGGGAAGTCAGCCAGTATAAAAATTGCAAAATTTTAAGAACCTGTGTATACACGAACAGGACTTTAGCTTGGCTGCAGTATAAAATTTCTTTGCATCCATCCGCGGGAAGAATGTATGCGAGGGAATAGAAGGAACTATTAAAAGGTTGGCAACTACAGCTAGTTAACAGCATCTTACTTCAGGACGCATACTAAGCACCCCCCCCCACCACCTCCTTCAGCTATTCCGATGGGCAACTCAGAATGCAGAAGGTGTGATATTTTTTATGTAACATCAAAGGAAGTTGAAGAATGTGGAGAGCAGTTGAAAGACAGGCTAAAGCATGTGTCAACAATTCAAAGAACTAGAAATCATCACTTTTCTTACCAAGTAAACATGATTTCCACATCAGCAGACTCTCATCTCTGGAGTATAGGGCAATGACTGTTGCACATGTCACTGAGGCAAAACCCATACACTATACTTTCAAGTTTCAGATAAGATTAAACCAGGTCAATACGTTGCTGCAGTTGACGAAAATGAAAACCTGAGGAACATCAAAATTTTCTTTTTAAATTTATGAATCCACCTGGCCCGTCGAAGTAATTTAGTTGACTAAAAGATATGGACGAATGATGGGTTCCAAGTAGTCACATTCTTATATGTATTCCTGCACCAGCTACATCATCAACTGGCCGGTAATACAAGCTTTCAGATGAGGTATTTGAAAAGATTGACCAACCTTAACAGAAATTCTTTATTCATATGGTAGTGTGAATCAGATGTTCAGACTCTTGCTATGCATTGTACTTTGGGATATCCAACCAGAAAGTGAGTTCACTAGTTAGCTATTACATGCTGTTCTAAACGTTTAGTCGTATCTTGAACGATCGTGCCTTGATTAGAAAGTTCAATTTTTTTGGTACAAGGAGCAAGTAGGATGTTTTTTTAAATATCACCTCTGAACAGTAGCGTCTATGAAAAAAATTTCAAGATTCTACTACTTATCCCTTTGGAGGTACACACATATGTACTGTGCATTCGCGCTCAGTTGGCGCGTGATACCGTTAGCAGACGGGTTAGTCCATTGCAGTTTAGGGAAGGCCGTCTTGGAGGAACTGGTTTTTCCCGCGCGAAAAACCAGTTTCGGCAAGACGCCCTTCCCTAAACTGCAATGGACTAACCCGTCTGCTAACGGTATCAGGCGTCAGGTCTGCGCGAACGCACAAAGATATACATATTTTTCCACTGGATACAATACTAAAAAGATAAAATTAGTCTTAACCTCACCTTTTTCATAACTTCATAACTTCTGTAATTTTCGAAATATAGAAAAACTAAATAATATAGCTCATATAAAATTTTCGCTAGGACATAGAAAAAAAAACCATAAATCTGAAATACCATCAAACAACAATGTCAATCAATCAACGTTTATTGGCGTAGTGATACCAACGCCGATGGTATGGCGTGATTAGATGGTGAAACGTTCGAAAGAAAATAAATATTTCTGCCTTCGGTGGGACCTGAACCCACGACCTTCCACTTGCCGGGCGGAGGCTCTACCCACTGAGCTACGAAGGACAATATATAATCTCTTTACGAACGTATATATATTGTTGCCAGTTATTTCGCAGAATGGTGTAGTACATAGACTACTATTTAAACCAAATTGCAAAGAGACTGGTATTAAATTGATCGAAATGCACGTTGCAGCATATGTATTTATTTTATATAAATCGAACACTACGCAGATTAAATCAAACAACAATGTCAATCAATCAACGTTTATTGGCGTAGTGATACCAACGCCGATGGTATGGCGTGATTAGATGGTGAACGAATGGATACATATGCAACGTGCATTTCGATCAATTTAATACCAGTCTCTTGCAATGTGGTTTAAATAGTAGTCTATGTATCACACCATTCTGCGAAAATAACTGGCAACAGTATATATACGTTCTTAAAGAGAGTATATATTATTGTCCTTCATAGCTCAGTGGGTAGAGCCTCCTCCCGGCAAGTGGAAGGTCGTGGGTTCAGGTCCCACCGAACGCAGAAATATTTATTTTCTTTCGAACGTTTCACCATCTAATCACGCCATAACATCGGCGCTGGTATCACTACGCCAATAAACGTTGATTGATTGACATGGTTGTTTGATTTAATCCGCGTAGTGTTCGACTTATATAGACTGAAATACCATATTTAAAATTTTTAAACATTGGATGAATTGGCACGGAATGGCCTTATTTCAATATTCCTTATTTCAAATAAACTGAGTTTCCTACCTAATGAACATAAATTTATTTTTAAAATATAACAAACCCTTTCAAAAATAGAATTCATATATATATATATATATAGATGTCCGTGGCTAAGCCTATCGGTAGCGTCTACAGGTTGCGGATGGTGGAGAGCTCTACATATCTGTAGGGTAGCTGCGAATAAGCAGGCTTCTGGAAAGATGCTTGTCAAATAAGCAGTCGCTGACAATTGAGAGGCAGAGAGAGGGTATGGAGGACACTAGGGCGGAACCTGGTGCACAAGTAAAAAATCACATGTACCCAACGACGGCTCTGTGACATGGTGAGATAACACCACCATCAAATATGTATTTCCCGGGTAGGTGAACTCGTAAACTCTGAAAAGTGATCACCTAGGAGAAGGCACTTCGAAAACAAACCAAATCTGCCAACCCGCAATTGACCAGCGTGGCAGATTACTCTCTAACCCTCCAACATATTTACACAAATTAATTCACGGCCCTCATTCCCCGGAGGCCTTCACGAAAACAAAAGTGAGATTGATTATGTTCTATCCAACCACAAGAATATATTCAGTGACTGTACGGTCCTCAATCGTTTTGACGTGGGAAGTGACCATAGACTGGTGAGAGTTAAAGTTAAGTTAGACTACCGCAAAGAACGCAGTAAAATGATAAACCTCTCCAAAAAAGTGAAAGCCAACAATGAGGAATTGCTTAAAAAAAGCAAAGAATTTGAACTCGCTATGTCAAATCGCTTTGCATTATTACAAAATTTGGAAGACACCGATATAACAGAACAAAATGAAAAAATCATCAGCAACTTAATTGTAACAGCCGAGGCTCTAGTACCACTAACAACGAAACCTAAAGAAAGTAAAATCTCTAAAGAAACTTTAAATCTAATGGAAAAACGAAGGTCTTGGAAGAACACAGGAATAATTGCTAACAAAGTGGAATATGTGGAAATTTGCAAGACGATAAGGAAACGTATCCGGGAAGAAACTCGTAAATTCAATACAAAGTTGGTACAAAAACAATTGAAGAAAATAAAGGCATCAAAAATTCAAAACGCAGGCTAATAAATGGAAAAAAGCAAATACTTGCCTTAAAATGTAATGACGGCTCAGTATGCAGAACACGCCAGGAAATGCTTAAGAGGGTAAAAGAATTCTACACAGACCTCTATAAAAGTAACGATCAGCAAAATCTGCCAACAATTGTAGTTACAGAAGAAATGCCGGATGTTTTAGTATCAGAGGTAACAGATGCCATACGATCAATGAAAAATGGGAAATCCACAGGAAAAGATGGCATTTCTGCTGAAATGTTAAAAGCTGGGTGTAAAACGCTTCACAAAATATTGGCAAATCTCTTCTCAAAATGTCTTAAGGAACAAAAAATTCCTAATGCATGGAAAAATGGCGATGTTATTCTTTTGCATAAGAAAGGAGCTCAAGATGATCTTAAAAACTATCGACCAATTAGCCTTCTTCCTGTTATGTACACAGTTTTTTAGCAAAATCACTGCAAATAGAATTTATAGAACATTAAACTATGCCAAACCTCTAGAACAAGTAGAGTTTAAAAGTGGCTATAGTACGATTGACCACATTCAGGTTCTTCAGCAAATAATATAAAGACACAATGAATACACTTTACCACTATGCATTGCCTTCATCGACTACGAAAAACTTTTGACTCAATTTTCAAACCATATATTTTAAATGCACTAGGTAACCAAGGTGTGAACCCAGCTTATGTTAGCTTACTCCAGTCCATATTTTATAAAGCAAAGCGACTATATCTATAAACAGACACAAAGTTGAAATTAACCTTGAGAAAGGTATACGACAGGGAGATACAATCTCGCCCATACTCTTTTCAGCTTGCCTTGAGGAAGTTTTTCGTAAATTACACTGGGATCAAAAGGGCTTAAAAATCAACGGAGCGTATTTAAACCATCTAAGATACGCCGACGACATCGTATTTTTCGTAAAAGATCCAGAAGAGCAAAAAAAACTCATTGAAGATCTAAGAACGAAAGAAGACACATCTGGCTTAAAAATCAACTTGAAGAAAAGCATGATCATGTTTAATAAGTTTATACAAACTAAGAAAATCTTTATTTCGAGAGAAGAAATACAGCAAGCTGAAAATTATATTTACCTTGGTCAACAAATTACGATGAAAGGCGACATAAATCAAGAGATCGAACGTCGTATCAAGCTTAGCTGGCAAGCATTCTACCGGCTACAAATAATTTTTAAAAAAAAGCTCCCTATTTCTTTACAGAGGAAAGTTTTCGATCAATGCATCCTACCTGTTCTGACTTATGGTAGTGAGACATGGACATTGACTGCCAAAGGTATCCAAAAGTTACGAGTGGTACAAAGGAACATGGAACGGCAGATGCTTGGTATCACGCGACGAGATCGAAAGACCTTCAGTTGGATAAGAGATCAAACAAAAGTTTGTGATATCATTGCGAAGGTAAAAAGTTTGAAATGGAAGTGGGCAGCCCATATTGCTAGAAGAACTGACAACAGATGGACCAAAAACATCCTAGAATGGATCCCACTGGACACCACACGCCCAAGGAAAAGGCCAAAGACGAGATGGGTGGATGAAATAATTAAATATATTGGGCACAAGTGGCAGCAAAATGCACAAGATCGACTTCGTTGGAAAGATGCAGAGGAGGCCTTTATCCTGCAGTGGATTGACAACGGCTGAAATGATGATGATGATTATATATATATATAATGCAAATTAAGACCATAAAAATTATGTTGTTTTAAAATTGGGCAAAACTTTTGCGCATTTGGAAGGGGCCTGAAAATAATGTGCATTTTAAATTGCAAATAAAACACGATTCCGCAAGAAGCTTTGGTAGCATCTGTAGGGATATAAATGATAATTTTAAAGTAAACTTCATTAAATAAGAGATCTTGGGAATAAACATAAATGATTGAATGTATTTATTTCATCCGCACGGCAAAAGGTCTCCTTTATTTTCAACCAGTTCTAAAAATATTAAGAACTTTTGCCAAGTAACCCCTTCCAAAAAAAGAGACCACAAAAAATGGAACAAGTTGTGCATAACAAGCAGTTTATTTGGGAGTATATTTGCATTTTATACAAATTAAGAGGAAAATGTTCTATCATTAGTAAAGGTAAACAAAACAATCGTCTGGAAACAGAGTTCGCTGGAGATTTTTTATATTTTTATTTGAAGAACAAAATATTCCGAAATGAAATAAATTAGGATGAAATCGAGGAGTCTAATTTAGTTCCACAGAAGTACTTGGTTTTTTCCTTGTCGAGAACATATTTTTATTCATTGTTGCATTTGTTTGAGAGCGAAACAATGTGTTGTTAGAAGGAGTAGACGTGCGGTAAGAAAATATGTATAATTGGCAGTCCCAAACGTCCAAAAATGGAAATTTTTATTATAAGAATGAAAAGAATACCGAAATTCAAGTATTCAATTAATAATTAAAAATAGTTTTTCGCAGAAATGCAAAATTGCGATGGAATATTTTAAGAGTTTTGTTTTGTAAAGCTTTGAAGTTTTAAAAATTTTACGAAAATAACGTAACACATTCTGTGAACTCATGTATATTTCAAACGACAATGTCAGTTTTTTGCATTTATCTTTCACAAATTGTGGTTTCCGTTCTTTAAAAATTGAATGAATACTATGAAAAACAATTTTCTATTAAATACAGAAGACGTGACTTTTAAGTTTTTCTAATATTTCGTTTGGTTGTAGTAACTTTTAACTAGTTATAAACTAGTTAACTATTCCATAAATAGACATTTTCTTCCTGATGCAGTAAATAAAATTTTTGACTTGCTTTTCCTTAGGGTTCAGTTTACAATTTCTCAAGCCAGTTTTTAACTAAGGGCGAATGAGTATATGCGATCATAGGTAAGTCACGTGGGACCAGTTTTCGTACACGTACGTATTCCCACATTTATATGTATGGGAAAATAAGTCCCACATTACTTGCCTATATTCTTATTCGAGCTTGTTTGCGAATTATGGTAAGCTGGGATTTCCGAGATAGGGGGAAAGAGAAAGCTTAAGCTTGGAAATGTGACCAAACATTTTCATAGCGGAGAGTGTATTTGTGTGAGTTTTTAATCACCGGGACAGCAATGAACATGATGCCCAGGGACCTACACTTTTCTGCGGAATCCGAACCGCTTAAGACCAAGGGAATTAACCTCTGGATTCAGTGGGGAAACTCTCCTTATCAAATACAACATGTAATTGGTGAATTGATTGCAAGCATCAATTTCTTTCGTAGTCGCCACTTTTTTACTCAAACTGTAACCTATGTTTGATTCATAAAAGTCAGAAGGGAAAAGGAAGCAAACTTGTTGCCCTACAAAATGAGCTCGAAAGAGTACTCCTCAGATTTCTGTCTCATTGCTCTGCGCACTAATTTATTGAGTTCAGTCATATATGGCTTTCGACGTGAATGATTCTGTAAAATTACTCCAATACTGGATGACATCTCAGAAACCTTGATGAAATGTTTGTTGGTATATCCAAAACTGCTGAATAACTTCGAAAATACAACTCTGATTGGAATCACTTTGTTATCACTCTAACCGGTATATAGTCGCGTTCCCGCCGATACATGAAGCTACCGCCGCACATGCGCAGTACGCGAGGGGCGGAGCTCAAGGCAAAAGTGACGTTTCGAGCTTCTGCGGAAATTTCCAAGTAGTACAGCTCATTACCCAGAGTAGCCACGTTGCCGGTTTTGATCTCAAACGATAAATTTCGACTAAATCTAAGCGTTCCCTGCGCACTTCGAAACATTAAATCAGTTTGGATAGTGAAAAAATTAGAACAAGGAAAAGAATGACAGTTTTAACAATGCTGGCTGAAACTCTCGAAAACGCCAACGTGAAATGTAGAAGATAAATATCATCGAGAAAGAATCGTCTCAGCAGCTATCCATGGATATACAGTCAATTCCGCTGAATTGGGCCACCTCTTAATCCGGAAAGCCGTTCAATTTGGCCAACCCTCAAGGAACAGAGCGCAAACTAAAAAACTAAAAGTAATTGACATCGCTTAACTGGAACAGCATTCAGCTTAATTGGGATCAAATTTAAAATTACAATTAATTTGTACATACGTATTATGTTGCATATAATCTCAAAAAATATGCACAAACGAATTTATATGATATAATATTATATACAGTACAAGACTTCAGATACACTTAATATATACCGTCGGTGTGGTAACTCAGCACACGTACTTACGTAACGCACAGCGGCGTCATAGGTCTCGACTTGCGAGAGATAAAACTGAAGGCTCGATTAATTCAATTGTTTTAGAATTTATTATTTTTTCCTATATATATATATACATATATTATATTCTTATATGTTATATTCTTATGTCATATTCTTATATATGTTATATTCTTATATATATGTTATATTCTTATATATGTTATATTCTTGTATATATGTTATATTCTTATATATGTTATATTCTTATATATGTTATATTCTTATATATATGTTATATTCTTATATATGTTATATTCTTATATATGTTATATTCTTATATACGTTATATTTTTAAATATTATTTTCTTATATGTATTGTGTATTATGTATACAGTCAGTGCTGGAATAACAAATGGGCTTTAGGGGCCTCCAGGGACGTGTTTTCTTGTAGACGATCTTTTTGAACTATTTCACTGAGGGCCCCATAATACCAGTATTCCAGGATCCTCAAAACTTCAATCCACTACGGTATGTAATATTAAAAAAAAATCCATTTTTTAATTTGATGTGAAATTCGTTTATTTGGGACATCCCCTTAATTGGGAGAAAGTGTCCTTGTTGCGATGTGTCTCGATTAAGCAGAATCAACTCATTGTCAGTAGCTGAGAGGGTCAGGAGTCACTGGGCACGCAAATATGCAAACGTCGGCGGGATTTATCAGTAAGTGCATCAATCGACTTCCGGGTTTAATTGAGACAAGCTGCCGAAAATAACGTTGGATTGGGAATATATATTGACGCCAATTCTTAGGCAGTTCATCCCATCATAATTATCATATTTTTAATTACGGAAACTCCTTTTGAACAAACAATCACTATAATCATCAAAATTTCATAAAACGTAAGTAGTTCTTCTGTAACTGTAATATATACGAAATAACTGTCTTCGAATAGAAATTAAGGATGGAATATGGGAAGAATTTATACGTCCACGCATATGCACATACTATAATTTTGTACTTGAGAATGTCATCTGTAGTTTGAGCGAGGTCCATATAAGTGTACTAAATGTACTAAATATATGTCCTAAATATAAATTGTACTAAATGTACGCAGTCGTTTGTCCTCCTTAAAAATAAATTGAATTAATATACATAATAAAACTGCACCCCTCCTCTTCTTGCAATATATTTCATAATTAATTTTTGTAAATTTCGTGCTTTACTTAAGCGAAAGTTCGCTAGAGAATGAATGAAGTTAAATTCCAGAACGTACCTATATTTTACGCCTCAAACTAGGGTTTGTTTTTCAAATTCCAACATCACTGTTCTTCTTACTAAAGGACACAACGACTGGGCAGGGATCACCGTACTTGATAAAGCGAACACTCGTTGTCGAAACATTGCGAAATATTTTCTTATACGTTGGGTCCATGACAACATTTTACAACTTATTATCCCTTTTGGGGACAATAGGAAAATAATTAATACTACGAAAATATTTCATGCACGAAGCTTCGGGGAACAGTTTTGGGAGGGGGAGGTCCAAATGGAGAAAAAGGCTTCTGCGCATGCTGCACTAAAACCAACGTTCCTATTGGTGGATGGTTCGTTCTTCTGCTTAAAAAAAGGGTGAAATTTTCGAATATAAATAGAAAGATAAGTCGTTTTCGGCTGTGCGTTGGTGGTCTAGCTGGTTAAGACGCTTGGTTTCTAACCTTCTATTCTTCCGACCACAGAAAATTCGTTTTTTTAGTTTTGTGTTAATTGTGCACTTTTGTGATAATTATACTATCCCTGAGAGGTGCCATAATATTTGAATTTATAGCCATAGGTCAAAGGAGTCCTGGTTTGTGCCATAGCACTTCAATCTTAAACTTCGTTAACAATATTAAACGATACGATATCTATGGTTAAGTTATTCGTCAGTTTCGCCGAAGGCAATTAGCCAGCTTATCATCGACCTGGGAATAAAGGACTGATGCCGAATTTCGCAATTTTCAGTCACGTTTGTTGATATTGTGTTCCCAAACTTTCCCATTTCGCATCGGGAAACATTGATAGGTCGATTGTTCAATTTCGCAAAGAGTTATCAAAATGGCTGTATTTCGGGATTGCGTTTCGATACGGGATACCACTGTCACAGAAATTTGCTATTATATCCTTTGGGATATACTGAAATATTACTGCTGTCTTTCGATTCGATGCTTGTCGTATATCATTTTCCCACTGCACGGACTTCTAAGGAGAATGTGATCTAACGTTTGTGGATTTAGGCAAAGGGAAACCACTTCCAATTGTCAAGGACATTTACCAAACATAAATCTTCTTGTAAATGCTGGTTTTATTAGATATTAGGGGATCATGTGCAATTCCTCATCCCTATCTTTGTCAGCATATGATGGATTGACGTCGCTATAGCTTTAGTAATCATCTATCCCAAACACTCGGCTCTATGTAAATACTCTGATTTTATGAAATAAACCATATGCTGTAAGATTATAATATTTACCAAAACAAATGATCATTGAATTGGTTTCATATTTGTTTCGTATTTCACGATATACAGGGTGTCCCTGAATTCATGGCCAACACGTTAAGGGATTGTAGGGGATATCAAATAAA
>QLNU02003225.1:74716180-74739068 GCA_006491805.2 Dysdera silvatica
AATACACACTGGTTGAAGACCTTTCTTTTTAGACACAAAGGCAATTTCCCCTTCAGGATAAAACTGTTTCTTCCAAATGCACTCCAGCCAAGTTTAATACGTCTGTTGAGTTCTTTCATAATGTTGCCATCCATTGAAATCAGCTGGCCAAGGTAAATATATGAATCAGCAATTTCTAGCTCAATGTTGTCAACTTGTATTTTTGTTTCCTCTACGAAATTATTGAACATGATCTTAGTTTTTTGTAGGTTCATCTTGAGTCCAACTTCTTTACTTCTAGTTGAGAGCTCCTGTACCATGTCTTGGAGTTCTGATGGGTTCGTTGAAAAAATAACAATGTCATCAGCAAACCGCAAATGATTTAAATATTCACCATTTATTTTTATTCCCCTGTTATTCCAATTTATCTGCTGAAAAATCATCTGTAAAGCTGAAGTAAAAAGTTTTGGAGAAATGGTATCTCCCTGCCTCACACCTTTACCAATTTTGATAGTTTTGGTATCTTTATGTAACCGAAATTTTGCACTTGCATTTTTATACACACGTTTCAATATGTCAATGTACACATCCTCGATGTCTGTTGATCTTAAAGAGTTGATGACTGCTGATGTTTTAATAGAGTCAAAGGCCTTCTCATAGTCAATAAATGCCACACACAATGGAAGTTCATATTCATGTGTTCTTTCAATTAATTCTCTTAATACTTGAATATGGTCCACTGTACTGAATCCACTTCGAAATCCAGCTTGTTCTCTTGGTTGAGCTGCATCTAATTTTTTCTGCAGGCGATGTGTTAGCACTTTTGTGAAGATTTTATAAATAGCAGGTAACAAGCTAATTGGTCGGTAATTTTTCAAATCCTCTTTATCACCTTTTTTATGCAAAAGAATTACTGTTGCAGAATCCCATTGGTTTGGTATGTTACCGCTGTTAAGACATTTGGTAAAGAATTTTGCAAGTATGTCTTCTACATATTCTCCAGCTTCTTTTAGGATATCTAATGTAATACCATCATCACCAGGGGCTCTTCCTTTCTTCATATTTTTTATTGCAAATGAAACTTCTTCTTTTAAGATTTTAGGAGCTGTTCCTTCGACTATTTCGGCGTCTTCGTTTAATCCACTGTTACTTTCATATAGTTTTTTGTAGAATTCTTCAACTCTTCTAAGTATTTCTTCCCTATTTCTTGTTACGGTGCCATCCTCTCCTTTTAATGCAATGATGTGTTTCTTCCGTAAAATTCTAACGTAATTCGTTGACCAAAGTTTCTATTTCTTCTCCCAAAACAAAGATTTTCTTAGTTTGTATAAACTTATTAAACATGACCATGCTTTTCTTCAGGTTGATTTTCAAGCCAGATGTTTCTCCTTTCATTCCGAGATCTTCAATGAGTCTTTGTAGCTCTTCTGGATCTTTTGCGAAAAGCACAATGTCGTCGGCGAATCTTAGATGGTTTAAATACGCTCCGTTGATTTTTAAGCCCTTTTGATCCCAGTGTAATTTACGAAAAACTTCCTCAAGGCAAGCTAAAAAGAGTATGGGCGAGATTGTATCTCCCTGTCGTATACCTTTCGCAAGGTTAATTTCAACTTTGTGTCTGTTTATAGATATGGTCGCTTTTGCTTTATCATATATGGACTGAAGTAAGTTAACATAAGCTGGGTCCACACCTTAGTTACGTAGTGCATTTAAAATATTTGGTTTGAAAATTGAGTCAAAAGCTTTTTCGTAGTCGATGAAGGCAATGCATAATGGTAAAGTGTATTCATTGTGTCTTTCTATTATTTGCTGAAGTACCCGAATGTGGTCAATCGTACTAAAGCCACTTTTAAACCCTGCTTATTCTACAGGTTGGGCATCGTTTAATGTTCTACAAATTCTTTTTGTAATGATTTTGCTAAAAACTTTGTACATAACAGGAAGAAGGCTAATTGATCGATAGTTTTTAAGATCATCTTGAGCTCCTTTCTTATGCAAAAGAATAACATCGCTGCCTTTATCAGGAGCACTCCAGCACCTGGAGACTAGGAGCCATTGTTTTTGGTGTGTAAGCATAGTGCAGGAATTAGCCATAATTTCACTATGCTGGCTAGACGGGTTAGTGAATTAGCCCTCCCCTTCCGCCTTTCCATCCGTGCAGCAAATATTAATTTGCCTCTTGGATAGAAAGCCCAGCCTGCACCACTTGAAGGCGGGGTAGGACACTAGGTTACTGGCCCGGCCGGTTCCACACATCGTCACATACGTTCAGCGTGTGGGTCTCCTTCCAGTTAGATACCAGCAACCCTTTTGCAGGCCATATATATATATATATATGCAAATTAAGACCATAAAAATTATGTTGTTTTAAAATTGGGCAAAACTTTTGCGCATTTGGAAGGGGCCTGAAAATAATGTGCATTTTAAATTGCAAATAAAACACGATTCCGCAAGAAGCTTTGGTAGCATCTGTAGGGATATAAATGATAATTTTAAAGTAAACTTCATTAAATAAGAGATCTTGGGAATAAACATAAATGATTGAATGTATTTATTTCATCCGCACGGCAAAAGGTCTCCTTTATTTTCAACCAGTTCTAAAAATATTAAGAACTTTTGCCAAGTAACCCCTTCCAAAAAAAGAGACCACAAAAAATGGAACAAGTTGTGCATAACAAGCAGTTTATTTGGGAGTATATTTGCATTTTATACAAATTAAGAGGAAAATGTTCTATCATTAGTAAAGGTAAACAAAACAATCGTCTGGAAACAGAGTTCGCTGGAGATTTTTTATATTTTTATTTGAAGAACAAAATATTCCGAAATGAAATAAATTAGGATGAAATCGAGGAGTCTAATTTAGTTCCACAGAAGTACTTGGTTTTTTCCTTGTCGAGAACATATTTTTATTCATTGTTGCATTTGTTTGAGAGCGAAACAATGTGTTGTTAGAAGGAGTA
Organism: Dysdera silvatica; assembly: GCA_006491805.2. Lineage (NCBI taxonomy): Eukaryota > Metazoa > Arthropoda > Arachnida > Araneae > Dysderidae > Dysdera > Dysdera silvatica. The sequence continues at coordinate 74,719,120 of QLNU02003225.1, forward strand.
GACGTGCGGTAAGAAAATATGTATAATTGGCAGTCCCAAACGTCCAAAAATGGAAATTTTTATTATAAGAATGAAAAGAATACCGAAATTCAAGTATTCAATTAATAATTAAAAATAGTTTTTCGCAGAAATGCAAAATTGCGATGGAATATTTTAAGAGTTTTGTTTTGTAAAGCTTTGAAGTTTTAAAAATTTTACGAAAATAACGTAACACATTCTGTGAACTCATGTATATTTCAAACGACAATGTCAGTTTTTTGCATTTATCTTTCACAAATTGTGGTTTCCGTTCTTTAAAAATTGAATGAATACTATGAAAAACAATTTTCTATTAAATACAGAAGACGTGACTTTTAAGTTTTTCTAATATTTCGTTTGGTTGTAGTAACTTTTAACTAGTTATAAACTAGTTAACTATTCCATAAATAGACATTTTCTTCCTGATGCAGTAAATAAAATTTTTGACTTGCTTTTCCTTAGGGTTCGGTTTACTATTTCTCAAGCCAGTCTTTAACTAAGGGCGAATGAGTATATGCGATCATAGTTAAGTCACGTGGGACCAGTTTTCGTACACGTACGTATTCCCACATTTATATGTATGGGAAAATAAGTCCCACATTACTTGCTTATGTTCTTATTCGAGCTTGTCTGCGAATTATGTCAAGCTGGGATTTCCGAGATAGGGGGAAAGAGAAAGCTTAAGCTTGGAAATATGACCAAACATTTTCATAGCGGAGAGTGTATTTCTGTGAGTTTTAAATCACCGGGACAGCAATGAACATGATGCCCAGGGACCTACACTTTTCTGCGGAATCCGAACCGCTTAAGACCAAGGGAATTAACCTCTGGATTCAGTGGGGAAACTCTCCTTATCAAATACAACATGTAATTGGTGAATTGATTGCAAGCATCAATTTCTTTCGTAGTCGCCACTTTTTTACTCAAACTGTAACCTATGTTTGATTCATAAAAGTCAGAAGGGAAAAGGAAGCAAACTTCTCGCCCTACAAAATGAGCTCGGAAGAGTACTCCTCAGATTTCTGTCTCATTGCTCTGCGCACTAATTTATTGAGTTCAGTCATATATGGCTTTCGACGTGAATGATTCTGTAAAATTAGTCCCATACTGGATGACATCTCAGAAACCTTGATGAAATGTTTGTTGGTATATCCAAAACTGCTGAATAACTTCGAAAATACAACTCTGATTGGAATCACTTTGTTATCACTCTAACCGGTATATAGTCGCGTTCCCGCCGATACATGAAGCTACCGCCGCACATGCGCAGTACGCGAGGGGCGGAGCTCAAGGCAAAAGTGACGTTTCGAGCTTCTGCGGAAATTTCCAAGTAGTACAGCTCATTACCCAGAGTAGCCACGTTGCCGGTTTTGATCTCAAACGATAAATTTCGACTAAATCTAAGCGTTCCCTGCGCACTTCGAAACATTAAATCAGTTTGGATAGTGAAAAAATTAGAACAAGGAAAAGAATGACAGTTTTAACAATGCTGGCTGAAACTCTCGAAAACGCCAACGTGAAATGTAGAAGATAAATATCATCGAGAAAGAATCGTCTCAGCAGCTATCCATGGATATACAGTCAATTCCGCTGAATTGGGCCACCTCTTAATCCGGAAAGCCGTTCAATTTGGCCAACCCTCAAGGAACAGAGCGCAAACTAAAAAACTAAAAGTAATTGACATCGCTTAACTGGAACAGCATTCAGCTTAATTGGGATCAAATTTAAAATTACAATTAATTTGTACATACGTATTATGTTGCATATAATCTCAAAAAATATGCACAAACGAATTTATATGATATAATATTATATACAGTACAAGACTTCAGATACACTTAATATATACCGTCGGTGTGGTAACTCAGCACACGTACTTACGTAACGCACAGCGGCGTCATAGGTCTCGACTTGCGAGAGATAAAACTGAAGGCTCGATTAATTCAATTGTTTTAGAATTTATTATTTTTCTATATATATATATATATTATATTCTTATATATTATATTCTTATATATATATGTCATATTCTTATATATGTTATATTCTTATATATATGTTATATTCTTATATATGTTATATTCTTGTATATATGTTATATTCTTATATATGTTATATTCTTATATATGTTATATTCTTATATATATGTTATATTCTTATATATGTTATATTCTTATATATGTTATATTCTTATATACGTTATATTTTTAAATATTATTTTCTTATATGTATTGTGTATTATGTATACAGTCAGTGCTGGAATAACAAATGGGCTTTAGGGGCCTCCAGGGACGTGTTTTCTTGTAGACGATCTTTTTGAACTATTTCACTGAGGGCCCCATAATACCAGTATTCCAGGATCCTCAAAACTTCAATCCACTACGGTATGTAATATTAAAAAAAAATCCATTTTTTAATTTGATGTGAAATTCGTTTATTTGGGACATCCCCTTAATTGGGAGAAAGTGTCCTTGTTGCGATGTGTCTCGATTAAGCAGAATCAACTCATTGTCAGTAGCTGAGAGGGTCAGGAGTCACTGGGCACGCAAATATGCAAACGTCGGCGGGATTTATCAGTAAGTGCATCAATCGACTTCCGGGTTTAATTGAGACAAGCTGCCGAAAATAACGTTGGATTGGGAATATATATTGACGCCAATTCTTAGGCAGTTCATCCCATCATAATTATCATATTTTTAATTACGGAAACTCCTTTTGAACAAACAATCACTATAATCATCAAAATTTCATAAAACGTAAGTAGTTCTTCTGTAACTGTAATATATACGAAATAACTGTCTTCGAATAGAAATTAAGGATGGAATATGGGAAGAATTTATACGTCCACGCATATGCACATACTATAATTTTGTACTTGAGAATGTCATCTGTAGTTTGAGCGAGGTCCATATAAGTGTACTAAATGTACTAAATATATGTCCTAAATATAAATTGTACTAAATGTACGCAGTCGTTTGTCCTCCTTAAAAATAAATTGAATTAATATACATAATAAAACTGCACCCCTCCTCTTCTTGCAATATATTTCATAATTAATTTTTGTAAATTTCGTGCTTTACTTAAGCGAAAGTTCGCTAGAGAATGAATGAAGTTAAATTCCAGAACGTACCTATATTTTACGCCTCAAACTAGGGTTTGTTTTTCAAATTCCAACATCACTGTTCTTCTTACTAAAGGACACAACGACTGGGCAGGGATCACCGTACTTGATAAAGCGAACACTCGTTGTCGAAACATTGCGAAATATTTTCTTATACGTTGGGTCCATGACAACATTTTACAACTTATTATCCCTTTTGGGGACAATAGGAAAATAATTAATACTACGAAAATATTTCATGCACGAAGCTTCGGGGAACAGTTTTGGGAGGGGGAGGTCCAAATGGAGAAAAAGGCTTCTGCGCATGCTGCACTAAAACCAACGTTCCTATTGGTGGATGGTTCGTTCTTCTGCTTAAAAAAAGGGTGAAATTTTCGAATATAAATAGAAAGATAAGTCGTTTTCGGCTGTGCGTTGGTGGTCTAGCTGGTTAAGACGCTTGGTTTCTAACCTTCTATTCTTCCGACCACAGAAAATTCGTTTTTTTAGTTTTGTGTTAATTGTGCACTTTTGTGATAATTATACTATCCCTGAGAGGTGCCATAATATTTGAATTTATAGCCATAGGTCAAAGGAGTCCTGGTTTGTGCCATAGCACTTCAATCTTAAACTTCGTTAACAATATTAAACGATACGATATCTATGGTTAAGTTATTCGTCAGTTTCGCCGAAGGCAATTAGCCAGCTTATCATCGACCTGGGAATAAAGGACTGATGCCGAATTTCGCAATTTTCAGTCACGTTTGTTGATATTGTGTTCCCAAACTTTCCCATTTCGCATCGGGAAACATTGATAGGTCGATTGTTCAATTTCGCAAAGAGTTATCAAAATGGCTGTATTTCGGGATTGCGTTTCGATACGGGATACCACTGTCACAGAAATTTGCTATTATATCCTTTGGGATATACTGAAATATTACTGCTGTCTTTCGATTCGATGCTTGTCGTATATCATTTTCCCACTGCACGGACTTCTAAGGAGAATGTGATCTAACGTTTGTGGATTTAGGCAAAGGGAAACCACTTCCAATTGTCAAGGACATTTACCAAACATAAATCTTCTTGTAAATGCTGGTTTTATTAGATATTAGGGGATCATGTGCAATTCCTCATCCCTATCTTTGTCAGCATATGATGGATTGACGTCGCTATAGCTTTAGTAATCATCTATCCCAAACACTCGGCTCTATGTAAATACTCTGATTTTATGAAATAAACCATATGCTGTAAGATTATAATATTTACCAAAACAAATGATCATTGAATTGGTTTCATATTTGTTTCGTATTTCACGATATACAGGGTGTCCCTGAATTCATGGCCAACACGTTAAGGGGTTGTAGGGGATATCAAATAAACCAAATTGGCCGAAATCCCATGTCCGAAAAAAAGGACCTGATTTGGCTGCAGAGTGAAACTATTGTTTATATCCACATCGTGACTACGTAGGCAATTACATGCACAAAAAAAAATGTTTTTTGCCACATGATTTAAGCGATTGCCCAAATAATGCAGCAGAAACAAAAAAATCGAAAATTCCCTTCCCTGGTCCTGAGTAGTGTTGTCATCATCAAAGGTATGGAAAACCATTGGTCTACCATACTGCAGGCAGTTGGGAATCGTTAAGCATGTGTAATAAATGAAAGAGATCAAAAGAAACAACTTTGGCAGAGTGAACCAATGTCCGAAAATGAGCCTTTCTGGAATTACAGGGATGTTATTATTTGCATCCACATTAGTTAATCATGTAACAAAATTTGGAAAATTTGCCGTTCCGGCCTAGAATCATATTGGAAAAGGTTTCACTACTTACTATAGTCCAAAATAACTTCCCATGGCCAAATTAATGCAATTGGGGAATTTATGACCCAAACGTGAAAGAGTGTTAACAGGGATTAAAATGAAAAGTCTCGCGAATCGGAACGCCTTCCCAGTTTGCTCCAGCACATTTTGAGACGTGGATGGTAGTACATATAGCATCCAACAATGCTACGTATACGTAAAGAAATATACGCGCTTAAAAACGCAGTGAAGAGTTGTAAATAAAGGCAGACACAGAGATTTTCAGAGTGAGATTTATTGCGCATAATTACAACAAATGTTCAAACGTTCTTTCACCAACATCGACACACTCGGCACAACGGTGGAGTGATGATTGTCGTAATATCTGGTGAATACCGGACTGATCGCGCACATCGCCGGCTGCGGAGGCCAGTCGAGTTACTAGATCCTCCGCGGACAGCAGAGGCGTCTCGTATATGATACTTTCCAAATATCCTCACAGAAAAAATCGAGACAAGAAGGATCAGGTGATCAGGGAGGCCACGGAGTAGGGCTACTGCGCCCAATCCACCTGTTCCCAAATGTGGCATTCAGATGGTGACGCGTGTCTCTACTAAAATGGGCAGATGCCCCATTGTGCTGGAACCACATATGGGCACGGAAGGCGAGAGGATCCTCCTCCAGCAATTCAAGCAAAATCTGTTGCAGAAAAATACGATAGATTCGCCCATCAAGGCGGTCCTGTAGTAGGTAAGGCCCAATTAAGTAGTCATGCGCGATCCCCGTCCACATATTGATGCTGAATCGTTGCTGGTTTGACTTTGAATGTGTACCATGTGTGTTCTGGTGCGCCCACAAATCGGCATTATGCACATTCACTATACCTTCACGTGAGAATGTTGATTCATCCATAAAGACCACCAGAGTGGGGAAATTGACATTTACGGCACTTTGCTGTAGGAACCACCGCATGAAATCTAAGCACAAGGAATAATCAGCAACTGTTAATGCCTGCACTGACTGCAAATGATAAGTGTAATTTTTCTTCACGCAGTATTCGCCAGACACTATTCCGCTGTACACCTAGGCTCTGAGCGGCCGATCTCGTGCTTGTGCCTGGGTTCTCTGTTACGAAGATGTTATCACTCACATCTGGCGTTCGGACCACCCTTGGTCGTCCGGCATCCCATCGGCTGACAAGGAAGGTGCCTGTCTCACATAGAGGTCAGTGTAGTCTCACAAACATTTTATGATCGAGCACACGACGCATAGGATATCCCTGACGGTACGACCTTTGCGCCTGTTTATAATTGTATTCGACTAATGCGTACATCAGGTGCATATCTGCTTTTTCTGCGTTTGTAAACTGTTCCATCTTGTCAATATCGACACCGTAAATACTGCGATGTGGTTGAAGCACCGCTTTTAACCCCTGCCACCTCGTCTGCGCCCTCTCTCGACACGGCTGCATTTCTAAACGTGTAATTCCCTTACTGATACACTGTAGTATCGTTGGATGCAATGTATACTACATTCCAAGGCTCGAAATATAGTTGAGCAAATCGGGATGGTGTTTCGGTTCATAAAAATTTTAATTTAAAACCGTGCTGGCACCCTTCCACGTTTGGGTCATAAATTCTCGAATTGCATTAATTTGGCCATGGAAAATTGTTTTGGTCCGTAGTAAGTGGTGGAACATTTTTTAATATCATTCTAGACTGAAACGGCAAATTTTCCGAATTTTGTTATATAATTAACTAATGTGGATGCAAATAACAACATCCCTGTGGTTCCAGAACTGCTCATCTTCAGACACTGGTTCACTGGACCAAAGTTGTTTCTTTTGATCTCCTTCACCTATTACACATGCTTAACAATTCCCAATTGCCTCCAGTATGGTAAAACAATCGTTTTCCATACCTTTGATGACTAAATTGCAACACTACTCAGGACCGGGCAAAGGAATTTTTTAATTTTTTTTAATCTGCTGCATTATTAGGTCAATCACTTAAATCAAAAGATGTGTCAAGAAAATTTTTCGTGCATGTAATTGGTACATTGTAATGCTGTGGATGTAAATAATACTTTCACTGTACAGCCAAATCGGATCCTTTGCGGACATGGAAATTTCGTCCAATATGGTTCATTTGATGTCCTTTATAACCCCTTAACGTGTTGACCACGAATTCAGGGACACCCTGTATATGTCTATTATTTTATGAACAGCTGATTATAGGCATACGTAAAAAGTTCATGAGGGGGTTAAAGGTTCAATTGGGCGGTTACAGAGCTCCAACTCACATATTCCTATTTTAATTATAGAAAAATTCATTGCAATGGGAGGTTACAACTCCCATTAGCATCCCTCTGGGTACGCCAGTGCGGCTGATGTCAAAGCGTTATATTTATACTTTGGTATTTATAAGAATCCCATGAAAAGACAGGAAAACAGTAATTTTACAAAATGCTGATAATTTTCTATACAAATTGGAATAAAGTTCAATTCGGTTATAACAAGCGCCAAGCATCCCGAGGACTTCTTTCTCCATAGCCGCTATTTAGCAAAACGATTTGCCAAAAAGCCTGCTTTTGTACAACCATCAGTAACTAATTTACGTAATATATACAGAGTGTCTCAGCAATAGGACATCTAGGAGGGGTAAGGTACACTTAGAAGAACAATATTTGTCATAGAACCTAGGGTCGCAAACCACTCACAGCGCTAGTTCTAAAACCGTCCAGCATGCACAAATATTTACAACCAGTGCGTGAAAAGCGCCAGATAGAACTCAGGTCAGCTGCTCAAGTGCATAGATGATTAGGACATCGCATTTTGCGCTTCTCATGCACTGGTTGTCACTATTTGTGCATGCTGGACGGTTTTAGAACTGGCGCTGTGAATGGTTTGCGATCCTGGTACTAAAACACCCTGTATAAATCAATATATTCAATCAGCAACTGTTACCTTTAGTGCTTTAAACAAGATCAATATTTAGTGAATGAGATATTTAAAAACTAATTGTTTGCAGTAATTAATGATACACAATATTAAAATATAAATTAGCAAACCTTGTATTTTATATGGATATTTACAATTCACTTTAGAGCGGAGGGACAAAAAAGAAAAAAGAATCATGAAGGTGCAGAAGAAAGTCCATGCGGTTAGCCCCGTTTGCGGCCCTGCTGTGGCGCAGTGTAGTAACGCGTTCGCCTAGTTTGACCCCGGTTCGACTACCAACGGTAAGAAAAAAATACTCACTCAGAGATCTCATAAAAAGATCGCACTGTTCACTGTAGTCCGGGGTTTGGTTCCCTAGGTCTTAAGAGGTTCGAATTCCTCGGAAAACTGTAGGTCCAGAGGTTCAGATTCTTCCGAAAACTGTAGATTCCGCCGCAGCATGATTGACCACTGTAGTCCTTGAGGCGCAAAACCATAAACAAAACAAACAAAATCAGCTCTGTTCCATTTCATCATTGAAAAAGCTAGTGGAATGCGAGTATGATTCTTGACCAGTGCCCTGTGAAAATTTCAGGATCCCCGAAATGGTTCTTACATTCTTCTAAACAGATCTGCTTCGTATAGCTATCTCTGATAATTTTTTAGTTTTGTTTGTTTGTGGTTTTACGGCTCAAAGACTACAATGGTCATGCTGCGCCGGGACCTACTGTTTTCCGAGGAATCCGAACCTCTTAAGGCCTAGGGAACCAAACCCCGGACTACAGTGAGCAGTGCGATCTTTATGAGATCTCTGAGTAAGCGTTCTTTACTTACTCAGTTAATCGTTAGAGAGGGTAATTTTTGATAAAGTGATGGAAAAGCTAATGGCCGTCATATAACTAATGAATCAATATTATAGAACCCGGAATATCTCGTTTTTGGTAACACAGATGAGGGAAGAGAAGGAATATGACCACTCTCAAAAGAGAAAATGCTGGATATCACATAGCAAACGAGGCAATTTAGAGAGGTTGCTCATCACGTTCTTTAGCTCAAATCGTTGCTGCTGGACTTCTGAAATTTACTTTGTGTTTCATAAGACAATTCTTATATTTAAAGTAATCAAATCAATTTTTAAATATAAGGGCAAAATTTAAATTAGAGGTGAAAAATTTTGTTTTTCTTTTTATTTGTGATATTCCACATATATATTTGATATTAAACGGAACTAATCTAAATCATTTCTTTGTTATAGTCATAAATTAGTTATAACCGTACTCGATATAACCGAGTTTCACTGTTGTCAAATTTGCACAAAATATTGGTCCAAAATACTTAATAATTCCGACACCTGCATTTTAGGCTCAAACTAGAGCTTTTTGTTATTGGAGAAAAAAAAGGAATAGTCCCCGACCTAGTGTCGAACTAGCTGTCTCTTCGTTGAGCTCGGAGTGCATTAACAGCTAGGCCATCGAGGACGGGAAACGAAACTCCTTTTCTCCGTATATAAGGTTGTAAGGTATTAATAATAATAATAATCTATTCTAAAACAATCGCCAGATAGTGGTCAACACAAAAAGCCACTGGGGCGAGTTTTTTTTAGATTTTTCGAGGGGAATTTATTATACTTAATAATTCTGACACCCACGTCTTTAGCTTAAACAGATTGGATCGGTATTTAGAACTTTGGAATTTCTACTGAGGAGTTGAAATTATTTCGTTTGGTGATCTCAAAATTTTAATGATATACTCTTCATATTATAAATTAAATATTCATACACTATTTATTAGAAATTTGGGTACTTGTATATTCAACATTTCGCTGTCTTTTAAAAATAAAATTCATTAAGCGAAATCTTATCTTACCTATTGCAAAATTTTCACTTGTTTGCAAGTTTTCGGAGTATGGTTAAAAAAGGTTTAAACTCATTGTGTGTAATCCCATAAAATTGTCCATAAATGATGGTTAGCAATATATTAATTAAAATTAATTATCACATAGCTTTTATAATAATTTTTCGCTTGGTAGCAATATTTAATTTTACGATGGTGTGATTTTAAATGTATTAATTATTCACTTAATTTCCCTACACGATTTTGCTTGTACTTCATGAATTATGGAAATAATTCGGATTTTTATTTTAATCGCATATTACAATATGGTATTGTTTTACATTTTCAAGTTAATTACATGTGTGCATTGCTCTGTCGCAATTAAGGGGGGCCTAAGGGTTTCAGAGTCCCCCTAAGAAACCTCTGGAAAACGAAAATGACAAAGGCGTGCTATGTGCAGAAAATTGCATTAGAGGATAGGGCACATTCACCTCACACGAGACAATCCCAGGTTTCGTTTCAGGCTCAGGCATAGTAGTAGCCAGGGGTGGGGGTTTTAAAACCCTCCATTGCAATGAAATTTTGTATATTTAACACAGGAATATACGATTTGTAATTCGGCAACCCCCCCCCCCCCAGTGGTCTATAACTCCCCCTTATGAACTTTATGCCTACGCCTATGGCAGGGTTCTTCAACCCACGGCCCGCATGCGGCCCTCCGACATGTTTTATGTGGCCCGCCGGCTCACGAAAAAATGCAAATTATTTCACATAAAATTAGCGTCCCTGCTCCCTTGGAGTCTGAAATCTATATATTTTATTCTGTTGTCATTTTCATATTTCATAAAAAATATCTTAAAACACTATATAACTAAAGTAACTCGAGGTTTCCCCTCGATCATGTTTTACTTTAGTTTTCTAGCGTATATGGGCACAGTAGCGGCCCTAGATTTTGCAGGGCTCTGGGCCATTCACTTTTACGAGGCCCTAATATTTTGGAGAGAGAGAGAGAGTGAGAGAGAGAGACCTTTCCGGGGAGTCTGGAGGGTATGGAATAGCCTCCAGAGAAAAGGAGTTCGGGCTTCCTCCCTCGAAAAATTTGAAAATAATTCTTTAAAACAACGTTTTTAGCCAACCTGGAACTTAAATTTCGACGATGATTTTTCTAATTTATCTTAAAAACTTTTGATATTCTTTCCAGCTAAATTATACTCGGGTTAATTTTATAAACGCTAACGATAAAATTCTGGTGAAATCGCGCCATTATATGAAGCGATAAGATCTTTGAAAGTTTTTCTAATACAAAATTATGAAAACTCAATAGACATCGAAAGGTATTGGTCAGCACTTTAAATTACATGCTAATAACAATTTAATTTTTCCTTTTCTCATTAATGTCGATATTTTTCACAGAAAACTAGATAAACAGAGGAAATAAAAATGAAAAAAATTACGGAAAACATTTTTATTTTTTCTGTGCACAAACTCAAATTTATAAATCACATGTGAATGAGAGTAAATATCAGCGAAGGCTCTTGACGAAAATTTACTGAGGCAGGAGTTAATTCACTAAAATACATTAATCTCGTATTTATTCCACTAAAATGCATTAATCTACGTATTTATTCCACTAAAATACATTAATCTACGTATTTATTCCACTGACGAGGAAACTTCTCGAGAACTCAGCGTTCGATTTTTTAAAGAATTACACATATGAAAGAGATTATTAAATGAAGGATAATGGTGCAAAAAAAATTTCGAACTCATCTCTGAGAACAGAGATACAGCCTTTTGAAATTCCTAAAATTTTAGAAAAATTAAATAGATTATACTGGACTTTCACATATTATAATAATAATAATAACAATAATAATACATTTTTATTAAACCCGATATACAATATTTCGTGATACATAACTTGAGCAGTATAAAAATTAAAGGAATGTAAGAGAAGATCTATATTAAATTATTTTAAGTTTTGAGGTTAGAAATGGAAGAGAATATAAAGCCGAAGCTTGTTACGAGATTCTCCTCCAGAATGCGGTGATGTTGACAAGAGAGAGGGTAAATTTTCATATTTCTGAATTATGCTTATTTTAAAGAGTTCAGTTGTTGTATATCTTTAGCAGAGGGACGTGGAAAACTTGTAATAACTTAAGAACTGACTGAGCGTCGTTTTTACGAATTGATGAATATAAAGTATTAATTTTATTTAGGACTTTTGGTGGGCCTCATTTGAGAAAATTGTGATACACACATGGATAATTTGTGAAATTATCTGTTTATCAAAATGCTAGCCAGAAGGATATCTGGTGTGCCTTCCTTGATAATAGCAGATGAGACAGGAAAGGGAAGGAGGGAGAAAGGGACAGAACTTACTGGTGCAGAGATCATTTGACGAGAAGAGGTAAAAGAATAGTTTTGTCTTCTTCTGATCCGTTGTTAATAACAATAATCTTAATTTGATAAAAGTATAACAAATGAATTGTAAGAACAATAAATATCATTTTAGCGTTATTGAAATTCGAATAAATTACGTTTACGTTTTATAATGAATGGGAGTCTACAATTTAATGACAAACAGTTTACATTATAAGTGCGTTGGTAATAAAAGGGTCGGCCCGGGGTCCTGCGACTAACGGAGTCCTGCGCGATTGCCCGGAATGCCCATCCCTAGATCCGTCTCTGTATGGGCAGAAGGCTCCCTACAGCTTCCCCCCCTCCTTATGAACTACTTTACTGGGGCCCCACAATGCTAGTAGCCCAAAAGCATCAAAAACTTTAATCTGCCATTGATTCTGGAGCACTTACAACTGCGCATAGGCTGACGTGGAAAGTTCACGGGAGAATGGGGGGGGTGGATAGAGCTTATAATTGGGGGGTGTACAGAGCTACAACTCAATATATCCATATGTGTATACACAACATTTCATTGCAGTGAGAAGTACAACCCCTATAACCCGCCCTGCTTACGCCAATGCATCTGCAAACAGCTGTTTTTAAAAATGAAGTTTATAAAAATTAAAAGTTAGGACCAGAATAACTGACGTCCACCTTGTAAACATTCTTAGGATTGCAATATCAAAAATAAGACCTGATATTGATTGGATTGTTAAAAATAAGCAGTGCCAAAAATCTCGCTAAAAGGTTTGATTTCGCTTTACATATTAATAACTAAACGAATTGTAAATGTATTTTGCTTCCATACGTATTTTACATTGTAATATAGTATATATTCAGACCCAAAGGCGAATCTAGAAAATATTTTTGGGCGAGCTCGCAAAAATAATATAGAGACTTAAGGAGAAAATATCAATAACGGCTGATCTAGTTGGGGTGCACCCCTTGAGCCGCATTTGTTCAGTCCTAATATTGCTGATACAGTAGTGCGGCCCGCGGGCCTACAAGAATAAGCAAAATTGGCCCTTGGACTGAAAAAGGTTGAAGACCCCTGGCCTAGGGACTCAGGTGCAGAATCTTAAAAAGTAGGTGTTTATTAAAAAAAAAGCCGATTCGATGGAATGGAATTTTTTTTTTCATGCGGAATTTTATTTTGCAGCTAATAGTATTATTCAAATGGTGATTGGTCTTTAAAACCCACACCTGGTATAAGGCCTCGCTTACCTATACACAGTGACTTAACAGTTAAAGCGTTGGGACGTCAACCCGAAGGTCGCCTACTCGAACCTAGCCTGAGTGCGTAGCTAGTTCATTTGTGTTTCGATTCTTATAGTTAAAAGCAAAATTCGAACTATAATCTTGAACAAAGCGGAATATTAAAAGTTATCTTTCAAAAGTATTAAAAGGATAGCATTATTTACATATCAATCAAAAATTACGTATATATATATACATCTTTTTTTTTTTTAAATTAACTTTCCCTCCCGCCCTCCCTCCCTCCTTCCTTCCTTCCTTCCTTCCTTCCTTCCTTCCTTCCTTCTTCTCTGACTAGTACTCTAAATACAATTAAAGTATTTATTCTGTACTACTCTCAGTGTTATGAACGAGTTTCTTTGTGTCACATAAGCATATCAAAAAATGTTGTTTAATAAAATAAGCATTTTTGGTACAATACATATATATATATATTTTTTTTTAATTAACTTTCCCTCCCTCTCTCCCTTCCTTCCTTTCTTTCTTTCTCTCTGACTAGTACTCTAAATACAATTAAAGTATTTATTCTGTACTACTCTCAGTGTTATGAACGGTTTCTTTGTGTCACATAAGCATATCAAAAAATGTTATTTTAATAAAATAAGCATTTTTCATGACTGCTTACCAGTTTTCCAATTAGTAAATGAGTATTTCTTGGCAATTTTTAACTCATGCATAGCTTTACAGTAAACCTAAGCCACGTAAGATAAGCTAATAATATTTATGCGCAAATTCGTTGTTTGATAACTGAGATGTAATACTATATTCTGATCTCCTGTCTCTTTCAATTATCTGGAAGCTGTCTTTGGGACAACGCTACATACTTTCTGCAAGTGGCAAGTTATTATATAATGAAATTTATAAAAAATAAATCATGCCAATTTTGTTATGGGATTAAAAATATGCACAGTTCTGGATGAGGCACGTATAGATAAATTGTGTACGCTATACACTTCTTGATTCATAATTCGGATGAAGTGAATATTAAATATTTTTGTCAATAAATCTGTAAGAGTAAAGCGCGTTCAAAGGAAGGCCAACAAATATTTTTCTATTCCATTTCAGCTAAATCTGTTAATTAAAGTAATAGCTAAAATTTAAATACGCCGAATAAATAATCTTATTCCTTATAAATCGATGATTTTCTAATTTCAAAATCAAATTCGTTCCATAAAAGTCAAAATAAAGGAAAAAACAATAAGAAATGGAAAGAAATTACAGAAAAAGGACGAAAAATCAGTCTGAGACATAATATTTTTCTTCTTTCCAAATTTTATGGGTTACTGAATCCTAGTATGAGCCAAAAACCTTAATTTAGTAAGTCTGATTCTATTATAATAACTAAAAAACAATGCCTCTAAATTCGACTTTAGAATGAGTAAAAAATATGATATATATACATATGTATTCGATTATTTTAGTATATATTCGATTCTGGTGTGAGCCAAAAATTTTGCTTCTAGTATGTTGTACGACTCTAGTATGAGAAACTTGGTATGTCTGTACTTGGTATGCGTAAAAAATATTTCTTTTAGTATGATCGATTCCAATGTGAGCCACAAACTTTATCCCTAAGTTCGACTCTAGTAAAAGTAAAAAAAAAGATTCTAGTATATATTATATCCCAGTGTGAAACAGAAGCTTTGCTTCTAGTATGTTGTACGACTACAGTATGAGGCAAAAGCATTGCTTTTAATAAGTATGAACCACATATACGTAAAAAAGTATTTCCATTGGTATCCACTCCAGTGTGAACCACAAACTTTGTCTCTGATCTGTCTCACTCCAGTATGAACTAATAACTTGTAAGTAAGGAAACAAATGATTTTGTGATTTAATTCACCTATAAATTTTAGTTTCAAAATATAAGTTCTAGGATTCGACACCCTATGTTCATAATTAAGATTATTCTTGTCCTTAGTAGCTCATTTGGTGTAGCAACAGAACAAAACTCTGAGAGTCGCTGAATCAAGGATATATAGGGGTATGTGCAGGGGTGGACTGGGTTCTCTCAAAAACTCATTCATACCTTAAATTATTGGAGGGCGGGAGTTTTATAGCCCATGAGGGCCCATCCGCCCGTGAGAGGGTTGGCCGGCTGCCCAGTCTGCCCTTGGGTATGTGTGCTCCTTTTTCTCCTTTCCAATGTTTAGAAGTCGAATTGAGTTTAATGTCAGTAAACAAGTAAGCGATGTAAAATGACTTTTTTTTCAAAATTTGATTAGAAACACACTTGTAGTTAAGCAAGGGTCTCATAAATATGTTATATAACTCTTAAGGGTTAATTATTTAATGCTCAAATAAATGTACCTCATATTTTGGAATTTAAGTGCTGAAATTGTATGAACACACCCTGCTACGGTAAGGGAATGAGGAGGTGGAAATATAAACCATTCCGAATACAATCAGCCGAACAAAACCTTGTCGAAAATTTAATATCAAACCTGACTAAATACGAATCGAGTAACAAGCAGACTCTTGTGTTTGGAGTAGAGCCAATGACATCGTGTTAACACTAGTGGAGTTCTGTTGTTACAATGGGGAACATTTATCATGTCTTTAGAAAGCATTCACTGATCGCGTATTTAATCTGTTTCGAATACATAAGGAAACATATGGTCAAAGCTTGTTCAAATCGTGAACATAGAATTATAAAAATATGGGTGTTCTTGATACAACATATGCAGTCATGCACGCAAGGAATGAATAGGGAATATTTACATGTATATATATTCGGTGTTGCTGTTAGCCATAACATAATAGAATGCCTTAGTACTAATGAAAGCTGATATTTATAAAAATCTAGT
Organism: Dysdera silvatica; assembly: GCA_006491805.2. NCBI lineage: Eukaryota > Metazoa > Arthropoda > Arachnida > Araneae > Dysderidae > Dysdera > Dysdera silvatica. The sequence goes on from QLNU02003225.1 coordinate 74,735,276, forward strand.
TAACGTAAAAAATACGTTAATTTTTAGGTTTATATTTAAAATAATTTAAATACAGTGACATATCTTTAATGCGGCTTGGCTTAAGACGGACCCCTCATTAGTGCGGGCAAATTTTTATCCCGATGTGAGGCATAGGTATATTCAATGTTGAGGATTTCTCCTAATGCGTACGGCTCACCGGATAATGCGAACAAAAGACTTTTGTGCAAAGAAAAAAAATGATCTTTTTCAGGAAAATCTTCAGGCTGTTTCAAAGACAACATGACCTTTTTTCCCCTGGGCTTTGTGACCCGTTTTTTTAAAAGCAATCTCCTAAATTCTTTCGGATATTTGATACGTCATCAAGTAAAAACAAACGAGTTTCCACTGTGAGTATTAATTTTTTTGTTTTGTTGTAAATTCTCCCGGAGTATTCGTGTATAATACACTATTTTGTTTTAATAATTTATATATTTAAGTTGTGTACTTTGTAATTAAACAAGTTATTTCTGAATAGCCCGAAGTTTCGGTTAGTGGAATTTGCTTCCCGCTTAATGCGAACTTCAGTTTGTACGTATAAAACTCGGTCGCCCATGATGATCCGCATTGAAGAGATTTCACTGTATTAACCAAAATTAATAAACTTCACCAAACTGATAAACAAAATAAATGAACTTTTCCAAATAAATAACTAAAATAAATGAATTTTACCAAACTAATAAACAAAATTAATGAATTTTATCAAATTAATAAACAAAATAAATAAATAAACAAATAGATAAATTTTACCAAGCTAATAACCAAAACAAATAAATTTAGTTAACATATGAGAAAGCTACCCTAATATATATTTGAAACTACTCCAGTGGCCAGAGGTCAAAACATTGGGGTATTAACATAGAAGTTGTTAGTTCGCATTCAGCCTAAGCGCTAAGAATTTTTTTTTTTGGTATTATGAGCATAAACTAGGGTCTAGTATGAATCGTAAAAAAAAAGAGTTAAGCTTAATCGCAAATATCAATTCTCCTAAAACCTTAAAATTTTGCAAGGAGGTCCCTTTGTTTAATCTATACGTGAAGATAGCTGTCAGATTGTTGCACTCAGTGGCATAGCGGTCAGCGATCGCTAATTCACGTCCAATCCGCCGGTGAATATAAATATTTTTCTAGCTATTATGAATCTAAAATAGGTTCTAGTATGAATCACAAAAGATTAAATTGTAGTAGTATTTACAGATACGTTTAATAATATGGGTATTTTAGATTGAAATAAGGTGAAACATTTAGTTTCATCGACATATCAATATATATATATAATATACTAGTATGCAAAAGTTAAGAACGGGACAGTTTTTCGCATGTAACGTCTTACTCCAGTGTCTCAAATGGATATAAATCATACCATAACATCGTCGAGATGTAAAATTAAAAAAAAGGTGAACAATACTGACCAAGAAAGGAATCCAAAGGATACAAAGGACTTTTATTCAAAAGTGGGCTTTCAGCACAGGAGGATAGAAGACAGAAATGTCCATGTTACAAGCGTCAGGCAGAAAAAAAACCACAGTTTCAGTAGGGGATATGATAACCCCTGATTGCGATGCAGGATGTACACCATCTGTTCATGCTCAGTACGAGGTTGTCGACAAGCTCTTGAGGCATCATGGCCCATTCCTCTTGTAGAGCAAATCGCAGTTACGGAATCGTTGATGGTGGATCGTAACGTGCTGCCAGGCATCTCCCGAGAACATTCCACACGTGTTCTATTAGATTCAGGTCCGGAGACCGTGCGGGCCATTCCATACGATGAATATCTTCACTTTTCAACAGCTCAGCAACAACCGCTCTATGATGAAATGGAGCATTGTCATCCATGAAGAGGAATTCTGGACCCACAGCACCTTGGAAAAGACGGACATAAGGAAGGAGAACTTCGGTACACTAGTGGTCACCAGCGACTGAACTTCCTTTGAAATTGTAGAGCTCCGCACGGCTTTCAAGCATTATGCCATCCGAACGAGCACTCCGTCAACTCCAAATCGGTCCCTTTCGACCATGTTGGAGGGGTGATTGCGTGCTCACCGCTCTCTCAAGATTTACGGACGTCCAGGAACGCTAGTGAGAATAAATCGGCCATCATTCGTAAACGGCATTCCACCCTATTGCTAAGCTTCTTATTCCTTATGTTCCTGGCATCAAAGAAAACGCTGTCCCCGATGTGTAGGCATCAATGGCACACATACCGTACTTGTCATCGATCGAATAAACCACCTGTGTACAGTCCCCTAGCCACGGTAAAACGCTTTAGCAGCCGTCCAGTACTGCCTTGTATGTGGTTGCGATTTCACCCGCTGTCAGCCGTCGATCTCTCACCGTCTGTAGAACAAGATACCGATCCTCCCTTGCCGTGATTGCTCATGGACAACCACCATTAAACCTTCAAACGTTTGTCGTTCGAAATGCCGTCCATGCTCGTGACACGATGCTGTGTGCGATTACGAACTCCTCGGCCTCACTCGTCACACTTCGATATTCTATCAACTTTCCAATGATTCGACCTCGAGTAAATTCATCCAGATGTTGTCTACGGGGCTGTCTGTTGAATATCTCGCACTGCTACAGCAACTTGCCGTCGTTCAAACCGATATACACTGTGCAATAGCTTCCACTGAAATGCTGCGTGCACGCCGCCATCGCGTTTTATACCCTACCCACACGCCCACATTACATCATGATGCGTATACGCAAATGCCCTACCGTGTAGGACCCTAGGCAGTCTCCTGATTGGTCTTTCGGTCAGTTCTGCCTGTTCGTTCCGCTGTTATGTTACTTTTTCCATCTCGTCCTTAATTTATATATATATATATACAGTAGAGTCTCCATATAACGAACTTCCATATAACAAAGTTTTCTATTTAATGAAATTTTCGGCGGAACCTTGACTTTGAATGGCACTAACATGTAAATTTGTCTCCATATTACGAAAAACAATTTCCCTATAATGGAACCTTTTACAAGTATTATACCTTTTACAATTTTTCAGCGGGATGGTTAGGTAGAAGGGATAGTTGAGGATTTTAAGCAAGGACGGACGGAGTTGAGGTAGCCTTCTGTACTGTAGACCTTCGGCCAGTTGTAATGAACAATTCTGTTGTTTTAAACTGGGAACTTCGAAGAAGCGGGAGTGTAGTAAAAATGTTATCGCTGTCCGTGTGTGGCTAAGCCACGAAATTTTCTTCTCGCATATACGTGTTGCATTGTTGAAGAAAATGTTACAGATGACGTGTTCCGATATTTACAAAAGTGTGAGAATTTCTATGAACAAAACGTTTTTTATAAGAAACCTGTACAAAGCAAAATTAGTGATTATTTCTCTGTTTCAAATATGTTGTATGAGGATCATACATATGAAAGGTAAGCCTTGGTCTTTGAATTTTGTTATTAATATTTACGTATTTGTATATGAAAAATATTTAAACTTGTTGGAAAAAAAAGTGTCTAATAAAATGAGTTTTTACTGTCCAAATTTAGCTTTTTTCATTTTATCGAAATTAAGTTTCATCATTTATGTTAATTTCTATTTAACGAATTTTCCTTATAACGAAGTTTTTCAGAGGAACGATGGCACTTCGTTAAATAGAGACTCGACTGTTTACACACACACACACACACACATATATATATATATAAATTATCATAGATTCTATATGGAATATCTGTCCATAAATAAGTTTAAAATGTTTAGTATTATTTAATTATTTTATTTTACAGGTTAGGTATTTGCAATCCGTGAATAAATAATATTAATTTATTAA
>QLNU02003225.1:74749255-74759842 GCA_006491805.2 Dysdera silvatica
ATCGGCTCCATATCTCTCCACACTTTTGGACTTCAACGAGCTCCAATTTAACCTCTTAACAGCTAAGAGGTGCCGAAACGAATGTGTCTCATAAACTTGAAGTTTCTCGCAAAATTCTCTTCTCTGTGACAAGCACAACGCCAACGCCCATATAGTATCGCTAAACCATTATTATATTTGCGGTAAACGAGACTATTTCACTCCATTCAGGTGGAATGCCGCCAATGCTTGGCGAGTACATATGCAGAGTGCACGTGCAAACTGCACGTGACTTTCCTGCAATTTTAAAGTAGTTGGTGTGGATAGAAATATTTTCCCCCAGGGACTTTTCACCTGGTTACTTCTGCAGTTGTGTATAGGAGTCTGTCTTCTGGATGGTTTGGTGTGGGGAATTTATTATTTGAAGATAGTATTGGTCAGGGGGATGTGAAGAAACGGGAAATTTTATATACCGTTGGTATAAATATTTGAAACGGGTATGGCGTTTTAACTTACGAAAGAGAGGGTAGAGAAGGGGAAGTAAAATTCCTAACCAGGGTTGTTAATACGAAGTTAGAGGACAGTTTGAAGTGAGGATTAGAAATTGCCGACATTTTAGGAAACAGGGAAACACGTGTTAGTTTGAAACCATGGAAAGGAATGTTCCAGGCAAATGGCTTACATCTGTGCTTTAACTGCTTGACTCATACACTCGAGAGTACAATAATACAACTTCACAAAGACTTATACGCTAATAACATTAAATGAAACTTTTGTAAGCATTTGTTTTTAAATTAACTATAATGAATAGGTAAAAATATTAATAAGTAAAGCAGAAATTTTTAAATTGGCAACTATTACATGTTTCACAAGGCTAAAATTAATAGAACAATGTAACAAAAATTAGTAACATTATTACATAATTAGTACGTAGAAGAAAATTATTCATCACATTTCACAACAAAACAAACATAAAAAAAAATTACTTCATACTGAGTTATTAAACTTTTTTTCTGGAAACATGAACATTAAAACTACTATGTTTACATTAATGATGATGATTGAAAATACATATTTTTTTTCTTGTGTCTGTAGCCTGGATTTCAACATATTTATTATTTTATTGTTTGCATAAAGAAAAATGTTCAGTCAAATATTAACTTGTTTGTGCTTTTTTTTCCAGTTTATGGCAATGTAAATTTCTTGACAAATAGTAATTTTCTTTGGATGGGAAAGTTCATTGTTAGAGATCGCCTGATATATTGGCTACCGGAGATTTTTAAAGTTCTTGTTAATTCGTTCTTGTCCTGGTTGTGTTGATGGAAAGTTTTCAATAAAGTTTTTTCTTTAGTCCAGGTATGTAGGTATGTAGCTTGTCAGGCGGCATCAGGTTAGAGCATAGCAGGTGAATAACAGTGGAGGCATTTGTGATATTTTCAACTTCGTTTACAAGTAGCAAATGCTGAAATAAATAAGAACAAAGCGGCGGTATCTGGACTAATAATAAAAGAAATAAATGAAAAAAAAATAATATTTACAATGTGGAGAGAGAATGGGTTACATGTATTTTAAAATCTGAATAAGTGATTTAATGTTTTATATATATATTTGTATTTTTTTTGCGTAATTTTATGAAAGATAATTTTGATTAATTTTCAACTCAACAGTGGTAACGATCTTTTTGCATTCAGAGGTATAATACAACTTCTAATTTTATAACTCATGCAATACAATAGAAACTTAGTCATTTACTGAACACTTAATCTTGTTGCTAAATAAATAAATTCCGTTGAACTTTACATTCCTTCTCAAGGGAACTTTCTTTCGTACGTCATATGCCTTTGTCTATAATTGAAATTGAATAACTTATAGAAGTGTAGAAACACCCCTGTCACAAGTAGAACCTTTCTAGGAGTCAAAGTGTATTAGGTAGCTATTTGTAAAGTTATTAGGTAGATATTTGTAAAGTTATTAGGTAGATATTTGTAAAGTTATTAAGTAGATATTTGTAAAGTTATTAGGTAGATATTTGTAAAGTTATTAGGTAGATATTTGTAAAGTTATTAGGTTATTATTGGGTAGATATTTGTAAAAGTTATTAGGTAATATTGTAAAGTTATTAGGTAGATATTTGTAAAGTTATTAAGTAGATATTTGTAAAGTTATTAGGTAGGTATTTGTAAAGTTATTAGGTAGATATTTGTAAAGTTATTAGGTAGGTATTTGTAAAGTTATTAGGTAGGTATTTGCAGGGACCCTTGGCTCTGTTTTAAAGGGAAAGCAGAATAAATAGTGCGCTACACAGGTATCCATGTCCGGTTACACTTTTGTGGAAAATTCTTACCATGGCTTTTTCTCCAACGTGTCAAATCGCTATTGGGTCTCTAGAAAAAAAATGACTAAAGAACTAGAAAATCGTGTTTGATAAAAAAATATTGACTTAAGTTGTAGTTATCAGTTATTTAAAATGACTGTTTCCAATTTTTTAATTATGAAATCTCCCAAATCCCAAACAATAGGATAAAAATTACCCAATTATTTAAAATCTAATTCAAGAACTTAAAACTTCTTCCTTTATAAAAAATTTTTCTATTCTCCCTTTTAAATTTTCAGGCAGTAGATATTATAATGGAAATATATAATGGTACAGTTGAACCTCGTTAAGACAAACACAAAGGGGAACCTAAAATCTGTTCGCATTACCAGTAATTCATCTTATCCGGAATAGATAGTACGCTATACAATTTGGCGGGACTTCCGAAAACGGTTCTCGTTAAAAGTAATTCATCTTAAGCGTGTTCGTCCTAACGAAATTCGACTGTGTAAAGGGGATAACGAGCTTCTTCCCCTTGCTTAAACCCTAGGCTTTATTCTCGATGGCTAATAGATCACAAATCGATCTTTTACCATTCCGTAGTTTCGAGTTTGATCTCTTAGAAGGTAGCGGTACCATTCCAGTTCCGTGGAAAAGTGTAGGTCCCTTCTAACTAACGCTCTACATTGGATTCATACGATTTGAGAAGTAAAACCGGTTCGCTTAGAGTCCCTAGGATAGTGAATAATGGATTATTTCATATTGCCTTTAAGGAATATATTTTATAGAATTGTCCGTCCCACCCATAAAATGTAGAGACGACTGAAAAATAAGTAAGCCTTCAAACCATGGAATTTCTAAATATTGAAATTGATAGTGTTGGAAGTAAAACCGGCTCTCTTAGAGTCTCAATAGCTTATTTCATATTGCCTTTGAGGAATACATTTTGTAGAATATTCCATTCCACTAGTGAAATATAGACACGCCTTACAAACCATGGAATTTATGAATATTGAAATAGACAATGTTAATTTTAACTCAATAAATCCTGTAAAATAAATAGAATTATTTGTTTACTACAAGAGAAAAACACATTTAATGGTTTACAAGAATTATATTATTTGCTTTATATGCGCTTCATGTTGAAGATCGCAAATAACAGGGCCTAGACACATGCACAGGAATACTGTCAGCAATTTGATGAATGCATCTCCGAATTTTAAACGTCAGTGCCCAAAAAGCACTCGAAAACCGAATCAACTCCGATTCATTTTTCATTGAGTTTAAAGTGCGGATATTGACTGAAATGATGAATAACTTGCGTTGAATGTACTTGCCAATATTGAAAGGACTACATTTATCAAGTTCCGCAGATATTAAAATTTCTCAAACGCCACGTCATCGGTTTTAAGATGTAAAATCCTGCAGACGGTAAGTAAAGACAGCATTTCATAAACTCACATGATTTATAAACGTGACGGCAATTGACACTGTCAAGAGCGCTACCTATTTACAATTTTAATATCACTGAACTCGCATTCTCGTTTCAGTTGCCTTTATGTTCTTTTCTATGTTTCAGATATTTTGTCGGCCTTTTTTGATTTCCTGAAAACAAGGCCGTGCTTAGGGGCTGCTAGCTTGGAGGCGACCTAGGGCTGATAAAAAATGGAGTACAAGCAAAAGAAATGTTTTTAGCGGGCGTTATATACTTTCTCAGATAATTGGTCAATTAACTTAATGTGCGCTCCCCTTTATCATATTTTTAATTCAGAAATGATACCTTTCATTTTTTCTGTAATTTCAGTAGTATCGATGTTTGTACCCGTGAATAAGAGCATTTGCACCTGACAAAGTTTATGATGCTTTAGATATGAATAAAATTATCATATAAATTTCAATAAATAATAGAGTAACGTGTGGATAAATGTGTTAAAATACATATGGTCGTAAATGATGAAACATTGTAAATATTTCTGCAGTGATCATATTTGATACCTATCAACTGTGCTTAAACAAGTGGCGGACCCACGGGGAAAATTAGGGAAATTTTGAACTAACAAATTCATAGAAATGCGATGGAAATCGGTTATAACGAGCGCCTATTATAACGACCAACCGCATATAATAATAATGGAATTTTTACAAAAAGTTTGATCTCCTGTTCTATTTTACTTAATTTTTCTTTAAATTCAGGGTAAAAAAATACTTGTTTTCTAAAAGCAGTTAAATTATATTCCTCTCATAAATCGTTATACAAAACAAAATACAAATTTTATTCGCAATACCTAAAAACTCGCTAAATCAGATCAGGGATCGCTATAAAGTGGGTCTTACTGTATTTTACGTTCCCTCCACATTCTTTTCTGGATCCGCCTCTGCTTAAACACAATAGTATTTATGCCCACTTGCCAACTGTTTTTATTTTTCATAAAACATAGGATTTTTATTTTCTATAAAACCATATGAATTCAGCCTCAAACCTTATAAATCTTCAAAAGAAAATTTTAAATAAACATGAATATACAACAGTTTAATGGCGACATACTGTACTAATCAATAGAAGCAAATCAAATAAAAAATTTTATGGTGCAGTTATTTAAAATCGTTAACACGATAACACTGCTGATAGCTATTTCGATAGCGTTAACCAGCTATCGTCGTCAGAGCGAATGGCGGCTTCTGTTTATGTCCGTGCTGTTGGTCGGTGTTGCCATCACGTCGGTTGGAAACTTGATTGGGCGGAGGAGTAAAGCGTATTTGTGGAGACGTCTTCAGCCGTGAGACCCAAAAGGTTTTTCCAAGTGGATGATATAGAGTTACTAAGGAGTTGATCATTAACTGCAACATTGATGTTTGCTAGAATGTGAAATGCCTCAAAGAAACTGAGATCAAGTGTTGAGTTGACTTTTTTAATAATACGTGCATTGGAGAATAGAAACTGATGTCCGAATTCCCATGAATGTTTTGCCAGAGCCGATTTATGAAATTCTTGCTTTCTGACATAAGCTTCGTGTTCATTTAATCTGAGGCGCAGTGCTATTCGTGTTTGACCGATATAAATTTGGCCACACTGGCACGGAATGGAATATATGCCCCAGCTGTCAGAATCCGGGATGTTATCCTTAAGATGAGAAAAGCCTATTTTGTTGATCGGAGTGAAGGTAACGCGAAAGTTGAATTTGTGCAGGACAGCAGCGATCCTAGTAGAAATTTTCGGAACATAAGGAATGCAGACAATGTTCGTAGGAGCTGAAGAATCACTGGAGAGAGAAGAGGCCGGTTTAGGTTTAGTGAGTTCTTTAAAAATATGATCAATAATTGTTGGATTGTAGCCACGGTATGAGGCAATTTGTCGAATGTAGCTGATTTTCTTAGTCAATGCGTCACTTGTAGAAGAGAATTTGATGGCACGAGACACCAACCAATAAAACGAGCTCATTTTCTGGCTTTGTGGATGAGCCGATAGAGCGTGAGGAAGAAGGCTAACGGAATTAAGTTTTCGGTAGACACTGATTTGGACGCTAGTAGGTGTTCTATGAACTAAAACGTCGAGGAAAGGCAGTGTACAGTCCTTTCCTTCTTCGAAAGTAAATTGGATGTTAAGATCAATGGTGTTTAGGAGGTTGATGATCTGTGAAGGATTCATATTGCTAGAAATTAGAGTGAAAGTATCATCCACATATCTTATCCAGAATTTGAATGGGATGAGCGACAGTATTTTATCTTCTATATAGTGCATGAATATATCACACAGGATCGTGGAAAGTAAATTTCCCATTGCAAGACCGCTGGTTTGTTTGTATAAGTTATTTTCAAACAAGAAACAAGTTTGGTTGATACATAGTTTGGTAAGGAGAATCAGTTCGTTAATTTCATGATCTGTATAATGGAACTCCTTCAATCTCCGAGTAAGTGAATCAAGTGAGCTTTGGATGGACACGTTTGTAACGTCAGTTATTTGCACATCTCTAATAAAACTTACTTTGTATGAAAGCTAGAATTGGTGTTTAACGGTATCGTTTATATAAAATTTCAAGAGTCCCCATAAAACTTTGTAAAACAACATAGATGAAAATCAAAAAGTTTAACGCGTGAAAATAATTCAAAAGTTCTATGAAGAAAGGTAATCAATTTGTTTTTTAATTGTAAATACTCATTATTTTTTACGTGAATTTAAGCACCAACCAAGAACCTGTTTTTTTTTTAAATCTGTAATAATAACTAATGAGCATGTACTTTCGTAAACATGGTCTTTCATGTTGAAAAAAGGCATCTATGCTGAGAAATTAACGCAGTTGGTAACTGTATGCTGACTCTAACAATATGGCGCCTGTGAAAACTGGGCGTAATGGCGGAATGGCCACTTTAGTGTAGATTATATATAATTTTGTATATAATACTCATATAAATATCACAATTTTATGTATATTAAATTATATCATAATTTAATATACATCATATGATAATTTAGTATACATAATATGATAATTTAATATACGTGATATGATAATTTAATATACATAATATGATAATTTAATATACATAATTATGATATACTTTTAATGTTAAATTTTATTACAATTTTTATATAATACTCATATTGTATATATATTCAGTACAATGCAATACAAATTTATTTAAGCGGAATCGTGTTGCATTATGGCATTTGTAAACATAATTTATAACATAAACGTGTACATTTTGCAAATTGCAGAATGGTATCCGTCTGGCCAGCATTTGATAAAGACTATCGAGTCTGACGGAGCCCATGCCGATTCCGTGCCTCCCATGTCCGTGGCCATGTCCGTGTCCATCCCATTCCGTGCCTCGTCATGGTGCCTCCCTGTGTCCAGGAGTGGAAATTTTCGAAATCGAAAACTGCGTTTCCCCTTTATTAACGCAGCACTGGCAATTAATTATTCAATTGGATTAACGTTTAAAGAATGGCTAAAGGATAAATGGTGAGTGATGGAGACAGAACGTATAGTAGTGATATGTGCTATATGGCTAATAATGATATAATACATATGTAATGATAATGTGTGCAATATGTGTAATAGTAATATAAGATGTAGAACAGTGAAAAGTTAAATATTGACGTGATATATGTGATATATTTTAATATTGTCATGACTTATACTTGTATCATAATAATATGTTTAATACTGATACATTATATATGTATATGATATAATTATGATACGTCTAATATTGAAATCTATGTGTGATAACGGAGCTTCTAATATGTGATAGGATATATGAATATGTGCATATAAATCGGTTTCTAACCCATTATTTTCAAGTACTATCGTGATCAGAGTTAATTTAGCGACAAGCATCCGACTCTTCTACACGTCGACTCAAGTTTTATCTTCGGAAAATGACTTGTAGTTCCTATCCTGAAGAATATGTTTCCACGGTAAAACGCTATAATTCTGCCATATATATGCTAGGAAAACGTTGTCACAGCTAATGTCAGTTGCCGCATTTAAATGGGGGAACTATGTTGTGTGGCAACGGGCCAATTCCAGTAAATTGTAAACGTTGCTTTCCTCTCATCGATTTCAGGATTTTTTGAACACATAATCACTCCTTTTGTCGCGCCAAATTATTTATTCACACTGAACAAGGGCCGTTACTTGCACGGCTTATGTTTTAAATATATGGTTAATGGCTCGGAACAAAAGCTGAGAATGTGTGCTTGGCCCAGTTGGTTTCATATTCTAACTGCCGAAAAGTGGCCATTCGGTTTAGGAAATGCATATTTATCGCGCTTTTTATATTTCTCAAAGGAGGGGTGGTCCCATTTATCAGAAGATTAGGCTGGAATTAAACAATATTATTGGGTTCGACGTTTTGCGTTGTAAGGTCCATAGCAGAGCCTTATTTTTGTCTAAGAAAAGAAATTATTTCATATATTCAGACTGGACTTGAAGCAGCGATTTTTGGGTTGTCCTTTTACCGCTTTAACCACTAAATCCCTGATCACAGCGAAGAGCTTTTACTTTGGCCAATGGGGTCTCCTTTATGTAAATGAAGTTGTGGAGACATTCACCATCACAATTAGATCTTACAGACTTTAAATTAAAGTGTTTGTATTGCAAGAAAATTAATTCATTGTTTAGATTATATATGTTTTAAAATTAGAATTTTAGGCAGAGATTTTATATAAAGTTATGATTTATTTTAAATTATTTCTATATAAATTTTATTCACAAGGAAATAAACCGCTCGGCGTGAATGTTTAGCCCAGGGTAGTGACTGGACACAACAGAAAGCTATATTGATGAATAACAAATATCCGTTTCCGAACTTAATTTGTTAGAGCTGTTTGAAAATAATGAAATTGTGGGATTTTACCCCTGCATTGAAGCTTCTGGGTAATGCAGTAAAAAAAGCCTTATGAAAGCAGCAGTGGAAATTCAGGAGTTAATTTTTTCGAGTTTGAGGTTCTGAAAGGATTGTAGCAGTTAACAAAAATACTTTAATTTCGTATCTGTTCATTTCCATGTCATATTTCTCTGCCATCTTAGAGTATAAGATTTACACATGAGAAATATAGTAAATACCATTCATGAAACATTGAATTTAGCCATTGTCAAATATAAAAATGTACCAACTGTTATTTCAGAAGTGGGAATACGTATTAGTGAATTCTTATTTGTGAAAATCTAAGAATTACTTCTGAACGAAAATGTCGAGGAACACGTTTCTTTGGATATAGATGATGACCATCATTTTGCTGATTTCCACGTTACTTACTCTTAGCGATAAATGACTTCGCATCAACAAATACGAACATTAATTTATCAAAAGTGTCTATTGTTAATGTCTATTGTTAATGTCTATAAAAGTCTATTGTTAATGTTTATGATAGGTGCGTGCAAAACAAATTTAAGAAAACCAAAAGGAAATTTAAACATGTTTCCGACAGCACACGCTTTAAAATATGTACATCACAAACCATAATGAAACAACAAAAATCCAACAAAATTAAAATGTATGTACTAAAATAACTCAAAAACGTGAGAGCTTAAAAGTTTCCAGTATATGATATAAATTTGTAGAGATGGGGACGCAGTAAAGCAAATAAATTAGGAATATTGTTATTTAAGATATCAGACCAGTTTGTCAAAGGATTAAAAAAGTATAACATTGTTCATTATTGTTTCACGAAAAATTATAAAATATAATATAACGTATCACGAACATAAGTTAGAAAATATTGAAAATAACGCAGTGCTTAGTTATTATACAGGAATGAGTAGCTTTTTCAATTTGTGATCCCGCACAAGATTAAACACAAATCAAAATGGCTTTTCTTATGTCATTTCAAACGACGAGACGTTATCTCACAAAGATAAAAAAGGTACTCTGTATTCGGTGAAATCAAAATTTGCCTTAATGCACTGTATGCCATAAAAATACCGATTTCATCCATATCTGGGGAAATTAAGGAGAATTTTTCCTACGTTTTCCCGAACAATTTGTGAAGCATGGACATCGTGTTAAATACAAAATGCTTCATATTTTCAATGTTCATGTCATATGTCCCAAGCATGGAAAAGTGAGGAAACGCAAAATGAAGAAACGGGTGAAGAAGTGTCTAAATCCAGCAATGAAACCTTCGTTTTGTGTCATGCTAGATTCATGGACAGGAACAGTGAACCCACATGCCTAATACAATATGCGAAATAATTGCACAAATTCCTTCTAGTATAACCGTTTTGCCCCAAACTTTTAACGTCTATTTTTTTCGCCAATATGAGCTATTCACTAAAAAATTTGAACTTCATTGTTACAGCCAAAATACACATAAATATGACATGTAGAAACCAAATAGAAAAATTGCACTCTTTAGTTTTTAATCAACCAAACTCTCCACAATATAAGCCAATACTACGCTATCCATGGATAAAATGTAATTACATTGACGTTGGTGAAAAATTAACTTTTGCAAATGTTACACAAGTTTCATGTTTATTGTTAAACAGAAGGGCATGTCCTACTACGGACTGCTGGGGTTTGCCATTCTCTCTCTTCCCCTCTCCCACTCTCACTATGGTGAAATGTTATGTTTTACACATTTTACGTCAATTATCATTTCCATAAGTAATAGCTATAGATATAAAAAACTTTTAATTTGCATTAATTACACATTTTATAATTTTTTTAATAGTTGACATTCGTTAAATCCAATTTCAGTGAAAACTGACTCCGTAATTTCTGGTTTTCGAAAAATTTTCACACTATATATTTCACATTTTCCTTTCATCACCTTTGCATCACAACGT
>QLNU02003225.1:74765302-74777445 GCA_006491805.2 Dysdera silvatica
GTTTCATTATCTGCAGCTTATAAATATTTCTTTTCTGAGGAAGGTTTCTTTCATTTGCTTTCGGCAATTCTTTTCGCATCCAGAATTCGACGTGCACGGTTGGCTACCATATGAAACTGAAGATTTTATTGTTGTTTCATAGGTAATAAGTTTCAATTTTACTAGACATTCAAGGAACTTATTAATTTCTGGAGTATAACGTAAAGCGTATTTCCTTTGTTATTGTATAATTATTTACACTATACATCCAATTTAAACTAGTGTCCAAAACTATGGTTACACTCAAAATTATTTCAATGGGAATGATACATATTTTGCTCTGTAACTTCCGACGTGCTTTATTTATAAAAAATCATTTTACAGAAAATTAAAGAGCTATAAACATTTGATATAATTGCCAAAAAAATATACAATAATTTTTGCCTCCCACGTGCATGTACCTCTAAACTAGAGCTTTTTGTTTTTGGAGAAAAAACAAACTCCAAAAAAAAAGCTCTAGTTTGAGCTACATATACGTGGGTGGCAAAAATTATTGTATAATAAATTCCCCCACGAAAAACTCACAAAAATCTCGCCCCGGAGGCTTTTCTGTGTTGACCATATTTGGCAATTGTGTTATCCCTGTGAAGGGTAATAATATCTTACAAAATAAATTTTTTAGATATCCATCCTATGAAGGAGAATCCACGATCAAAAATGGTACATAAATTAAAGGTAGAAAACAAACATTCGTAAAGTACATGTCTAGGATAAAAAGTTTGCTTAATTAGCTTAATTTGCTTAAATAATTAAGCATTAATAATCGTTTTTTAATAATTTTTCATGTTCATGTGGGAAAAATTTGTGGTCACCCTTCATGTAAATTATTTTTATACGAATTTTCGTTTTCGACTTTCAATGTTTACATCAATTTACATCGTGTATTCTTCTTCATAGGATACCTAAATAATTTTATTTTTTATAATTATGTTAAGTATTTACAGCTCTTTAGTTTTATGTGGAATGATTTTTTGCAAATAAAGGAGCATCTAGAGTTATAAAGCAAAATATGTGCCTCTTCCATTGAAACGAAACTGAGTAACCTTAATTTTGGACACCAGTAGTATATATATATATATATGTAAATTTTGGCCCTATGTGGATTTTTAATAGTTAAAACACACAAAATTCTGCATTACTCACGTAATAAATGCCATTCGAGGCAGAACTGAGATTACTTTAAATTATTCAATTTATTTTAAGAGATTAACTTATGCGCCTACAATTTACTTTATTTTTAATTTATAACAAAATTAGAATTTTCACATGCATTCTAGTTTTGTTTTTATTTTTTTGCCACGAATTTTAAAAACATTTTTGTTTTCAATTCTAGAAGGTTTTTTAGTGACCAACAAATGTTTATTGATTTCTTGTTTCGTAATTTTAACACATCAGTTTTGATACATTTTAGCTTTCGGCGACTAATATGTCTCCAAGAAGCTTTAAAGATAGGTTTCCTTGGCATCTCTGAATTCTCGTGGAAATAACGCCTTCAGTTTATTTGATATCTCTCGAGCTAATCTAATTTTAGTGAAATAAATCTAATTTCATATCTCTAGAAGAACCGATAACTGATCAGCATTGGCGGCTATCCTTTAGGCTGTCACTTTCCAAAAAGACGAAATCGAGATATTTGGAAGAAAGAGAGAGAGATAGGGGAAAAGAAAATAATTGTATTAAACCCAATTTCCCGTATTATTATGCTTTACATAGAAATGGTGATCCATACTTACCCATTAAACCAAAACTAAACTACAATTCCCCATTTATACGAACATATGATTGATAATTTATATATTGCGAAAGAGTTACTTTTCCTCATTATAACAAATGATAGCATTATTCTGGGAAATCCATTATAATTCCAATGCGTTTCGAATGACAGCTGTTAAATTGGTTATTCCTTGATCCAAGATTACAATTCGCAAAATTCTGAGATCTAATAATTGGTTTGTTATCTGCATCCTTGTCTTGAAATTGAAGCTTGTCATTTTCGGAAATTGGAAGGGAAATTTGAGAAGTTTCCAATTATGCAATCAGTTCAAGCGAAATCTGCAATTAAAAATAAAGACTGAAACATCCGCTTTTCTCCTCTGAAATATATTAATCAACAATCAATCAGAGTTCTCAACAGTACCGAATAAAATGATTCTCCTGCTAGTGAGAAATGATGTTCATATTTGCAAGTAAAATAATTATCAAATGTCACACATCAATTACGAACATCGAATTAATACTTTCAAAACGGTATCAATAATCTAATGTCCCTTTAACAATCATTCAAACTTTTAAATTACATTCGTAATTATGCGTAATTTAATTATTTCCATATATTTTCTGTATCAAATTTTTATTTTATAATGTTAATTTTGCCAACTGCACAGTAAAATATATATCAAATTTAAATAAAATTACTATTTATTTAAGTTAGTTACTATGTAATTGTGTTTCGATGCGTTAAAACATTGTAGAGTTTGTATAATTTCCGAAGTAAAAACTTTTCCATCGGTTTCAAGCATCGGACAAGGGATGCCTGACTACATTGATTTTTTTTTTAAATATTTCCATTTGTCTTTTAAATATAATTGAAAAGCGCTACCTCATAGAAATAAAAAGTCTTCAAAAACCAAATGTGTTCCAAAAGAACAATATCTCCTGCAATGATTCTACAAATCTGAATTAATGTCAAAAATTTCATATAAAGGTTATTTTAATAAATAGTAAATATGCTATGTAAAGCTACTGATGTTCAAATTTCTTTTAGTGAGTGTTTACTCAGAGTTGGTGGTTCACGGTCAACTTGGATTGGTGTTCCCTATCTTTGCTTCTATGGATAGTTCTTTATTCTTTTCGCTCGGTCCATGCCTGGCCATGCAACCCACTATAAATAATGTTTAAGGAGATTTTAAAGGGCTATAATTCATTACTGTTTGGATATAAACATTAAAGTAAGCAATAAATAATTATAAAAAAAATGGGGAAATCTTTTTTCCCTTCTGTGTAGTGGTTATAGTTAATTTTCTCAAGAGAATTATAGTGGTAAAAAATTGCAGAACTTATAAGTTTTATCAAAAATTTCGGCCATACTTTACCCTTCTTGAATTCCTGGTGGGTCACAACGAACACTCAATGTTCTGTGAGCTACAGTTTGAGTAACACTGCTTTGGATCATTCACCTATCTTCTTCTCTTGCCCCTAGGTCTCTTCCCAATTACGCTATCCTCCAGTGTTAATCAGGGTAATTTGTATTCCTCCCCCTCTACTTCTTGTCCACGATATTCTAGCCTATTCTTACTCTTGTGTTGATAAGAGTTCCTTTGAAACGGATTTGTTTAGAACTTCTTGATTGGAGATCTTGTTAGTTCTGGTCATTTTCATTACATTTTGAAGGGTCAATATTTCTATAGCTTCAATTTTTTTTCCAGGTGTCTTTCCTATTGTGCATGTGTTGCATCCATGTAAAAATACAGGCCAAATGTAGCACTATCATAAGTTGCAGAATTAAATTCCTTTCGCAGATAAGACTTTTTATTTCAGTCAACATTAAATCGATAAAAAATATTTTAACATGAAATGCAATGAACATGATGATAGACACGACATATAGGTTAGCAATGAAATTGAGTAGTAGTAATATAGAATGGGTTCCTTGTTTTAATTCTGAATAAGTTTTTATGCAAATTAGATGTGAATTTCCTTCATTATTATGCATTTCAGATAGTTTTCTCGCTGCTCAAGTTGTAATAATAATTATTACTCTAGTTATATAATTACTCTTAAGAACATAGAGTGCATTGTGTACTATATAGTGAATTATATAGTATATTAGTAAGTAACCAATTTTAATTATTAGAATGTTTAAATCAACCCTGCTGCTAATCTTTTTCCTTAATTTTTATAACATTTAAACGTTGTGTCCCCTTTTTTTTGGTTCTGAATCAGCTTTGATTTTATTTCCAAAAATTTGTTAACCTAACTATGGATTTACTATGAGAGTGCTCCAAGTACACCGAACCTGTGCGACATAGGGAAGCAAACCCACCACCACGGCAGTAGAAAGTCTGTTTACACTATGCGAACGATAGGGGAGTCAAATTATTTGCGCACATCAAAAAATGTTGTATCTACGCCACCTAGCGGCAAGTTCCAGTGTCTCAATTTCGAAATAGTAGATATCTTCACAGTTTGTTTTCTAAACTTGTCAGTTAAACCAAAGTTTAAGATTTGGTCACTTCATAATTATGAGTACAGAAGAATTCTTGTGCACAACACTGTGGAAGAAAAGTTGTTGATGATATTACAGTAATAATGAAGTTTAATCAGCTTGATTAAACTTCATTATTACTGTAATAATGAAGTTTAATCAGCTTGATGGGAAAGCACCTACGGACAGTAGCATAGTAATTAAAAAATTATGGGAGGCGGGACTAAAGTGGTTTTATAGAAGATTATATGATGAATCATGAGAATATAATAAAATCTATGACCACAGACCATGTATTCAAATGATTTGAAATTCATTTAGATAGTTATTAGCATTGACAATATTATTATTTGATAAAATATTTCATTTAAGAAACGTATCAAATGCACGAAATTTAAAAACGTCTTGCTTTTCAATAAAAATAGCGATTACTTTTTTTGTCTTTTACAAATATTAAGTTACAAAATCTTAAAATTAGAGTTAATAGGTTTTTTTTTTCATGGCCTTATTTTCTTTCATTTAGTTTCTAAAATGAGGAGATGGTTAGTGGTGGGGCTCATTCTTCATGTTTAATGTCCCAGGATACAAAATGTAAATTTACTTATGAATTTTATTTGAAATATTAAAAAACAAACGAACACACAGAGACAGAAGCAAAAAAAAAAGGAACATTATTAATTTACACAAAAATTAATCATGTATAACAAATGAGAAGATGTATTTTTCTCCCGGTGGTGTACCCGTTTTTTTTTCTTTAAATTTCGAAAATAATTTCTCATATTTCATCTTTACAAATATTTTAAGAATTCGGGAAAAATTCGCTTTTTTTTATCAAGCACGGAAGTGGGACCAAATGCTTGCAAAAAGTATCTGAATGAAGTAAAGTCCCCCTGGAGCTTTCTTTCTCTTGGACCTCCGGACTTTTGTTATTCTTACAACATACGCAGTTTAATCAGCAAATTTCTTTTTACTGAATCAGTAATTTTACCAATAGTTTACGTGATTACAAATTTTCAACAAATCCACATGGTTATCTTCATCTAGGATCAATGTAAACTTTCGGATTAACGGAACTCGGATCAGTAACTACGTTTTTCAACCAATATTTTTTTTACAACAAATGTTTCCATTAACTTGAATTGATTTTACTCTTTTGTTTTAACATGTAACAAGTTGGCAATTAAATCTGTAATATAAATTACCGATATAAATGCATTTAAATGTATTCAGCTAGCTCAGTAGGTATTCAGTTGTTCCGTAGATATATTGTACAAAGGAGAATAATTAGCAGATTTGAAAGATTTTCTGTTAATTTTTTAAAATTATACTATTTTTGATAGAAATATTTTTATATATATTTTATTCAGGCAAGTGTTATACGTCATCGATATCGAAACTTTTCACTATAAAGTATGCCTCATTTATAAGGAAACATCAATTTTCTTTACATGATCAGTAAGGCCTGGATTTTCATGCCTAAAATTTTGTCCAAACAATATGAAAATATGCTCAAAATTATCACAAAATATGCAAGAAAATATGAGAAATATGCAGGTGCATAGAAATCGGAACATTACTCATAAGTGATATTTCGGAACGTATAAAATGACAATTTATTAAAACAGCTCGGATTTATTTGAAATCGTTGACAAAAAATGTTTTGTCCTTGAATATGATTATGCACAAAATTAATACAAAATACACATCAAAATGTATGTGATACGTACGGAGATACGTTTGAAAATATGGCATCATGAGCATTGGTCTGGGCCCAAAGACGCTGGCAGGGTGAAATTTAAGTGGCGGGGGTAAACGCATTAAATAGTAGAATTTTCTACCTCACCTTTTTTAATTATACTTTTTAAAAAAAAAAATCAACATATGGGGAGGGGGCAACGGTCCTCCCTTGCCCATACCTGCCGGCGCCCATGGCTTGGGGTGGAAAATATTACACTTGGTCTTGACTTGGAAAGTATTATGCATATTGAGAAACATCGCCACAGAAACGTGAAAACATAAAATTATTTGTTTTTTCTAACTTTAATATTTAATTTCATCATTTACAATGGAAACATATTCTGTAGCATTTTTCCCATTTTTATTTAAAATTTAAAAGGAGGCATTTTTTTAAAAAAAAGAAGCATCGAATTAATATAATTGATTGAATTACTAGCGGATTAGAAAAATATATACATCTTTTGGAAACTTTGCAGAAATATGTCAAAATAGGCCAAAACCTGCAGAAATATTCAAAATATGAAAAATATGCGCACAAAGGAGAAATATGAAGAAATATGCAAAAACATGCAAATGCATAGAAATTCGGTCCTACTAATCATTATGACTAGATAGTTAGTGATCAAAGAGATGACTAATAATTAGCCTCAAAAATAAACGTTTTGAAGCCTTGCTGGCCAGCAATGAGAAAAGACTAGAATGTCTGACAAAACTTATGCGTTCCAGAAAGTTAGTTAAGTTTAATCAGTAAATTATCCGCAAAATATCAGAACACCATAGTTTTGTTAATGATCGCCAATATGAAAATTTATGTTTTACGTATCATAGGTAACGTAATTACATAGCAACTTTTCTACTGAAGTTTCGTGATGCTCTAGATGCATTAAAAATTTATTAAAATCTGCAGTTGCTTGCCTCAACAGAAGTCTCATCAATATCACAGAGGTCAGGCAAATGTCGCAGGGGTCGTCACTACTTTCAACTTTACTACTTTAAAAAAAATAATTTCGGTTTCTGTTGGCATAAGAATTTTTCGTTTTGTAATGCCCCCAAGGGAGGGTCCGGGCCCCTTATGTGGGTGCGCCAATGCACGTTTGAACTAATTTGATTTTTAGTTAACTTTAATTTAATAAAAAACTTTCTGTACTTATATATGTGAATAATATTAAGTATTGCATCTTCCACTTTTTGTGTTGTGGTAGTTTTTAACTAGGAATCTCTCGCGCTCGGAGGCCCTTTAGAGATTGGGGGCCCCTGGCGGCCGCCAGGTCCGCCAGTCACTTAATACACCACTGCTGTGCCGTGGGTCGTAAATTCTAAAGAGTATTTTCGTTTTTCTGGTTTGCAAGTTTACAACTACCTCAGTATTCGATCTCTCCTTTTTATTTCTGGTCTTAAATTTGCAATAGCGGTCGTTTTTAACATATTAAGCCTTAATTTTCTTACCCCTGCGTTATTTGCGTTTTTTTTATTAATTAACAGCAAATATTAAATTATAAAAGAATTAGAATATTTAATTATAAGTCAATTGTGCTTAATTTGGGAGAGTTGAAGTATTACGTAAGCAACCTTTGGGGAAAAGGATTGCTTTTGTGCTTTTAACTTTCTATATTTCTTAACTTTCCATAATAATATTTTTTTAGTTTTCCAAATATTTATTTATTTGAAAAGTACATATTTGAACGGATTGCTTGTCCGCCTTTTTTGAAAGCGCTTCAAATCCATTTTTCAAACATTTATTCGATTTTTTTCTTAAAAGATAAAAGTCAAAATAAAAAATAAAATGGAAAATCCTTTTTTATTTCATTTTACTAAAAAATATTGATATAAGGACAAAAGATTTAGATAATCGGTTTGAGCTATTTATCTAAAATCATACGTTAAGTTAGAACAGCCTACACGGGAGACAAATATAAGCTCTTTAGGACTAAGAGGGTAAAAAAAAAGTTTTCGTGGCGTTATTCTTATTAAATTTTACTGTTTTTTGACAGATTTCGATGATTTGTCCCAAATATTACGCTTAACTTTTGTGATATTTAGTAATACACAGAGACACGTAAGTACTGAACTACATATACGGGGTGTTCTTAAATTCTTTTAATAAATGTAGAGGGGTGGTAATACATATTATGATAAACAATATTTGCAATGGAACTTATAGACTCATTCCACTCATAGACCAGAAAATAAGTTCGAAAAATGCTCAGAATGCACAAGTGTTCGAAATTAGTGCATGAAAAGCTCAAGATGCGATGTCCTAATCATCTACACACTTAAACAACTGACCTGATATCAGGCTTCTCGTGCGCAGATTGTAAATACTTGTGCGTGCTGGACGTTCCTTGAACGTTCTTTTTTCTGACACTCTTAGTAGAATGCTGCCCTAGGTTCGTTTGTAAATGTTGTTAGGCTTGATGGGTACGTCTCTCGTATTTTGTAGAAAAAGTATACGAATATTCTGCATAAAGAAACTGTATATGCTGAAAAATGATTTATTATGTTTCAGCATTAATATACAGTTATTAATATACAGCGTTAATATACAGTTATTTATAAAACTATACGATGGTTGATCAAGGTTTACCATAGCGAGTAAAATTTTTTCACGGGTAGGAATGAGAAAGAAAAAAAAAAGAAATGAAAGCAAAAATATTAGAAAGAAGTAAAGTGGAAAAGTAAAATGGAAGTAAAAAAAAAAATAAGAGTAAGGAAAGCAGGAAATAAATTAAAAAAATCGCGGTTAATTTATATTAATTAGCCACAAAATCAGCTTGGCTCAATATAAATTTATAATACATTACAAATGCTATTTCCATGTAAATTATTCTTTTTTTAAAGCAATTATTTTGTTGGAAATTTTTCCACGCTGAAACCACTTCGTTTCCCACGTCTCGTCGGCGCCTTTCCATTTAAGTTTTATTGCCTTGTACTACCTCGGTGCAAATACACCGTCGGTCACCATCACTCAACGATTTTTAACCAATCATATTCTGCCAGCAATCTAATCGCCCCCTCAAAATATATCTTTTCTTGAGTTTTCGAGACAGTTCTGCTACTAGACTCCAAACGACTGAGGCGTATTCCTGTGCGCTGCTTAGCGTCTCAGGTTCTGATCTATATGTAATTGCTGCTATATTACGAAGTTATCCTGTTCCAATAAAGATTCTGAATATTGTACTTCGTCTCATCATAATCTACCGTTTAGCCATTTACAGCATATCTTCTACGATTACGACAACGTTGGACGAGATCTACGATTACATCAGTTACTTCTGGAGACTTATTTACTGTTTTATTTATTCTTACTCTTCTTCTATTCCTTTCTACTTATTTCTCTTTTGTGTAACCTTCTTTCTTTTTCTTAATTTTACTTTATTCCTTAAAATTTTCGAATTCCTTTCCTTCTTTCTTTACTCTTGCCTTTCTCATTTACATTATACTTTTATACTTTACTTATTTTTCATTCTTTTCCCTTTTTCTTGCTCATTCTGGTTAGTGGCAAAATTTTACTCTTTATGAAATATAATACAATAAAATATATGTCGCGGCACGAGTTTTACGTAATGATGGAAATACGTTGAAATTTATCCATCTACGCTGACAAATCCCAAATTTATACAGCATGGCCAGAAGTAGTTAGTGGAACCTAATTATCTGTAGATCATGTAAAGCAGTAGTTTGTGGAGCCTAGTTATTTGTAGAGCATGCAGTACCGTAGGTGGTAAATGTCGCCATGGAGCGCATTTCTGCTCTCCGTTCAATACATTCTCGATTAAGTTGAAGTTAAGCGAGTATATATGGCCGACGAATACGGTAACAAAGCTTCACTTGATGACGGTGGTCGCTTTAAGTATGAAGAACATGAAAGTAGCCCACAGACATTCCAGGATATTATTTGGCCTCTACCTATTACCGCAACTTGGATGGTGGAAGCATGGTATGATATGGTTTTTGCCACACCCGTACACATCACTTCGCTTTTTAAAACAAGATTTTCCTAAATAAAATACTCATTTCCAGTTTTTCCCAATCAACTGGCGTAATATATTTTTGCTCCCTGCAGCCCTACCTTCAGATATCGTGCATGAGATTATTTTAAAATTTGTATAAAGAAACACGCGCTCTTCAAATCTTTTATTGTTCAACATTGCTGGATGCTAGATCATAAATATTCATTTGATTTAAATTTACTTTCGAACCCTTTTCACTCTTCGGCTTAAATTTATTAATTTTCCTTCACATCCAGAAAAATAAAGACTTTCTTATAAATAACATGTTTGCTACCTCAAAAATCCATTTGGCCAGGAAACAATACTTCCATATGAAGCTGCAGTACTCACCTAAATTTTAATTTACTTCTTTTGCTTAAAAAATGTCGATGTATCCCACAACAATAAGACCATCCCTTTCTTCCTCTCCCTCGCTATGATGCATGCGGCTGTATTTCCGTAGAAAACGTTCATGTTATTATGTATTTATTTAATCGTCCAGATAGTGTCCATTTCTGCTTTATTCCGCATGCATGCACCAGGTAGCTGATACTACGGTCACAAACCATCAATGTTAATACCATAAATGTCATCAAAGATGTTATTACTTACCCTTAAGCATCAGTGTCTCTAATGTCACAAAACACATCAAAACTCCTAAACCGCATTATTCGCCCTAATTTCCACAATACATGTTAGAAACATCTTCTTTAAGATGTTCTTTTCAGGTGGATTAGGATAATCTGCATGAGAATTAAATACCTGTGTTCCTAAAATAATGTACTTTGTAACTCAGTCTTCTACCAAAAGTGGAAACCTGTCATTAGTCGAAGAGAATTGCTAAGCAACTTGTGTCGCCGCCAATAAATAAACACTATAATTTATAGCTTTTATTCAAGGCTAATTATATTATTAGGCTAGTCTCGGAGTCGGAAGTCTCATTCCGTTCATTTGATGCCAGCTGCATATCCCGATATCGAGGGATAATGAAGTATTCTATGTTATCAGGTGCGCAACAGGGACTACCTTTGACTTAATGAGGGATCGTTAGTGTTTCGTGTTAATTACTGAAGTTAGGTAAATGCATGCGACGAGAAATAGATGCCCCAAGACCAGTTGCCCTCAGTTCCTAGAAATTACGAACGCCCAAAGAAATTTGATTCGCTAGCTTCGAATAATGGGAATGAGTTTAATGCAGAAAATATTCTTTCAAAACAACTTTTGTCTAATGATCACCTCATCGACTCAAGTTAGATATATACGATTACAACTAAGCTATATGTTAAATTAGCATATTTCTAAATATGCAAACTAGATCCTTGACGCCCCAAAAGTTCGTATTTATTATATTGCCGAAATTGCGTGAATTTTAATGAAAATTCACTTTTTGACCTGGTCGATCTATGATATATAGAAAAGCCAAAAACATTGAAAAATAAAATTCCAATCACCGCAAATTAAATTTAAATAAATATGCTGTCGCCAAGTTTTAGGACAAACACAGTGTGGTAAAAACAAGGTTGTACCATGTAAGTTAATAAAAGGAATTGAGACATATTTCAATGTGTTTCAGTTGATTCAGGCATATTGAAGAACCTATAGAATGCAATATGTTACAATTTGTTGCAACAATTCGTAGAGCCTTAAACAAGTTTACAAAATTTTATGTTTCGAAATCTGAGCCTTAGTGGGCCTCTTAGGGTCATTCCATCTAAAGTTGAATTAACTTACACAGCCTTGATTAAAAATATTAGACACCCTAGTGAAATCTCTTTATTTTAAATTACTAATGTAAATAAATATATGTAATACAACTAAATGTATGCAATGTAATTTCAACTTCTACTGCGTATGAAGCATAGGCGTACGCAAAAAGTTAATAAGTGGGGGTTATAGGCTCAATAAGGAGGACTTACTGAGCTACAATTCACATAGTCCTATGTTAAATATACAAAATTTCATTGCAACGTTGGAAAGTTACAACCCCCATCAACACCCCCCCTGCTATGACAGTGGTATGCAGTCATAAACAAATGCGGCGTTTTTATGTAACACATCCGCACTTCAAGTAGAAACATTAGGGTGCCTAATACTTTTAATCAAGGTTGTATATATATCATCATATTCAACCATTATCTATCCACTGCTGGATGAAGGTCTCTCCAAATGCTTTC
>QLNU02003225.1:74780763-74793919 GCA_006491805.2 Dysdera silvatica
TGTCGCCTTCCATCGTAATTCGTTGACCAAGGTAAATGTAATTTTCAGCTTGCTGTATTTCTTCTCCCAAAACAAAGATTTTCTTAGTTTGTATAAACTTATTAAACATGAAAATGCTTTTCTTCAGGTTGATTTTCAAGCCAGATGTTTCTCCTTTCATTCTGAGATCTTCAATGAGTCTTTGGAGCTCTTCTGGATCTTTTGCGAAAACACGATGTCGTCGGAGAATCTTAGATGGTTTAAATACGCTCCGTTGATTTTAAGCCCTTTTGATCCCAGTGTAATTTACGAAAAACTTCCTCAAGGCAAGCTGAAAAGAGTATGGGCGAGATTGTATCTCCCTGTCGTATACCTTTCTCAAGGTTAATTTCAACTTTGTGTCTGTTTATAGATATAGTCGCTTTGCTTTATAAAATATGGACTGGAGTAAGCTAACATAAGCTGGGTTCACACCTTGGTTACCTAGTGCATTTAAAATATATGGTTTGAAAATTGAGTCAAAAGCTTTTTCGTAGTCGATGAAGGCAATGCATAGTGGTAAAGTGTATTCATTGTGTCTTTCTATTATTCTCTGAAGAACCTGAATGTGGTCAATCGTACTATAGCCACTTTTAAACTCTACTTGTTCTAGAGGTTTGGCATAGTTTAATGTTCTATAAATTCTATTTGCAGTGATTTTGCTAAAAAACTGTGTACATAACAGGAAGAAGGCTAATTGGTCGATAGTTTTTAAGATCATCTTGAGCTCCTTTCTTATGCAAAAGAATAACATCGCCATTTTTCCATGCATTAGGAATTTTTTGTTCCTTAAGACATTTTGAGAAGAGATTTGCCAATATTTTGTGAAGCGTTTTACACCCAGCTTTTAACATTTCAGCAGAAATGCCATCTTTTCCTGTGGATTTCCCATTTTTCATTGATCGTATGGCATCTGTTACCTCTGATACTAAAACATCCGGCATTTCTTCTGTAACTACAATTGTTGGCAGATTTTGCTGATCGTTACTTTTATAGAGGTCTGTGTAGAATTCTTTTACCCTCTTAAGCATTTCCTGGCGTGTTCTGCATACTGAGCCGTCATTACATTTTAAGGCAAGTATTTGCTTTTTTCCATTTATTAGCCTGCGTTTTGAATTTTTGATGCCTTTATTTTCTTCAATTGTTTTTTGTACCAACTTTGTATTGAATTTACGAGTTTCTTCCCGGATACGTTTCCTTATCGTCTTGCAAATTTCCACATATTCCACTTTGTTAGCAATTATTCCTGTGTTCTTCCAAGACCTTCGTTTTTCCATTAGATTTAAAGTTTCTTTAGAGATTTTGCTTTCTTTAGGTTTCGTTGTTAGTGGTACTAGAGCCTCGGCTGTTACAATTAAGTTGCTGATGATTTTTTCATTTTGTTCTGTTATATCGGTGTCTTCCAAATTTTGTAATAATGCAAAGCGATTTGACATAGCGAGTTCAAATTCTTTGCTTTTTTTAAGCAATTCCTCATTGTTGGCTTTCACTTTTTTGGAGAGGTTTATCATTTTACTGCGTTCTTTGCGGTAGTCTAACTTAACTTTAACTCTCACCAGTCTATGGTCACTTCCCACGTCAAAACGATTGAGGACCGTACAGTCACTGAATATATTCTTGTGGTTGGATAGAACATAATCAATCTCACTTTTGTTTCCTGACGGACTTTCCCATGTCCATTTCCTATTGGCTTTCTTTTTATAAAACGAATTCAAAATATAGAGGCCTTGTCTCTCTGCAAAATTAACCATCGAGTCTCCTCTTGCATCTCTATGACCGCTGCCATGTGGGCCTGTTGCACATTCACCAAAGTGGGTTTTTCCAATTCTGGCATTAAAATCACCCACTAAAATTTTGTAGTGGCAATTTTCTTTATTTTGTAGGTCTGATATATCCTCGTAGAATTCTTCGATTTCATCATCAGTGTGGCTACTAGTTGGTGCATAAGCCTGGATAACTTGGAGCTTATGTCGTTTGTTCAGTTGTATGGTGCATTGTGCGATTCTATCTGAAGTACCCTCAAGTTTTATGATGGAACCTTTTAATCTCTGATTAATGAGGAAATCTACAAAACTACATTTCCCGTTTGCAGTTCCTTTTGTATATAGAAGATGGCCGGTGTCGAGTTTTACAAGATTTTCACCTTTACGTCTCGTTTTACACAGCACGATGATGTCCCACTTAATATGCTTGAGTTCTAATATTAGTTCTTGTAGGCGAGCATCCGTTTTCATTTTTCTGGTGTTGAAAGTTCCAATTTCCAAAGTGTTTTGGCAGCGTGTTCGAACCCGGTGATTCTTAGCATCCTCTGCCGTCGAGCTAGTCTTCCTGCTACTTGAAGTAGTTGCTCCAAGGCCTCCGAGGAATGAGGGCCGCGAATTAATTTGTGCAAACATGTTGGAGGGTTAGACCGTAATCTGCCACGCTGGTCAATTGCGGGTTGGCAGATTTGGTTTGTTTTCGAAGTGCTTTCTCCTAGGTGATCACTTTTCAGAGTTTACGAGTTCACCTATCCGGGAAACACATATTTGATGGTGGTGTTATCTCACCATGTCACAGAGCCGTCGTTGGGTACATGTGATTTTTTACTTGTGCACCAGGTTCCGCCCTAGTGTCCTCCATACCCTCTCTCTGCCTCTCAATTGTCAGCGACTGCTTATTTGACAAGCATCTTTCCAGAAGCCTGCTTATTCGCAGCTACCCTACAGATATGTAGAGCTCTCCACCATCCGCAACCTGTAGACGCTACCGATAGGCTTAGCCACGGACATATATATATATATATATATATATATATATATGTATGTATATATATATATATATATATATATACACTCCTATGTATATAGCTCCATATATTGTGCTTTTCTTCACAATATGGTAGCAAATTTTCATTCTTTAACAAGTTTCTTTATCTACTTCATAAAATTATATGGAGATCAATTGGCTTTGTAGAGCTATAGGCGTTTTGCTAATGGATGTGAATTGACTCGCAATATAGGCAAATATTTCCACTATATAGATTCAATAAACAGTAAGTATCAAAGTACAATTTTCACAATCATCTCACGAACATAAATATCACTCCTTTTCCATGTTCGTAATTATTTATGTTTCGGTTTACTTTAATTCTTCATTGATTTTCACTCTTTTCAGTAAAGATTAGGATAATATTTTTGCCCTATACGTAGCTAGAAATGAATAGCTGAAATTTGGCATTTTTATTCATAAATCTATCTAATAAAAATGCTAATCAATTTCATAAATTTTCTAAAAGACGAGAAATTTAATTTAAAGAGAGTTTAAAGCATTAAGGAAATTTACCGATAACCAGTTTTAACTTTATTAAATTTTTATAAAATCGGTAACGTTATCACTACCACATGAATTTAAAAAATCATCTCATTGAAATTAAAACTTTAGATCATGAACAATCTCATATTGTATTTTGATATTAGTGGCAATACCTTTTGAACCATATTTTAAAATAAAAACAATAATAGTATTAATTAGACAAAGTTATGCTTATTAAATGGTGAAACTCATAGAGAGATTAAATCGGAACACCTGTAAATTTGAAAAACACCCGTTATTTTTAATTTAATGTAGTCAATAGTGTTTTTGGTGTAGAAGTCAGATTCAAACCTGTGACCATATGGAAGTGAGATTGATATCTGTGTGCTGAACTACAGTAGCTCGACGTGCAAGGTTTTCTTTTGCAATATGGGAAAGAGTGTCAAGTTTGTAATTTGAATTTATAGTTACAAACAAATTATTTTTATGCAAAGAGCATCATGAGGGCGATAAAGATAGAGATAAAATGTGACGAAATGCATACACACGGAATCACGTTTCATAATTAACTTTTCCACAACTTCGTGCTTTGAATTTTAAGGATTTTAAGGACACATTTTTGAAAAAATCCATAAATGGGAAAATATTTTCTAAAGACTTACCACAAACATATATCCAAATACACAAGGCGAGTTGAATTTCTAAGTACGCCCTTTCATGGAGGATGAGGGAACACAATTGGTAAAGCAAATCTTATTTTCGAGGAATATATGTATATAGATGTAGGGTTATTCGTCATATACCTGACCAAAAAGCATTGTGAACATTCTACGCCCAAAGATGATTACATTGGCAGTCAAATAATCAAGATCGTGGGTTCTCGAACTTTTCTATGCCTCGCAATCCCAAGAAAGGTCGTGTTAGCATTCACATCCCTGATAAATGTTTGATTAGTTTTCGTACCCCTAGAAAAGTAATATCATAGTCGTGGATGAAGAAGTATAATTTCTAATTAGTGAACCACGTTTAATACTGTGAATAAAAAAATCGGACTCGCTTTTTGAAAATATGCTTTAAACTCAGCGCACAAAATGCCAGTATAAATTAAGCAATTATATTCTAATTTATTCAGTGAAAATTGTGAGCAGGAAACTGAGTGATTAATCTAAATTAATCTGATGGCGTAGGACTATGCAGAATAAATAACAAATAGAAAAAAAAAAACGTTTTTAAGAGTAGTTGATATTTTATTGGACAAATTTCAAAGCGTTTCAAACGGACCACAATAAAATTTAGTTTTCGTGATACCCAGAGTTCTTTTTATCTGGAATTCCTTGTTATCACGTCAAGGTGCGCTATTAGCGGACCCGTCGAAATTAGAGTGAGGGGTGTCTCGAATGTTTTAGTTATTGAGTGTGAAGCAGTCAAGAAATTTCATCCAGTTAAAATAATATTTAATTATGCTTTAAATGTTTAGGTTAATTTGAAGATCTAAGTTTCGGGGAAACGTAGTAATTCCATCGATTTAAAATAATATTTATTAACACTTTGGATGTTGAATATAATTAATTATTTCGCCAAAACATAAATATAGTTACAATACAACGTTAAAAGAATTTAGTACGCCTTTTTAGCGGAGCCTCCGAAAATTACGTGTGCACACTTCGATGGTAAACGAAAGCCTGATTATTATTTTAGAATTCGAAACGCAGTTACAAATACCATTGCCGAATACAAAGAGTGAAATTATAATTACACAATATACGTTGTCGGCTGAAAAAGTTAAATTATATACAATATTTGGGAAACATCGCATAAAAGAAACAAATTTGCATGTTGCCAATTTTAGAAACTGTGATTATTAAATTTGCATTTCTTGCTATTTTGAGTAACAAAAACAATAGATGCCAGCAAAGTGAACAAGGAGCATTTCTATTGTGGGAGCCCACAAATTCATTAATTCACCGAAAGATAAATATAATTAAAATGCAACGTTAAAAGAATTTTGTACGTCCTTTTGGCGGAGCCTCAGCGAATTGTGTGTGCACACTTTGATGGTAAACGGAAGACTAGTTGTTATTTTAGAATTCGAAAAGCAGTTACAAGTACCGTTGTCAAATACAACAAGTAAAAATTTTAATTTTACAACATATGTTGCCTGTTGCCAGCTACGAAAAGAGAAATTGTGTACATTTGGACGAAATAGTACAAAAGGAGACAAATTTAGCACGTTGCCAATTTTATAAACTATAATTATTAAAATTGCGTTTCTTGCTATTCTAAGTGGCAACACACAAGGAAGCCTACAAAATGAACAAGCAGCATCTCCATTGTAGAAACGTATAAGGTAATATTGCATACAGTGCTTATGTTGCACGGATGAAAAGATTGATTTCTCTGAAAAGAAAGCAGAGTTTGATTAAAGACAAATGAATCATTGGTATGTTTATACATGTTCCACCTATATATCATGTCATTTTCTTTCCACTCTGATAGGCCCTTTCTAGTTTTACCAATTTAATGGCCAGCGGTGTATGTTTAATATAGACTTTGTTTCAAGCACAGTGCAAATTAAAATAAGGTAAATGTAATGCAGTTGTACATTAAATTAATAATTTGTCGTAACTGCTGACATTTAAAAACAATTGTTCCACTTTAAAATTTTCTCCGTTCTTCGTATTGAAGAGCATAAAAAATTTCTTCTACACTTTGGCAAAAGAAATGCCCCTTCAATTTTGTTTATCCCTTTGAAGTTTTGGCCTAGTTCTGCTCTTCCTTTTGTTTACACCCCGTAGTTGAAAAGGGAAAGAAAAACTGTAAAGTGCGTTATAGTAGTTGGATAAAGGAAATCCATAAAGCTGCATAGATTTTTAATACATTGAAGTATTCAGAATTTAAAGTGCAAGATTGCAGTCCCTTTTTTCTCCTTGAAGAGCATAATAGGGTTAGCCTTATTTTCCCTTTTCCAATATGGCTACGCGCAAAATAGTTTTGAAATATCGACCAATTATTTGCGAACAACGAGAAAACTTCTTCCATGTTGTTCAAACTACAGTTTGAAGTGATTTGGTTCTTTTTCTTTTATTTTCGTAAATTTTCTTTCACCTGTAGCAAAAAAATATTGTTTTGGACAGCCTACAGAATATACCTTTCTCTCTCTTTTTTACAAAAAATCTTATGTAGGACGTTCTTGTTTTGCACCATTTTGAAACACATGGATTTCAATTACTGTTTTCTAGTTAAAAATCACACCTATATCTTAATACGCGGCCGAAATCTCAATAAATAATTTAAATCTGTTTCCAAAGAATTAAAACTTCTTAAATAACTCAACTTGGGACCACTCATTGGAAACCAGGTGAGATTTTTTTAAATTTTAATTTAAAAATTAGATACCAATTCTAATATTCTTAATGATCATAAGTAAATAAAGGATAAATTGAAACTTACTTTAAGAGAAATCATCAAAAGAAATTTGCAATTTAGAACAAAATGACAATTAAAATTTACATTAAATACAGTGGCACCTGGTAAAGTGACCACAAGAATGGAGTGACCATCAAAATAAAGTCCCCACTTTTTATAAGAGAGAACCAGTGAGGGCTTCGTCATTCCTATACCAAAGTCTGTCGTGTACAGTGACCACCTGTCTGTGGTGACCATTACAGTCCAGT
Source organism: Dysdera silvatica (assembly GCA_006491805.2). Classification (NCBI taxonomy): domain Eukaryota; kingdom Metazoa; phylum Arthropoda; class Arachnida; order Araneae; family Dysderidae; genus Dysdera; species Dysdera silvatica. Next base: position 74,787,750 of record QLNU02003225.1, read on the forward strand.
CCCAAAAGTGGTCACTTTAGACAGGTTCTACGGTATCTGCTATAAATGGATAAAATTGAAAAAATTGCCCATAACAATAAAATTCGTAATACCTCCGTAAACCACTAAACAGAAAAAAATGGAATCTCTCCTACAACAAATACGGTTACATAGGAGAGACGTTGAAACTGAAAATATTGTGAAATAAGTTCATCTGAACTGAATTCATCTGAATGATCTGAGTTCATCTGAATGATCTGAGTTCATCTGAATGATCTGAGTTCATCTGAATGATCTGAGTTCATCTGAACTGAATTCATCTGAGCTGAATTCATCTGAATGATCTGAGTTCATCTGAATGATCTGAGTTCATCTGAATGATCTGAGTTCATCTGAACTGAATCTGAGCTGAATTCATCTGAATGATCTGAGTTCATCTGAACTGAATTCATCTGAGCTGAATTCATCTGAATGATCTGAGTTCATCTGAACTGAACTAAGTTCATCTGCATCAATGAACTCGCAATAGCGTTAAGTGACTACACGGTCGGTATTAAACCTACAGTGCCATAGGAATAGCCGCTGATCTCGTAATAGTAAGTATTTTATGAGAAAATCGCCCGGAAACGAAGTATTAATATATTTGCTGTCTAAGGTTTCAAATCATTTGTTATTCATTCAGCATTTCAAACCATTATCGTTCAAACCGATTCTTTAATCTTCATTCTGAACATGATTTACAATTTCATTAATTTGGCCTCTAGCGACGTCTGCATATTTAATTAATCATTCCTTTATCTTCATTAGCTTTTCACGTTAACATATTTTAAATTGGCGAACATTCTGTCTCACAGCGGAAGTCTTGCTCTGTTGAACCTTCATCAGATCATGATAATGTTTTAAATGCTATCGTGTTAAATTAAATTTACAACTGCTTTTCGCAAAGGAAACATTTGGGGATTACCATTCGCAGTCCTTAACTATTCGCTCAATTCAAAATCTTCCAATTTCAAGCAAATATAAGCATTCGATTAATGACTTCAATTTAGCAGAATCAACTTAATGCGAATTATTCAAATTTGGTGGAGAAATTTGAAGCAAGAAAGATCGAAATCTGTGTAGAATTGAAAATTTCATCAACGTTCATTAAATTTAATTATTTGTCTATACAAATAAATTATATATAAAGTTTACATTGAGTTTATTTAGTATGCCATTATTTTATAAAAGTCACGTAATGTTGCAAAGTCTCATTATTAAGTAGACTACTATGTGTAATCATGATTTCATAAATTGGTGCAAACAACTAATGGGATATTTGATTTCTGTACTTGTTGATGCATTTTTTATTTGTTTAACAACAAAATTATTAAATAGCGTATTGATCAAAAGTATTAATTAAAGATGTTAATTAAAGTGTAATAGTTATTGTATAATCATAGTTGAAATTGAAGTCAACCGGGCGGGAGATTGTGCTTGTTTGGCTAAAGAAGCAACCGCGAACCGAGCTGATGTCACCATTAGTTGACTATGCTGATTGTATGATGCTACATAAGGGTAAAGCATGGCTCGCAAAAACCAGCGCCCCCTGTAACTAAAAGCCAACCAAGTTAGTACAGAGAGCGTCATGACGTCATGGGAGTGGACCAGTGGAGTGGACCAACATAGTTTCTCGAAGAGAAGTCGATTTGCTTGTACAGTAAGACTCTCTGTCAGAACTGTTATATTATTGCTTAATCTGTTTTGAATGATTAAAATAAAAGTATAAAAGAGCGAAATTGTTATCAAGATATTGCATGTGGAAATTATCGTGGAAGCATACGTGTATTTCAAAGTTGGATTTCCATGTGCTTTTGCGTTGTGAAGAAAATGGATTCACCACCATGTGAAAAGAAAAGGTTTCGCAGTAACAGCGAGTTCAAAGGTATGTTTCTCTTATATTGTATTCTTCACTACTTTGATTGGCGCATTTAAATGTCGTGAAAAAGAATATTGAATTAAAAAATTTATTAATATTACAGACGAACATGCACATCTGTATTGCTATAGTTTTATAGCTTTATACGAATAAATATTAGTAATTTTCATGAATATAGTTAACGAATAAAATAAACTACTCTATATACTAAATGTCTTGTTCAAAAGTGAATTTAAAATTTTTCATGTTGCGCTATAAAATATAATCGTTTTTGGGCATCATAACCTAATTATTATTAGGGCATTAAATCTTAGCTAACCAACTATTTACTTTCCTATAATAATTGTTGAATATATAATTTGTAGCTTTGTAACACCCCCCCATATTGGGCCTATAACTCCCCTTATGAACTTTCTGCCTACGCCTATGCATATCATTGTAATTATTTTGTTAATTATGTTGTAACTTCAAAATAGGATTGTAACAATGGCTACTATAAACATTATAAATGCAAGTTTTACATATGTACGAGTTTTTTTACACAAAGCCCATGCGTCCGAGGGAATTGAATATGTTATTTTTTATATTTTAAAATAGCAGGGCTTTTTATGTTCTTTAAACAAGCTAGGTATTTTAGAAATTATTTAATGATCGTTAAAATTTGTATTTCACAATATCTCAATTTCAACATAACCTGAAAACAGTCCTTTTTTTCTATTCATTTGCCCAGCTTTGTGTGTTAGACCGCTGACTGCTGGATTTTGAGAGATACTGGTGTGTCTTCGACAGTCATAAAGGTTCTGTTGTTAGTGTGTCATGTATCTAAGTCTAAAATAAGGAGCATATTCTACTATTCTCCAAAGCTGTACACCGTATATGTCATCGACATGAAATACCTGAATTTTGCCAGATTCTGAGAGACAACGTTCAGTTATGCAGTATTTGAAGAGAGTTATACGAGAGCGAGCTTGACATCTATAGAAGAGTACACCTTTTATGCAGAATTTAAAGCTATTGATGAACTTCGGGAAAAGTTACAATTATCAACTTTATCCTCAAAATGGACAGTGATATTTAAAGACTATAAATTGTTAACATTAAACCTAAACTTGTGACCAGTTCCACGATAACAAATTCTACTATAATAGATTCAGTTGTGTATCCTTCCACTTTTATGCTGAAACTGAACTGAAAAAAAGTGGAACTCACTGCTTTCTTATCGCCAAAATGCAAATAAATTTAATATATATAGTGCAGCATCGTGGATGCCCTTAGCAACTTAGACAGTGATACAATTTCTATATCTGTTACCAATTGTGTAAGTGCCATTTATATATTATATTGTCAGATAGTTTAATTATAAATATGCCTGAAAAAAATGCACTCCCTCTTTTTTAATAGAACAGGCGGTAAAATTAGAAAAAACAAGAGTGTACATTTCTGATGTTTAGACATTTAGCAGTTTACTCTTTTCTATTTCTCCACATGCATATAAATTTTTAAGCAGTTTTGAATATCCAATTTCTCCTTATCCTAACACTATTAAAAGGTTATGTTCTTCATTTTAAATTAACCCCATAGATGAATGTGAACAAAAAAAATTTCTTAAACTATATATGCACTAAATTTAAACAGTTATCGGTGGCACTGCGGAATTCGTCTCCTAGTGCTTCCCTCCTCTTAAAATGAGTCGGAAAGTCGCTAAATGTTGTAGATGGGCTTGTAACGTTAGTACCTCCTTTTTGTAATGACGTAAACAACATGGCGGCAGGTCAGTGTCACAATTGCCATTCATTTGGAAACACTTCCAAAGAAATCCACTAGGGAATGGCTTGTGCAGTAGCACCCAGTTATCTTCCTTTGAACATTTTACTAATGGATGAAATGCATTTAAAACCCCAATTTAATTATAAAGATGGAAGTATAGTTGGGGAAATGAGTAGATTTTGAAACAGCTGCTATAATAGTGGACATGTTTTTATGGTGCAAAATTTGTTGTCGCCACATAAAAATGTTATTCATATTTTGCCAATTCGTACATTAACTGCCCAAGAACTTCATTGTTTTTTTGCAAAAAAATATTTTGAAATTTGAAACTATTGGTTTTAAAATTATTTATGTCGTCTTAGACAATAATGCAATAAATTGGAAAACCATGTATTTATTTAACATCTCACAAAAGTCAAGTATTGTGTACAGAAATTAAATTGATCAGTCTAGACAAGAAGTTGGCAACATACGGTGGCACATAAAGTGATTTAAAAAACATCAGTCAGAGTGTGATTGTTTCGCTTAAAAAAAATATTTTATTTGTCTTTAGATAAAATCCATTTTCACATGTCTTAAAGAGAAATGTTGTTAGATGTTTGTGAAGGAAGTGTGCAAAACCATAAATTTGAGATCAGACAGATTTCTTGCACCTTGAATGGTTCTTAATTCTATTCCCATCCAAAATTTTCTTTTCTTCGTGTCTCAACCTCTCCACTGTCACTCACATTTGCTCTTCATAAGAGTAGTGTTTTGAGTAATTAATTTTGCCGAAACGTCTACTATAAAATAGCAAAAGATTAATATTTGTTCACTTCAAAACCTTTGAACTAGAGAATACGGTTTCATACAGCAAAAGGATTGCACTATTTGCATTTTGTATTGTTAAACTGTTGATTGTATGTCAAAATGTACAAGGACATTTTTAAGAAAATTCCTTTTTTTTTGTCGCATAATGCCCCTTGTCGTCTTTGCGTCATATATCCAACCAACCTTTTATAAGAAAAGTAATTCTTTTACTGAACTAGGAATATATCAAAAGATCTACCTAAATTGTATTAATAAGTGGAAGGTAACACAGTCATAGTATAATGGATAATAAGCAGCATAATTTGATTAGTGATTCCACTAGCATGCAGAATGATTCTACGGTATTGCTTTGGTACAATATCCCAAAAACGTTGCCGATCCCTGGTCTAGACCATTGTTTCATGTTATCGATTCTGTACATTTACTTAAATGCGTTTGTAATAATCGGTTGAATCAAAAACTTGTAACCAAACTTTGTATTAACTTAATTTCGATAGAACTCCCTTGAGCAAAACTGCCCAATTTTTTAATTTGAAAAAATTACATGAAACAGAAATTGAGGATCTTGTAAAATATAAACATGGGCTCACCCTAAGAGCTTTGCACACAACCAACTTTGAATGTCAAAATGTAAAATTTGTTTTTAACCCAGCATTTTGCAGGTTTGAGAGAGGTTGGTCAAAAAAGTTCATTATCTAATTTTGAAGGAACTGCACATTTTACAGAAACCATCAATATATGATGGAAAATTGTGTGAAAACTATCTTTAAAGGTGAACATAAATGCGATAATTAAGTGAAGCCACTTGCGAACATTTCGGATGATGGGCGATTGGTCTTTCTTAATAAGTTTTTGGTATTGTTAAAGTCTTATGAAAGGTTAAAAATGTGATTCAGGCTCTGTGCTGCTTTTGTCAAACTACTTATACAATAATTCAATCGACTAGATATCGTGTAACTGAAGAAAATTTTATATACTTGCTAACTGGTAAATTCCAAATGAACTCCTTAGAGAACCGTTTCAGCAAGTATCGAGCATTGGCTAGATCTGTATATTCTATTTAAGTTTGACAATATAAAGTTGAAAGTAAATTGCATATTCAAATCATTTGCCATTAAGTTTGAAATTGAGTCAATGTGGTATTATTGATATAAAAGTTTTTGATGCTTATAATACAATTTGGAATGTGCCAACTGGTGGATCATGTTTTCCTAAAGTTAGTAATATTTATGACACTGACATATATAATTGGTTGGTTATATTTTTATGGTGCAAGTACTGACATATGTAATGTAAATTCTTAAATGCCCATATTAAAATATTGCTGGTTATTGTTGCTATTTATATTTACGAAGGGAAAAGTGTTTAGAAGGTAAAGCATACATTATTTTAAAACGTTTAATGTTTCGAATATAAACAAGGAAAATTTAGTTACATTAAAATTCCTGATAGGGATGGTTTATCTTGTCCACACCTAGATATTCTAAATTCTGCGTTATTTAACTATATAATAATACAAAAATTAGTATCAACGTATGAATCTATATTTTTGAAAATACCAAACTAAAGGCTAGCAACTGTAAATTTAACACTTTATATCATTGCTCAGAAGGAATGTTTCCTCAATTTTGATTCATGAGCTGAATGTCACATAGCAGATGCCATTATAAAATGCATCATTTGTGTCAACCAATGC
>QLNU02003225.1:74794019-74804280 GCA_006491805.2 Dysdera silvatica
TGAAGATAAATTGCAATTTAAAAAATGCAATGAATTAAGTTTTTTAATTACTGATTGAAGAAGTTAAATTTTTTTTAAATGTATGTGATTATAAATTTCTAAATAAAATACATCTGCCAATTTTTTATTAAAAAAATTCAATTTCAATATAGCAAATAAGCATCTAAATTATAAAAACGTACAAAAATAGTAGTTAATGTACATGTGTGTATATATATATATTTAGACAAATATTCGTATTTTCCAACGGTTTAAGCGCGGAAGAGACATAAGGTCCACTCTAATGACGTCACGAACTGACTTCGCTAGCTTTCAGTTATAGGGGGCGTTGTTCAAACACATTCTCTCATACGCAAGCATGAACACTGATTTCTACGAGCGGGCGGTGTTAGCCGGAGTTACCGGCTGAAGCGCTGGCGGGAACAGTGCGTCGATGACCATGGGTTAAGTAGTGTCCGTTGTAATAGTTTAACTTAGGAATAATGCTTTTACATACCGTCGAATGATTGTCTTAAAGCCTTGGCAGACAGCATGGATCTGCAGACATGGATCTGCTGGCTTGGCAGACAGCATGGAGTTCCGAGTACACTAGTGAGGGAAACATTTCGCTGAACTGGCAGCCATACTAGTTGCGAGAGGAAGCCTAAGGGACTGGCGATGAAAACTGGTTTTGAGTGGCTGGATGTATTCCAGATGAATGGGGTCAGTATCCTAGACGTAGATTAGAGCTAGCGACGAGTGCACCCCATCCGGTACGATTTGCGATTGAAACTTATTACCCACCAAGGTCTACGCGGGATTGAGCAAGCGACAACGAACTGATGATGTATTAAACATTTGTGTTTGACCTTATATGTTACTTACTAATATAGAAGTTACATTTGTAATCGGAATAGTTGTTTAGGGGCGGATCTACACTGTTACGGCGCAAGGACAGGCGCAAGATTGACTATTAAGTAGCCTTGATGTTAAGTTTAGATTACGTTAAATAGTTGTGTGTTCTTGTTATTGTGTTATATGTGCTCTTGGAGGCTTAGTTGCAGGAAATAGAACCTTGTTGTTATTCTTGAATAAGGAGTAAGAACCGGCAACTCCAGACGATATATAGCATAGGAAAGCAAGGGGGTTTAGGTTTCGATAACATTTGTTTAGTTTAGATAATTTGTTAGCTAGTTTATTATTTACAGACAGTATTCTTAAGTAATCCGTGTGATTGTTTTTCTAGAGACTCAGCGGGCTATCCATCAGGGCTAGATAAACTTATATTGGATACTGTTAGCCTGGATTGGTAGACTTGATTTGTACTGATGAACTTGGATTTGATTTTGTATTATTATCTGTATAATAAACGTCTGTGCTGTAACCTGGTCTTCATTCGTAGCCACTCGGACTTCTCACCCACGTATATTTAATTGTGACACTAATTTACGTTTAGAGTAATTTGTTAAAACTCACTCTGAAATCCTGTTGTAACGTTAGAATTTAAGTATTAAGGATAAAAAGAGGGTAGGGTTTGTTACGAAAGATTGATTAAAGATATTAGAGATTGATTAACGATAATAATTAAAGATTGATTAAGGATATTAATTAAAGATTGATTGAAGATATTTATTACAGATTGATTGAAGACATTAATTAAAGATTGATTAAAGACATTAATGAAAGATTTATCAAAGATATTAATTAAAGATTGGTTCAAGATATTATTTAAAGATTGATTCAAGATATTAATTAAAGATTGATTAAAGATATTAATTGAAGATTGATCAAAGGTATTAATTAAAAATTGATTAAATATATTAATTAAATATAGTAGTACTTTTCACTATTGAAAATTTCCAAGTATCGAAATTCCTGTGAAACACCATGATTTACAAAATTTATTAAAAAAGAAAACTGTTTCTATATATTCAAGTTTTTACATATCGAAATGTTTTATGGCAGCTTCGACTTCAATACATAGAGGTCTTGCTAAAGCTATTTATGCGCTATTTATTAAAGATTGATCTTAAAGATGGGCGTGGTCTAACGTCCAGCTTCAAGTGCGTCTATCTCTTTTACAACATGCTGCGGTTTAAGCCAGAAACGTGGCGTGCAAAGCGTAGGTAGGTCAATTTTCCATAAATATAGACTGTAAGAATCACTGCCTATTGCAATAAATGCCAAATACAATATAAGGAGCAGAAAATTAGAAACGTCAGTAGAATAGAAGGGAAGAACTATAAGTTGTATCTTGATAGTGTTTGGAAGAATAGTTTTGTACCCTATAATCAAGTTTCTTGCAATAGAATTAACCCTTTGGATAATTACGGTATCCTATGTGTGCAACTGGCTCAGCACAGAGCTAATAATCATCACTCCGATTTTCTCCCACCAGCAGGTTTCTCCAGCTACGATCTACCTAATCCTAGATTATTATTATAAATTTTTGTTTCTAGTGAAACAATTATATATGCCATTAGTGAATGATTTCTCATAATAATTCGTGGCTCAAACAGTCAACTTACCTTATATGGTTACCTCACCAGTATGAACTTCCAAGTTAGTAAAATAGCAGTAGCGCTACAGTGTGATCGCAGTACATTCGAAAGCAAAATTATAACACACAACTTCATTGCTGAAATTACTGGATTTGGCTAATATAAATGAAGATTACCAAAATCACTGTAAACCGAAAATTTTATTTATTTGAAAGCTTTAATAATATGTTGATTTATTGTTAATATTTGTAATTATTCCTTGTTTTGTGATTTTCGTGACCTTCTGAACTCTCTGATTTCATTTCTCTATTTGCGAGCCAAGGGAATTAAAGTACGCTGCTATAAAAGAACCAAATATTGTAAAATGTTCTCTTTCTCCAAAAAATGATTTTCGATTTTATTTATTTCATCGACGCTTAGATCATTTTCATCAAACGCAAATTCATGCTTATATTTATAATCGGTTTCGTAACTTTATTTTCAATTTCTTTCTTTTCCATTGATACTAATATTTATCACTTTTTTGCAAATAAAGTTGTGAAAACCAAAAAACTGCTGTCCCTTTATTGTATTGGAATCTCCAGCATAGTGCGATATTATGACAGCATCTATTCAAAGAACATTTTGGAAAATATATGAGAGGTACAAGTTTTCTAAATCCCTGATCCCAATTTTATGGAAGAAAAATTTGCACACCTCTTAGTATTCTTCAAATAAAAGTTACCCTAATACTAAAAGAACTAATTTAATATTGTGTTGAAAAAACTCACATAAGCTCTCTCTAACAATTGGACAAAAGGATCAAATTTTATCGAATTTCACGAAGTAAAATATTTCTTTAAATGTAATCATTTTGTCTTTTTCAAAATCCGCTTTGATTTATTCATTTAAAAATAAACGGCTTTGAGCGTTGCATTAAATTCCTGTTTGAAGGTAATGTGAAACTGCACTATGTCTAAATTAAAATCATTTCTCTAGAGGGAATTTAAATACACAATAGCACTTTAAGTCAAATGAACATGAGGAAAAATTCCTACTTTTAACATGCTTGAGAAATCCAGCTTTACTGTTTTGCTTTTTGAAACTTTCCTTAAAATTAAACTACATCTTTACCAGAACTTGCAAATTAAGTTAAGTTGCGGGCAACCGTTACAACTTTCAGTTAATTTTTGTGCTTTTCGCTTTATATAAAGTTATGCAAGAAGGGTTTGCTTTTGATATATTTCCATATTTCCTTAAATTTTGTTAAACACCTCTGTTTAGAATATTGCGTTCAATTTCCGTTCCACCAATGGGAAAATGGAGATTGTATTCCCTGTACTGAATGATGCATGGCCTATAATGGTATGTTACATTATATAATGAAACTGAATAGCAAATTTATCTGAAAATTTATTTGTACAGGAAGATGCAATAAAATGTTTCCCGTGTAAATAATTTTAGATACTCTTGTCAGGTATATAAATTCTTGGATGAAATAATATCATGAACTAAAGTTCTGTTTGGCTACAATATCTTTATTTTTTAATGAAATAATTTTTTGCGGATTTACTTTAAATTAGTCTTTAGAGTAAAATTTACGGAAACTTCGATATTTTTTCACCGCAGAACACACACACAAGCTTTAGTCCATTATAATTTTAACTTGTATTCTAACCAAGAAATAGAATTTTTATGATTAATAAGGAAGGTGAGAAATATATACTATAACCAAAAAGAAGTAAAGATTAGAACACGGCCGTGAGAAAGGCTTTTTTTAAAATTATATATTTTTTTTAGGATCCATTATATAGTACATAAATTAAATTAAGAAACAATTTTTATCAACGTTCTTTAGGCGTAGTAATATTAACGCCGATGTTATGGCGTGGGTAAATGGTGAAACATTCGCGAAGAAAGAAATGTTTTATGCGCCTGGTAGGACACAGTCCCACGACCTTGTATAATCCGGGCAGGCGCTCTACTAACCGGAGTGTAGCAGGTCGTGGGATCGTGCCCCACCAGACGCAAAAAACATTCCTTTCTTTACGAACGTTTCACCATCTAACTGTGACATAACATCGGCGTTCATATTACTAAGCCTAAAGAATGTTAATATAAATTGTTTCTTAATTTAATCTGCGTAGTGTTCGACTTGTATAAATAAAAAATATATGAATTATAGCTTATATATTACAGGTAAACATCCATGTTGTAATAGGTGTATACGTATATATATATAATTTCGGTAATATCGGATTAATTCTACTACAGAGAGAATGAGAGAGAGAGAGTGAGAGAGAGAGAATAGGACATACATAACGAGGAGCTTGAACACAACGAAAATGGTTTTCACATTTCTTGAGAAAATAGATGTATCGGAGTTAATAACTGAAATTAATGGTTTAAATATAAAATAACATGCTGGGTATGATGGAATTCATTCAGAAATAGTTAAGGCATGCATTGATAAAATAACTGAGCCATTATTGGAAATATATAATGAAATCATAGAAGCTGAGACAATTCCAAATGAAATGAAAATTGCGAAGATAACTTCTGTTTATAAAAAATGAAAAAGAAACATGATAGGAAACAATAGACTGATTTCCATAATTTCAGGATTTGCAAAATTTTTTGAGAAACCATTATACAAAAGAATTATTAACTTTGTAAACAAATTTCATATATTACATGAATACCAATATGGATTTAAAAAGGAAAAATCCACGTAGTGTGCATTGCTAAGAACTGTGGGCAAAATACAAGAGGCATTTGAGAACAGAGAATATGGAATTGGGGTCTTTTTCGATCTGAGTAAAGCTTTTGATATAATAAACAGAAATATATTACTGGAAAAATTGAAAAAGGTGGATTAAGGGGTCAAATAAATAATTTAATGAAAAGGTATTCAGCAGATAGAAAACAAATTGTTTTTGTGCGCGATGAATGGTGTGATTTAATCGTAAATAAATATGGTGAAAACCATTGCTGAAAAGCCATAGGGCTCTAATTTAGGCCCACTGCTTTATTAATTTATGTCACTGACATATTTAATATATCTAATGTGGGAAATATCACATAGTTTGCGGTTGATACCAGTATTGTGATAACAAATAGAGATCTAGAAGTCGCACTACAGATGAGTAAAGAGTAAATTGCAAAATAGTGCATTTTGTTTAAAGGGAATCAGATGAAAGTTAATGTTGATAAAACTAAAATTATGATATTTGCAAATAAGAACAAAAAGGTAGGCAAAAACATAAGCAAATATAAATTGAGAACGAGGAAATAGAATTTGTGGAAAAAATTGAATTTCTCGAAATAATATTAACTAATAAATTTAATTGGAAATCACATATCGATAAAGTTAGCAAAGAAATCTGAAAAGGTATTGGGATAATGAAAAGATTTGAAAATATTATGTCAGAAAAAATCAAGTTGGAATTATATTATTCTTTAAGTTACAGTGATGGGATATATTGTAATTACATATGGGGTAATCTAAGTAAAGTAGAAAATAACTTCTTGGACAACATACAAAAAAGAATAATAAAACTCATCTCCAGAGAAAATAGTTCAAACTGGAAATTAACAGCGATAAAAAATAATATTCTACCAGTGAACAAAATACATAGATATAGTATCTTAATAAAGATGTTTGAAAGAATAAGGGAATGTAGACACAGTGAATTAATTGTGCTGTGGAGGAATGAAAGTAATAGAGGAAGGTATCTGGAAAACAGAGAATACTTGCTACCAAAGACAAGAACTGAAACAGCCCGTGATAACATAAATTACAAGGGACCTAAATTTTGGAATGAGCTACCCACTGGAATTAAGATTACTAAATAATCTGAAGTTATTTAAGAAAAATATGAAGAATACAATATTAATAGATATTGAAAATGTTATCTAATGTATTTCTTATAAATTTATTAACCATTATGTTATGAATTATTATAATAATTATTAATACAGTTACATTTTAAACACCTATTGATTTAAACTGCATACCGATATTGTGACAATGTTTTTTTTTTTTATTTATTTGGATAAGAGGCTAAGTTTGGGATTTCTTGATTATTGACTTATATGTATTATTTTCTCCTGGTATTTTATATTTTACAGGTCTATAGCTGGTTATGCTATTATTATATGGTATTTTTCTATCGTCACATGCCAAAAATACTAATAATACATGTATAAAATAGAAATAGAATTGTATGTATATATATATATATATATATTAATTATATATGTGCGTGTGTGTGTGTGTGTGTCTGAAAGGCGTATTACTATTAACGGGCTGTGAATTAGAGAGGAGTGAAAAAATCAAAATTTGAAGAATGTCATGTAATAGTGCGGAAAAGCTGCCTTATATATTATATATCAATATATTATTTACCATATGCAGCCTTCGATAGCAAACAATATATAGATATTCCGCTCAGGCCATGCAAGTAGGCGATTATGCATAAAAATTTAATAATGTTGTAAGATGAGAAAATGTATTTGAATTTAATTCTTTGGAAACTTTAGCAGTAATATGAGTTCATTTTTTTTTCAACATAGGCAAGTTAACAAGTAAAAGCATTTACTTACATAAAAAAATTTTAAAATAATAATAACGTTAAAATAACTTGAGGCTCCACTCAGAATATGAACTTGACAACAAAATGTGAAATTCCCATATAATATAGAACAAAGATTAAGTATAAATATGGAATTATGAATCTCCCTTCAAATAGTCACAAGGGTCATCACTTGAAACTAAAGATGGTGGTAAAAAGGTCTTATGCTTTTCAGACGTCAAACTGTAACCATAATGCAAACAACTGAATATAAGCATAATTTTATGGATGACTTGACTTGACTATTGCCGATGTTCTTCTTTGGTGCTAAATTGGGGCATACGTTGTTTAGAATCCAATCTGACTCTAATAAATTCATCTATCTTGGTTGCACCACAAACCACAGCTGCTGCCTCTGAGACTAATTTGACGCATCTTTCCACCGATTGAGTATCACATGGGTAATTTGGGAAATCAAACACTTCAGGTATGCCATCAAGCACCATTTGTTTCAAAGCTTCATCTGAAATTCCTATGGTAAGTGGAGGTTCTTTTTTTTCCCAATTCTGCCAATTGATGAGTTCATGGTAGTCTTCAGTGCGAAGTTAATATCTGGAATTGTAAATTTACGGAGTCTAATGAATTTCCTTGCTGTTACCGCCAAAATTCGACGCAAAGCAAGTTCCCTGGTGAATTTTCGATCATCTGTAATAATTGTTAATAGTACATTTTCTGGACACCCAAAAAAACCATTGCGCTGAATCGCAGGATCGATCACAGTTTTCATTTCAGCAGAGGGATAACGTGATTTCCTTATTGTTTCAAAATCGTGTTTGAAACCATTCTTGCAAGAGTGGTGAATCTTAATACTAAACCACATTGGCGCACAAACTTTCATAAAGTATTCTGCTAACGTGTGTAAATTCTGTGATGGATTATAGGTTGCCATGTATAACCGCAAAATGCGATTTGCAGTCGTTAACCACCTTGTATGGAATAATGCTCTTGACAAACTTGTTGAGCACTGGATGCTAGCCACAGCTTGGCAAACATCAAATAACTAGTGTTGATCAGTGCTTAAGTGTTTTCTATTTATTTCTGACACGGTAACTTGAGTTGTCTCAAACGATACAATTGGCAACTGTTCACAATTAGCCAATGCCTTTCCAATAATACCACTGAATGTACTAGGTTCTGTAGTTGTGCCGACTAAATGTTGCACTAGATGTCGTAACGGAAGTTCTTTTGAATGGACCTGATATATAAACCACTGTAAGGATTTTCTAAAGTAAATTTCGAGAAACATTATTATTCTTCCATTTCTTTCAGTATTTATGTTGGTTCCGTAACATCCGACGGCTACAATGTCATCATCAGAAATTCCATTCTACGTTAGATAGTTAGTTATGCTCTAGGTGATGTTTTTCGCTGTGCCACTGGATGGAGTCACATGACCAAGATACTTAGATTCAGGTTATTGTATCAGAGTAACATGCTCTTCAACTACTGTTTTGCAGTATTTTTTTCATTTAAACTTGCAAGTTCTGACGTTTTGTCCTTTCTGCTATCGAAGTACAATCCATGTAGTAATGTTGGTCTTTCTGCCTCCTGTGTGTTCTTCCTTTTCTTCTTTTTCTCTCTCATGATTTTGCTACGGTCGATCATGCATGAAGAATCTTGTTCAGTAACTACACCCACATCTTGAAGCACAGCACTTGAGATTGCTTCTGCTGCTCTGTCGGACACACCGTATCTGATACATTCCCTTGCCAACATTAGTAAAGAAAGTCGCATTTGTTGTGAATTTGGTGGTGGCTTCGCTGAATAAGGTGGTACATTAACTGTTGCTCTAAAGGTTGATATTTTTGAAGTAGAAGCCATGAAAATATCATCGTTTGTCTCCATTCCTGATAAGCACGAACTTGATTTGGAGAACAGTGGTGTTGTACTTTCCATTAGTTTATGAACTTTAGAAAGTTGAGCATTTTCTTGCTTTTTGTATGGACTTCCGCCGGAGGATCTTTGTTAAGGTTATGTCAACAGTACTGATGTACTGATGACCATTTTCCTAACAGTTCTTTGGTCATGAAGAAACGCCTGTTCTTGAAGAGGAACCTTACGAGCTTTTTGCAACAAAAAGAGGAAATTGACATTTAGTTCTGTCTTTATGTTACCAAATGACAACTTTTCCGCGCTATTAAAAATTGAATTTTAAAATCAAATTTTTGGCCTATACTTACAAAATGTCATAAAAATAAAACAAATTTAGTAGAAGTCAAGGTCAGAGCGGACTCTCAAGATGGAAAGGTAAAATAAAACTATTTTAGCTCTGTCTTTATGAAAACAAATGACAACTTTTTCGCGCTATTAAAAATTGAATTTCAAAAAACCAATTTTTGGTATGATCAGCCATATTGAATTACGTTGTTCTTTAAATCATTTTGTTTGGATATTAACGTATTATTACAGGAGAATATTAGTTTGCCAAATATATTCTGTGTATTTGTACAAAGTAAGCATGGGTAGAGAAAAAAAAAGCCAGACGACGTTTTATGGGTTTAGGCGCCAGAGCCAGGCTAAAATAAACCATGGAAATCCCATAAAATGTCAACTTTGATTAGGGGCTTGTTTGTCAATTCTGGTATCGTAAACTCAGGGCGTAGTTAAACTCAAAAACAGTAGACCGCCCCGCGAAAGGAAACCTATCAGAGATCAGCAGTATAGTTTGTATATATAGCAACAGGCAAATGTACTGGCAAAACGAATAATCCTGTGAGTGGATTGTGTAATTTAATTTCATTGACGTGCAGGTCGTGCTGGGGATGGTAAGAGAAGAAAATAGAAGAGAAGAGCGGGAGCAGCGTACGGAAAAGGACGTCTCAACTTAACGTTGAACTTGGAGTTCTGTCAGAGCCTTGAGGGCAAGCAAAGTTGCAGGTGGGAAGACTCACAACCTTCCTACTTGAAAGTATCGCACGGGCTCCACTTGGAAAGTTTTTATTAAAGCTCCAAAAATTCTCGATTCGCTCACGAGCTACAAAATCATACGCATCAGCTGCGTAGAGTTATATTCATCGCCACTGCAGAGTGAAGAATTCCGGCTGACTATAATTATTCATCGTTGATTTTCGCATCAGCAAATCCCGACGTTTGTCCAAAAAATACGTAGAGTCCCACTGAACTGACGCAGAAGCATCCCGGCTGTTCATCGTTGCATTTCGCATCAGC
>QLNU02003225.1:74804380-74825836 GCA_006491805.2 Dysdera silvatica
TCGACCCAGGGGCCCCTTCGTTTAGCCCGGAGTGTCTTGGACCGCTAGACGAATGAGGACAGGAAACAACGCTCTCTTTCTCCGTATGTAAAGATGTAAGGTATTATTACCCTCCGCAGGGATAACACAATTGCCAAATATGGTCAACACAAGAAAGCCTCCGGGGCGAGATTTTTGTGAGTTTTTGTGGGGAATTTATTATACAATATTTTAATTTATTATAAAATATTGGGTGGCAAAAATCATTGTATAATAACTTCCCCCACTACAAACTCACAAAAAATCTCGCCCCGGAGGCTTTTCTGTGTTGACATATTTGGCAATTGTGTTATCCCTGCGGAGGGTAATAATACCTTAACACCTTTACATACGGAGAAAGAGAGCGTTGTTTCCTGTCCTCATTCGTCTAGCGGTCCAAGACACTCCGGGCTAAACGGAGGGACCCTGGTTCGAATCCAGGATGGGGAAAGCGTCTCTTTTTCTCCAAAACAAATAAGCTCTAGTTTGAGCTAATTAATACGTGGGTGGCAAAAATTATTGTATAATAAATTCCCCCACGAAAACTCACAAAAATCTCGCCCCGGAGGCTTTCTTGTGTTGACCATATTTGGCAATTGTGTTATCCCTGTGAAGGGTAATAATATCTTACATTCACGGCTTTCCTTACGATTATCCAGTGGATTATCTAATTCAAAATATTAATATAATATTAAGAACAAAATACACAATATTAGCTATTTGATTATGAAACCAATGCACCCTTAAAAGTTTCTTTTTATATATAATTAAATGAAGGCTATTCTCATGCTATATCTTAATTTTAAATTTCATTTAATTATGCAACCCCCACTTTGTGACGGTCCCATCTGGAAACTTCACTAAAGATAAGAGAAAAGATAAAATAGCAGAAAAATATATATTTACATATTTTCTTAAATCTTTATTTTATCACATAATTCTGTTGCAAAGAAATATAATAATTATAAAACTACGAAAAATAAATTTTTTGCCGAAGTAAGCTTTATCAGAATTGTATTCGCTGATGTTTAAAACACAATATCCTAAAAGGAAATCTTTTGGAAAATAATTACTTCAAATCTTTCAGATGTATAACGCTTTTGTGAAAAATACACAATATAGCATGTAACATGGAGTGTAAAATTTAGGTGTGGTCTGCCTCTAGACTGGGGAAAAGAGCAATAACCCAAAGAGATTAGCATCAAATCCTGTGGTGAAATTGGGGAGCGAGAGAGACACCGTAAATGGCTTCGATGTGGTGGGGAATAACTAGCGAGTCCACTTACGTTATTATCCCCCACTGCTAGTTTATTGATGATGCATTAGCAAAATCAAATTCGTGATTTACTATGAAGTTACGCGATCATAATGTAGCCACATGTTCAGATATGAGAAATATATGACCTCCGCACAAATATTTTTACGGGGAAATGGCGGCCAGAACTTACGGTTGAACATACATCAAAATTCCCGCTAGCTATTAACGAAAGGATATTACTTGTATTGTCTTTCGGGTAGGTCCATCATACCCAAAAGTATTATTTGTATTCGTGCATATTTTATTATATAAAACTGTTGTTTGATCTGTGTTTTACGGAGGAAAGACATACTACGCTAAGACTTCCCGTTTTCTGAGGAATCCGAGCCTCTCTTAAGGCCTATGCAGCCAACTTTCGGTATACAGAGAGCAATTATCCGATAACCGGTTTTTTTTCTTTTAACACCGTTCGGAGTCGAACTCACGTTAACAGTACACTAGGCGAACGCTTTACCACCACATAGTAGAGTCTTTTGTAAGACCATCGATATTCATATTTTATGAAAACTGTTTATTTACAGTTTGTTGTTGTTAATTGAACAGAAAAAAGATGGGGAGGGAAAGGGGTCACAATGATAGCTCTGCATTTCCAGATGACGACTTGATGAAATCCAAATGATGTGTATGAGGCCGTTTTGATGTAGAAAGTCTATTTGCAGTTTACTTTGCAGAGGTGGTCAATGTTCACCATTGGTGTAAGACGATTATTTTTCACGGTATTTTTTAGATGAAATGACTTTAAATGAGGATTTTTAAAATATATTCTATTTACGGGTCTAAGCATCATATGAAGTGACTAAATTAGAAATCATCCGAAATATTCCTAATTATTGCGCTTAAGTAATGGTAATACTACTAATAAGTAGAGCTCATATGATATTCACTAAAAAATTGCAAAATATGCATGAAAGTATGTATAAAAAACCTTAAAATATGCATTTATATGAATTTAAATTGAACAAACAAGCGCTACAATGGATTATGTACTTAAACATTTTTTAACTTTCTTGAATACCTCTATAATTTGTTCTAAAAAAATAGGTCTATTATTAAAATTGCAAATAGGTTATTTTTATTATCAAAAGTTGAGTAGAAATATTCAATATACACAAAATGATATACAGTGCATCTTTTATTATGGAACACTATAATGTGTCTCTCGATGTTCTGAATATTTGGGCTTTGTCTTCTGTTACTCAATGGCATTCTGTGGCTAAAAAGATCTGTTATATATTTAAGTATTAATCCAAATTAAATTAATTAACATTCAGTATTATTAAATATTTTGTCTTTTCAATGTATATAAATGTAAAATGTTAACTCAAGCTCTAAATCCATGCAGGCACTCACTCTGCTATTGCCATGGCATTCAATATCCTTATGTAATGTGTTAACATATGGATATAAATGATTTTATTGGTTTGATTAACGTCAGTTCCCATTGCTTTAAATCAAACCCTTCCATGGGACTAACTTTGAGAAATATGAAATATATAAAGGATAATTTCATGACAAAACTTGGCAGAAATCCCTTCCCCCTTTCTCTTCAACCAGATGTAAATGTGGCCGAATATATTTCGAAGATGAGAATCCCGTTATATGTTAAACTTAAATTCTTGTATCGTATGTGTTTTAATTCACGTAAACAAATTATAGGTCATAAAATAGTGCATTTATGATTAACGAAAAATGGATACTTTAATTTCTATCAATAAAGAAATTATCTGCGATTTTGGCTGCCCACCAAGCTGTAAATACTTTACATTTAATTCTAGTCCAAAAAAGAACAATTTAATATGAATAGAAAATAACTCACATATCTGAAACGAAAGGCAGGACAAGGTCCTTTCCCGTTCTTCAGGAGTTATTAAATAGCATTTATAAAATATTGCGGGTTGTCTATTATGGATAGTTTATCTGTGATAGAGTATCATTCACGTTTATCATTCATCGAAGATAATGACGTGGAATTTTATCCTGTGTAAATGTGTGCTTTAGTCCGAATTTAAGATGCTACGAGTTTAGTAAAATAGAACGAATTCTTCGGTTTATCTAATAAGGATGATGGCTATAATTCACCCGTGGGTACACTTTTGGCGTCTTACGACATAGTTAAACTTATATGTTAACGAATTCCTTTGCCATTCTGTTCAGATAAGTGTCCAGAAGAAAGTTTAGCTTTAGCGTTGTAGATTTATGAGATAAAAGTTGAAAATGTTTCTGATAAAGTAATAATAAAATGCTTAAATTTGCTAAAACCGTTAAACTGCATTTATTCTGGAAATTTGTATGCATTTATATGCATCTTATGGATTTATATTCGCTGACGCTGAAAAGATATAAAATATGCAATTACATATGCACTTGCAGGTAATCCAGGCTCTACGAATAGGCCACATATGCAACAGAAATTACCAAATACCAAGGGCTCAGCTCTGAAATCAAAAATTTGTAGCATATGGTAAAGGTCGACAGCGTACCTACAATTATTAGTTGGTATTAAGCCGCAGGCTTAATACCAACCGCACTATACAGGAATTTGGAATCACTCGAGAATGACCTCAACCTTCGCATCGAATTGCAGAAGACTACCATCTTAAACATATATCGAACAGTCAAAAAAATCCTAACCACGACATCTAAATAACCCATAGAAATATTTTTAAGTTCTAAGGACCGTAAGAATAAATTTTATTTAACCTAATTACAATTTTGGTGATATATATTTTGCCATGTGATGTTATTGATGTTACGTAAATATTTTTGATTTTGAGGTTATAGATGTTAGCTAGTGATTGGGGTTGGAAATGGGAAGCCGCAAGCTATAGCTTGTTGCATGGCTCTTCTCCAGATGGGTAACACATTGTATAAACGATTTCTTACAGACTCGTTGGTTGATAATTTTAGTTGCATATTTATAAATTTGAAAATGAAGAGAACTTACAGCTTGTGTTACTTAATTACCCCATTTGAGAAAACTGTGACAAAGGACAGGGCGAATCCTGAGTTGATATAGGTGGTTTCAACTTAGATCGATAACATTATCTGGATTGACAACGCGAATTTCTATATATTTTATTTATGAATGTTCGATGTGGTTTTAGCAGGATTTTGATACACTGGTGTTCATAATATACACTGCCCGTCTTAAGCCTATATGGTCAAGTGCGAAAACACACATATATATAATAATAATAATATTAATCTTAATAGACAGATCGCGTACACACACAACGCGCAGCCACTTTTAATTATTTAAGGTGTTTAGAAAAGGATTTGTGAATTAAATGAATGAAATCAGTCGAATACAACTCGAACTGTAAATTTGCACATAATGATGATGATGATGATGATGATGATGACAGTAATAATTTTTATTGAACTTGATGAAATTGTAGATATTCGTGAATATTTGACAATTTTTATATATCAAAGCAAAAATAACGACATAGAAACAATTTGCTTCCAATGTTACAAAATGGAAAGAAATAGTAAGCCTAACTTGTGGCAGGTCAAGGCGATTTATCGTTTTACAAAAATTATAGTAAATTATCTTTACCAAAATAGACTTGCATTATATAATTATTTATTTAAAACTTGGGGTTTGAACATAAATTACACATAGTTATTTACAAGATGGAAGCTATCATGTAAAGTAGTCAATATGTGGCAGATACTGTTTCGCTGTTTCTTCCCCTGTTCGTTTGCCTTTCAGGAAATCATACTTCGTCTGGTGCAATTTGCCGTGATGATGCAGAGCGAATAAGCGCATGGAAAGAAATGAACATACGCTAAATTAATCATCCGACATCAAAGGACAGGCGGGAGTAATGGACGTTCAACGATATTTGGTATCATACTGGATGAACATTTTATTTATAATTTCAATTAGGAATTCATATTATTGTGTCTAATTTAGTTATCTAATTTATGCGGTTCATGTTCGTGGAATCTTAATCTGAAGCTTGGCCTTTATCTCTTATCTTTTCCCCCCCTCTTTTCAATTGGAAGCTCCTTTATTACAATCGGCTTAAAGGGCATTCTTGACTACTCTCTTATCTCGTTTCTAAACAAGCTAAAGGCAAGCCAATGGATTTCAGCAGAAGTAAGTGCGATAAAGGGTCGCAGAAATTCGTTCACAATAAGTATTTTCAACCACTCGTTGAAAACAGAAGTTACTCTTACCAGAAAACGCTGATTGACGTCATCAAAAAGACAGCCTGGACACCTGTCAGTCAAGTGAAATTTTCAACCAATGACCCATGAACCCTGAGAGATATTGAGGAGAAGCTTTGGTTAGGTTAATAAAGAGACTTGAAACCTTACCACGGCGGGGGCCCGAAGATAACAATTGAATGTAAAATATTATTACCCTTCACAGCAATAATGCAATTGCCAAGTAGTGGTCAACACAGAAAAGTCTCCTGGGTGAATTGAGTTTTTTCATGAGGACTATTTATATTTTACGTGAAAATTACGACATCTCGTTCATCTAATGCTCAAGATACTTTGAGCTCAATGGGGAGACCCTGATTCGAATTCAGGATGGGGACAGTGTCTGCTAATACGTCTGTTGAGTTCTTTCATAATGTTGCCATCCATTGAAATCAGCTGGCCAAGGTAAATATATGAATCAGCAATTTCTAGCTCAATGTTGTCAACTTGTATTTTTGTTTCCTCTACAAAATTATTGAACATGATCTTAGTTTTTTGTAGGTTCATCTTGAGTCCAACTTCTTTACTTCTAGTTGAGAGCTCCTGTACCATGTCTTGGAGTTCTAATGGGTTCGTTGAAAAAATAACAATGTCATCAGCAAACCGCAAATGATTTAAATATTCACCATTTATTTTTATTCCCTTGTTATTCCAATTTATCAGCTGAAAAATCATCTGTAAAGCTGAAGTAAAAAGTTTTGGAGAAATGGTATCTCCCTGCCTCACCCCTTTGCCAAGTTTGATAGTTTTGGTATCTTTATGTAACCGAAATTTTGCACTTGCATTTTTATACACACGTTTCACCATGTCAATGTACACATCCTCAATGTCTGTTGATCTTAAAGAGTTGATGACTGCTGATGTTTTAATAGAGTCAAAGGCCTTCTCATAGTCAATAAATGCAACACACAATGGAAGTTCATATTCATGTGTTCTTTCAATTAATTCTCTTAATACTTGAATATGGTCCACTGTACTGAATCCACTTCGAAATCCAGCTTGTTCTCTTGGTTGAGCTGCATCTAATTTTTTCTGCAGGCGATGTGTTAGCACTTTTGTGAAGATTTTATAAATAGCAGGTAACAAGCTAATTGGTCGGTAATTTTTCAAATCCTCTTTATCACCTTTTTTATGCAAAAGAATTACTGTTGCAGAATCCCATTGGTTTGGTATGTTACCGCTGTTAAGACATTTGGTAAAGAATTTTGCAAGTATGTCTTCTACATATTCTCCAGCTTCTTTTAGGATATCTAATGTAATACCATCATCACCAGGGGCTCTTCCTTTCTTCATATTATTTTCGCCATCGGCAATAATTTTTTTTCCCATTGTCGAGCAACTCGTCGCATTTTGCGAAAAATGCGACTGCAGCTCAAACACTGGCCACGTTCATT
Organism: Dysdera silvatica; assembly: GCA_006491805.2. Classification (NCBI taxonomy): domain Eukaryota; kingdom Metazoa; phylum Arthropoda; class Arachnida; order Araneae; family Dysderidae; genus Dysdera; species Dysdera silvatica. Next base: position 74,811,326 of record QLNU02003225.1, read on the forward strand.
CCTTTCCCCATATCCGTATTTACCAACCGATGTCTCTCCTTGTTCCTGTTGTCCAATTCTTGCATTGAAATCCCCCATGATGAGCTTGATATGTTGTTTCCCTTTGGTGTGTAACTCTTTGATTTCTTCATAAAATTCTTCAACCTCTTCGTCGGTATGGCTTGATGTTGGTGCATATACCTGTACTATCTGAAGTTGGTATCGCTGGGTTAGTTGAACAACGAGCCTCGCTGCTCGATCTGATGTACTTTCAACTTCCAGAAGACAGTCTTTAATTCTTTTGTTGATTAAGAAGCCAACACCACTTGTTCTTCCAGTTTCCGTTCCTCTATAATAAAACAAATGTCCGCTTTTAAGTTCCACCAACTCTTCACCTTTTCTTCTAACTTCACTGAGTCCTACAATGTCCCATTTGATCTTGTCAAGTTCTTCTTCCAATTCCTGAAGTTTTGCTTCAGAAGCAAGGGATCGTCCATTATACGTTGCCAAGGTCAATAACAAACGGCAGCCTGGGCCATTCCAGTGATTCTTAGCACCCCCTGCTTTCATGCCACACTGACCGCTGCCTTGATCAGGAGCACTCCAGCACCTGGAGACTAGGGGCCATGGTTTCTGGTGTGTCAACATAATGGAGGAATTAGCCATAATTTCACCACGCTGGCTAGACGGGTTGGTGAATTAGCCCTCCCCTTCCGCCTTTCTATCCGTGCAGCAAATATTAATTTGCCACATAAATAGAAAGCTCAGCCTGCACCACTTGAAGGCGGGGTAGGACACTAGGTTACTGGCCTGGCCGGTTCCACACATCGTCACATACGTTCAGCGTGTGGGTCTCCTTCCAGTTAGATACCAGCAACCCTTTTGCAGGCCACACACACACACACACACACATATATGTATATATAATTGTGTTGTATGGATGTTCAATCAAACTCCTTAGTTAATTATTAAATTTTTGTTTTTATGCATAAAAAGTAATTGCTGTTACTCCTGCTTCTCGTGTCCTTACCTGGGTGTAAGTTCTTTCTCTTTTATGCAGAAAAACTTAATAAAATGTTAATTTAGCTATACGAGTTAAAAGTTTACTCTAGCATTAAGCTAAATTCAAAAGGTTAAATTCTTCCAAATTAAATTCACAGCCAAAATTCCATTTAGCAAGTTCCAAATTTTACTTAACAAGTTGACATCCTGATCACGACACCACTTGTTAAACAGAATTTTGGCTGTGAATTTAATATGGAAGAACTTAACCTTCTAAATTTAGCTCAGCGCTGAACTAAACTTTTAACCCTTATATTTAAATCAACGTTACATTACGTTGGACCGCATGAAAGATAAAAAATTACACCCAGGTAAAGTGAATATCGTTTATAAATTTATTGTTGAACAGTAAAATTGCCTATAAATTTCATATTATATGATAAAATCGTCTATAAATTTATTGTTAAATAGTAAAATTGCCTATAAATTTCATATTATATTACAAAATTGTCTGTAAATTTCGTGCTATATAATAAAAATGTCTGTAAATTGTGGTATGCCGTAATATTGTCCGTAAATTCTCTATAGGCCTTATTTAAGAAAACGAAAATATAATTGATAGAATAAGGTGTTAAAACAAACGATGCTTGGGAAGGAACAGTTAAAACGTTATATCAGAAGCAGTCAATGCATTTCTGAAAATACATCGACTATCAAAATATGAATTCGCTCCCATACATGTTTTAATTCAATATACATAAACATGCAGCAAATCTAAATGATACAATTACTGTAATAATAAAAAAAATGGCATTGAATTTTTTAATCATATTCCTTCCTTTTGTATCCTTTATAAAGAAAAGAAGTTGTAGCAATAAAATAAACAATATGTGTTTTGCTTTAAAAAAACACAATACAAAATTTCCAAGTTTATCCAATGACGACTACTTATTTCTAAATGATTGTTTAAAAGGGTGATCTATAACCATAGAAATGGGATTTTTAGAAAAAACGAGGAAAGAGATAGGTTTTGGGGGAAAAAACTGCAGCTCAATAGATAGTTTACAAAAATGTGACAGTGACAAATGATCCCCATTTGCTTTAGACATTGGCAGCTTTTGTACTATTTGTCCCCATAGAACTTCAATTTTGACTGTCTTGTAAAAAATGCCTGGATTCAATAAAAGAAAGCCTGACTATCTAGAGAGCACATAATGGAAAGGTATGAGTTCCAAAATATTATGGAGTCACTGGATATTCTTTCGTTACCTACAAAATGCCTCCTACTTTAATAATCATAGTTTGTTTTGTACTATGTATTACAGCTAATTCCAGACTATAACGGAAACCGATGAAAAGAGCATACCTTAGATATTTCATGTTGATTTCGGAGTAAATTATAAATGGCTATACAAATTACAAATTTATTTATTTCGTGAGTGTACAGCTGCTCCAATCTTATCAATAAAATATATTTAGGAACATACCACCTATAAAATCACAAATCAATAGTATCAACATTGCACAATAAAGTTTCATACAATAAAACAATAAACTAGAAACATATAAAATAAATACAAGATATAAATACAATATTCACTCCCGGTATAAACACAATATTAAAATACAGTATTCATATATAGTACCCCTATTCATATATATATTGTAACTATTTTCTTTATTATGTTGTGTTGTTCCAAGTTTTTCAATCCAGTTTATATTATCTAAGCCGTTTCTAAAATTATGAATATTTTTTTTACTTAATAGTCTTTCATAATTGCAATTTTTTACTAACAGATCTTCATTTCTAGATATAATTAATGGTCTTTTGATATTATCAGTAAAGCACAAATCTAGTAAGGTCTCCTTATCTTTAGTTATTCTTGTGCTTCTATTAACTATATTCATATAACAACCTGACTCCAATATATTTAAAAGCTTTTCACTCATTGTGGTCTTTTGGTTTAAATCGATATTCATATCACTCATGATATTGATTTTGTGATTAAATTTATCTAATTTATCAGATGCGCTTTCAATTTGATAAAAAAAGTTACTTATGTTAGTATTTGGAGGTCTGTATATTACCATATGGATGTTATTAATCGATTTTATACACATCATTTCTATATCAGTGAGAATATATGTTAAGTCTTCAATTATTTCTATTTCAGGAGAAGTTATTGCATTAAATATTGTTATTCCTCCTCCCACTTAGTCCTTTCTAATTATTGAGCTTTCGATATAATTTTCTATGTTTAAATCGTCATATTCTTTTTCCCAAATCTCAGTTATTGTTATAATTTCTGGGTGATTATTCTCTTTTATTAAGCATGTTAATTGATTCAATTTGTTTCTTAAACTTCTTGCGTTTAATAACAATAATCTTATTTTATCCTTGTCCAAATTGTTCACAGTATACCCTTAATTGATATTTTCCCCTTTATATCTATATTCACAGTTAGATACCAAATGTATCATTTCATTACTGATAGTATTTATTTTTTCCATTTCATATGCAATCGTTATTTCGTAATGTATCAATATTTCCTTCATCATTCTCCTCTTCTGTACAAGTTCAATAATTCAATAGTTTTGTTAAATCCTCTGTGTGTTTAACATCATAGATCTTGGTATTTACATCTTTTCTAATTTTTGTATTTCTCTTTATTGTCCGGACAAATTTCCACGTATGTTTCTTTCTAAATTTCAATGCTTCATTTAAAACCTGATTGTTGTATGGTGATAAATTTTTATTTATGTATACTCTTCCATTTTCTGTAATAATATCATTTGTCAAACCTGTAGATTTTCTATTGCTTCATATTTCGTCTCTTATTTTTGTCTCCTTAAGTCTCAATAATATATTACTTCCACTTTTATGCCGACCCATTCTATGTGTTACTTCAATTTTTCCCCTCAAATCAATACCAATGTTATTTCCCATTTTTACGATTTTTTTAATTAACTCCTTTTCATCTGTTTCCTTTTATTCCCTTTATGATCAGATCATTTCTCCTTCCATATTGATTTAAATGGTTCATCTGATCGTGTAGTATATTCATATTGTCCTGTAGATTTGCATAATCCTTTCTTAGGTTTTCCATTCTCACCATCTCATTCCTTAATTCTTCCATCCCTCTTTTCATATCTTTTTTCTCCTCTTTTAGTTGTACTATTGTCTGAGATTTTCTCATTTCCTGTATATTTATCGTGAATAATTCACATCTATTCGTCTATTCCATATAGTTCTTGTTCAATATCTCTCTTTCTCTCCCTCTCTCTCTCATTAGTCTCAGTCCCGATTCTCTTATTTCCTCCAATAATTTAATATTTGATACTTCTATGTCAGGCCGTTCCCCTTCAGTGCAATCATCAGTAACTTCCTCTTATATTTCATTCATTAGATAATCCATAGATTCTCTCTCCCCACTATTTCTCCTTGTAATATTTACGTTCTTTTCCATTCTCCAATTAGTCTTTAATTTGGCTATTGTATAGCCAGCAAGTCGGCTATTTATAATTTCCGTTATATTATTATTAACTTTTTTTCGGTATGGTATCTAATTGTAGGCCTTCTAATCTATTGTATCTATTGTATCCTTCGTATCTAATTGTATTCCCAAGTCCACTGGCAGGTGTTCCAACATTACCTCTGTCAGATATAACGCTAAAGGCTAGACCCAGGGAGAAAAATCTGTGGCTAAAAGAAGTTACAAACGGAAGCCACCAGAATTAAAACGAAAATCTGCGTTTCGGAATCAATATAGCTGGTTAACTAAAATATAATCAAATAAGGAACCAAAACGATAAAGTTCCAGTAATTTAACAATAATCTGATGAATAAACCACCAGACTGGCAATTCTAGCAAACTGAAAGTACTAAAAAACGATCTCTGCATGTCGTTCACGTTAATGTTAGCGTATCTAATAAGTTCGAAATATGGTCGTTATAGTCCGATTTCAACAAATTTATGATATTTGATATAATGCGATTGAAGACGGAAGGCTTATGAGTTGAAATTAATAGTTCACACTCACCAAAGTTGTAAAAAGCCATCACCGTTCGAGAAAATCTACGAGTGAAGTATTTGTTTACTCTCCCAACGGTTGCCATTAGCGTGACACATACATCAGCTAATTACTAGAGTTATTTTTCAACTCGATTATCGTAACGTACGATTATACAGTGAATTAGTTTTCCTACTGAACTAGAGATAAAGAGATTCCTAACTAAAAGAAAATTAACTTGAATTGTGCAAGATGTAGATGTATATTGGATATTCATGCTGTATAATATACAGTTCGATGACAATTAATTCTAATGTTTATTGTCTCTAGACACTGGGATGATATCTGTACTTTGCAATGACATTAAGATTCAAACTAAAGTTTCTTATATCGTAGATTGACATATTACCCCCGAACTACTTTAGGATTGATACTAAATATAAAGAATTTAAATTGATTAATAATAACATTACTGGAGTTACAGCCTGAAATAGGAAGAACATGGTAGAAAATAGCAAAATTCATCCTCATCGCAATAGGAATTTTATAGAGAGAATCTTAACAAAACTTAAACGTCACTTTAAAACAATTGGAATAGATAGCAACCACAGGCGTAAGAAGGGGTGGTAGATGGGGGTTGTATCCCCATTGCGATGAAAATTTGATATATACATATGAATATATGGAGTTATATCTTCAATATACGAGATTTTAAATATCTTAACTCACTCTTATGAGCTTTCTGCGTACACCTATGGGAAAAACCCACCATCCATATAAGGTCGCTTAACTTGGGACTGTACACACCCTAAAGATATACTTACGATATCTTAGCTCAGTAAAAAAGAACCCCATATCAAAGGATAAATCCAGATGTTAAAACAAGATGGGTTTTGCATATATACACATCGGTGAATCAGAGACCTATATACTAACAAAGGAACCACTTTTGTGGAAGCTCGTACTCTGACACAAGACATATCACAAATGATAGTCCCTAAGTTCCTTATTAAGAATATGAAATCAGTTTTTTGTGAATAGCATATAAATGTTTTTTATTAATATTTAAAGTCCAAAAATCGCACTTTTTAAGTGAAGTTTGATATTTTTTATTCGCACTGTATATGAAGATAATAATTTTTGAACTCAATTCAAATAAAGAAGGTGGTTGCATTTAAGGGATAAAATTATAAAATTACACGAAAGGTCATTCAGAGTATTTTAAAAAATTGTATAAAAACTAAGCTTTTTAATACTTATATTTGGCGCGTTTGGCTATGGTTTAGAAGAATTGGCGATATCGGCATGAAGTATAAATGTTTCATCAAAAAAAAAAACTCGTGAAATTGCACGTGTACTATCAACACCTGTATCTCACCACACTATGCGGAAAAGTTTAAATGTAAATTCGATCGTGAAGTTTAGAAAAATGAAAAACCAACCTAAACTTACTACCAGTCATAAGTTAAACCGGCTCGATCGATGTAAAAAAAACCCGTGAAATGGCACCTGCTGACGAGTGGCAAGAGCTTGAATGTGCCTGTGGTCCAAGGGTAGCAGTAATGGTGGTCTGCCTAACATTTTTTGCTTCTATAGTCATTACTGTTTTTAATGACAGTTTGGACAGCAGTTTGTGAGCGTTCTATTTTACGGGCTATTCCTCTTGTTGACTGTCCCTTGCCATGCATCAAATATATTTTTCTGATTTCCTTTTCATTTAGTTCTTTTCCTCAATGCATACTCACAAAACGCAATTTTCATCACAACATTGGATCCATATGATAGCCTACATGTATCATATGATGTGTATAAAACTACACATGTGCAAATTAGTTAACAGGCTCGCAGTTCGTGAATTTGTATGTTGAGTTTATATTTTCTTTACAGGTTGTAAATGATTATTTTTTCTTACAAAAATTTTTTTTCGCCATTTTCAAAAGTTGTAATCATTATATGTATGTAATCACCATTGGTATATTATTTGCATAAATTTATATCAAACGCTTGTTACAATCGTAAGTTATCTGTGTTTTATGGGTGAGTTTATAATTTATTTACGTACTGTATGTAAATATAATTTAGGCTGTGAATGAAAACAATGATTGATTTTGTGAGACGCGGTATGTATGTAGAAATCATTTAAACAAATGGTTGCCCTGTCCGATAAGTGTAGTTACAATCGGGATAACGAAAGTCTTGTTTGTGTTTAAAAATGAACTTAATTGTAAATAGCTCTCTGGAATGAAGCCATGACTTCAAGAACATTGAAGTTGACTAGTTTTTGGAAAGATGCGATATCAAGAGGGCTTAATCGATGGAAAAGTAATCCACAGTTCTTGCCCAAACCGCATTACTGTGGCTCTCAGACTGTTAATGACCAATTTGATAGTTGATATCCATGGCGTTTGTTTGGTTTGTATGGGATAAATGAAGTTCTACTACGAAACAATTGGACAAATTCAGTGCAGGCTTTCTACGACTACTATTAAATTACACTAAGCGAAAGGAGTTGAAAAGGATTTCTATCTAATATTACATATAGTATGTTGTATACTTTTGTGGAAACCATTTATTTCAACAAAAGGCCAAACACTCGCCTTCACTAGCGTATAGAACGCCGTGAGTGGACTTGGAAGGATTGGAAATAATATTGTTGTCAGATGAATCAAGGTTCATGTAGGTTATCACTGACGGTCGATATTGGGCTTGGTGGACATCTCAAGGAGCAATAGACCCAGCACGTCTCTTATTAGGTAAAATGTGAAGCTCGGTAGGAGTGTACATAATATATTTGTTAATAAGGCATGAGTCCCTTAATATTCTTGGAATGTAAAGAATTATTTAAGGATTACATGGACATTCTGCGAAAAGCACCTCTTTAATGAATAACAACGTCAGCCTAGACTAGCCTAGTTTCCCATGTCTTCCGGGGCACCTCACATCAGAACGTTTTATCCCCTTAGTGTTTAGGGTGAAATTGATGTTGGAAAGGGGGGGAAGATATGGTAGGGGGGGTTGATGGTAAATTTGATGTTGTATGAAACTAGGAAGGCGGATGAAATAAAAAATAAAAGCAATTAAGAAAAAACAAACGGAGGGTACAAGTAATAAACAATTAAGGAATATATTTGTGGGGAGAGTAAATGAGTAAAAGGGTTTTGTCTAAGTAGCGATGGTATCCAGAAAGACAGAGGACCGGATCCAGGTGGTGAATCTGCGCTCACGCCTGGTCATTGTTGGAGTGAGTGATGCCACTTTGTGTGGTAGGGGTTGATTTGATGTTGGGTGTCATGGTTCCGAAATTTAAAGCTAGATTAAAGTTGAGATGGTTTGTTGGGTTGAACAGCGATGAGTTTAGGGTTGTTAAGGAGTTGGGCTAGGTACGATAGCACGTAGGGGTCGGTGTGGGTTTGGTTGAGGGTTGAATATTGTTGTCGGAATGGTGCTTGTTTGGATGAACCAGATTGGAATGTAAGTTGAGTTGAAAGATTGTTGGGCAGTTTGTTGTGTAGGCCAGGGTGCAATCCGTCAGAGGATTCTGCGAGTGACAACCGGGATGAGTGTGATTTATAAGGTGGATTGTATAATGTGGTTATTGTTGATGAGGATGATTGAGGTGATGTTTATGTGTGAAATGGTTTGGTTTGAGGTGGGCGGTTGATTAACAATGCTCTCATTAATTGTGACTAAGACTTTTCAGAGAGCATAGCGGTGATTTTCTGCATTTACATTGGTCATCAGCACAGAGCCCAGACATTACCGAAAACATATGGAACATAATAGAATGTCAAATCCAAAATCAAAATGCTCTTCCATCAAATTTATGCTACTATAGGGAAGTCTGTTTAATGCTTAGTGAGCATTGAATTTAGACTCATTCAAATAATTAATCGAATTTCTGCCAAGCCGTATTAGTGCTTGGATTCGGCATAAGGCTGGCCCAATCAGAGATATTGAATAAAGATTTTTAATTCAATGACTGATATGTGTATTAATAAAAAGTGAATAACAATTGTCATAAAGGTGTTGCAATAATAAAATTTCAACTTTTGGTATTATGATTTAATTGTGATTAAGTTATTAACTTTTAATAGTAGTGGCCCTAAGATGCTCAAGAACTTCACGAAATTGAAATTTTAACAAAGAAATTCATCAATCAAAAGAAAAATCATCAAAATTTAATAAATATGCCGAAGACATATCATGGCTTAAAAGTGTTTAAATCTAATTCTTGTTACAAAGCAATATAATTTTTTTCAAAAATGATCCCCAAAAATATATCAAATATTTTTCCTAAACTGAACCGTTAAAAAAAGCGATAAATGTATATACACGTGATGCGACAACTTTCAATAACTCTGCAAATATTTCGCTTTAAAACATGAATTCTCTTTTATTCGAATAATCAGGCATAGCGCAATATCTTGCTAATGGGAAGTTTCTTAAAAGTATGGCTATATGAGTACATTTTCTCTCTTAGAAAACATTTTTCTACAAGAAACAGTTAAGAAATGATAACAAACAGTTATTTCGACACTGGCATAAGGTTTAAAAACACGACGTTTCGGGAGACAACTGCGTGTTTTTAAACCTTACGCCAGTGTCGAAATAACTGTTTGTTATGGAATCTCCTGGTGAAACTCTGTATTGTTTCGCTAAAAAATGATGTCCGTAAAGTCCACTTTGAATCATCTTGTACATAGAAAATAAATTTAAGGCAACAAAATGAAAAGTTTGAACTTCTTACACAATATTGTAATTTGATGCACTAGAATTCCTAAAGAACGAAAAATATCGTAGACAGATGTCCTGTAAGTACAATACATTTCAGCGGTTGGTGAACAGCTCATTTCCTTTGAATTCAACGCTCTTGTTATCAGCGGTATCACAGGAAAGTTTGCCAGGAGAAAAGTAAACAAACTTAATTTATTTCTCAACAATATATGAAAAAAAAATCCAAAGCTTTTGTTGTTTTAGAGATTAGTTTCCGTTTTGATAAAAATACTTCCTGCTATACCAAAAAAGATATATTTTGGTTTTCTCTTAAGACGTTTTGCGACAAGAAACGGTATTATGTAAAAGTTACGCACCAAATATTCAAGGAACGTTAAATATATATTTTATCACACAATTAACATCTGAAAATTCCGAATTATTGAAACTTTGTACAAATACTTTTGAAGTTTCTGAAGTTCTTGGATAAGAGTTTTTCACCCGGGGTTGAGCGAAAATTTGACCCCGAATTAGGTATATTTATACTAAAATTCAGGCACAGGTTTTATATTAGGTATTTACTTCAAAATTAGCATATTCTTGCTACATATATTTATTCATATGATATTTTAAAATTTTGTGCTTACATATGTAAAGCCAGTTTTAAAATGAATGAATACTTCCATAAAAGGTTTCTTGAACAGGTAGTTTCAATATGGTTTTCTAATATTGTCAAAAAGCTACTTACACTATAATATAGGCTTATACTTTTGTTAAATCTGGTGTCTCAGATAAAATATATTGTGTTTTCCCTATGAAATTTACGTTTATAAATAATAAAAGAAATTACTAATAATGACATACAATATTTCTTATTTAGCGGTTCACTTCAATATGAACACTTAAATTTGGCAAAGTTAAAAAGGGCCAAGGAATGCTGCTTTAGGAAATATCCACTAAAATGTGTTGAAGATATACGTAATTATATTAGATTATGAATATTTAATGGATATTACTAGCAATTATTAGATGAAAATTTTAGATCATGAAAGCATCTTGATATGTGTAGTATTGGTATACATATCGCGTCAGCGGAAACTGGTTTATGAGTTTTATTTCATCTTTTGATCCCTTCGTTTTTAAGTCAAATATAAAATATTGCATAGGCAATTTCTAAGCCGCATTAACTTAGAATGGATATACAACATTGTAATAAATCATAAAAATATTTACCAAGTACACCTGGATAAAAACAGACACATGTGTTACTATCACTGAACATTCAGAAACTTTGCATCTCGACAACGGGGAATTGTAAATTACAGATTGACACACTCATCCTTAACAACTCATATCCATATAATATATATATATGGGTAACAATATTAAAAAAAAACTCAGTGCAGATTCATTTAATTTATCTGGAAGGCATTTATGGAAAAGGTTTTACACCGACAAGGAAATTCACATTTTCTTTGAGAAAACTTTTCATTTATTGCATAATCCGACTACTCTTAAAAATCTGAGAAATCATTAACGCGGTAGTTAAGGAAGAAATTAGTTAACACAGGACCTATCAACCTATCGAAAAAGTTACAAATATACACTACTAAGCAGCTATAATATATTATGTCCCATCCCGCGAAGAAGGTCGTTTATTGCAACGAAGGAATTATACGGGGTCGAAAAATCCATTTGATGTGATGGAGATTTATATTTTCCTTCGTCCTTTTAAGTAAGATAATCACTGTACCCGCTTTGAATAAATGATGACATTTGAAGAACATACGACTGGTAATAGAAGGTACCCTTTGAGGCGTTGGTATTTCCGAAAAACCTTCGAATCGTTTGTTCATCTACCATATCCTGCAGAGACCGTCTGTCATTGATGAATGGTCCATCAGAAAGCCATTACTCAAGGTAAAGTGAAGAAGAAGAAGAAGAAGGAATAAACAGGACAAGCATCCGATGTTCGCACCGCTGTAGTATTATATTGACATCTCCCTCAGCCTGATAGGAGCTGAGAGACGATGGAAAGTATGTGGCTTTTATCCGTTTAGATGAGAGCTCTCTTGGACAGGAATTCGAATCTTTAATAGCTATTCAATCGCAGGGGACCATCAAATGGAGAAAAGATGTAGCGACACAAATTCGGAATGGTTTTTCGCGAATGAGCCATATTGCTTGCACCTCCTGTGGCCCATTTGCTGTTAAATTTGTGTCGTTGCATTATGATTCCTTTTATTAAACGTGATTAAATGTAAGTCCTTGTATAGAGCTTGCACCACACGATTGATGTCAATTGTTGTTGTGGACTATTATATATAAAATGTACTTTAAATCCCAGTGGAGTACCATCAGACGACGAGAAATGAATCCCGTATATATAGAAAAACAGTTCACAATTTTCTTTTAGGTTGGGAAATGGACTTGACTCATGGTATTTACATGTCCTTATAACAAAATTTAAATGCATTTCAATTAAGATTGCACAGTGTTGATTAGTATTACAGGTTGAAAATATAATGCTTGCAATGCAGATTGATGAATTTTGAAATATGTGCATATACGTAATGCGGAATCACGAGGACGGAACCAAAATCTAAACACAAAATTTTTGTTTCACACACACCCTTCATACGTATAGCCTGAAAATAATTTTAAACAACAGGCTTATTAATGTAAGATATTAGAAGAGAAACAGAGTAAGATGTGAGATAAAGAATGCAAAAATCCAACTGGTATCTTCACACAACTAAAAAGCATTTGATTCGCACAACAACTTAAAAGAGAAACCAAACTACTTTTTTTTAAAATAAACTAAAAACAATGATTCTTTAGACATGTCATACATAAAAAATTACCAAAGCTATAAAAAAAGTAAATTTAAGTCTTCATAAATAACTGATTTCGTACAATATAAACATCAATGGCCAAACAACTTAACTCATGGAGAACTATGGATTACTCATAGACCTAAACCAGCAAGAGGAATAAGCAAGTAATGAAGATACAACTGGTCACCGCAAATTCTCAAAATGGAATCGGAAAATGCTTTCAAATGAGCACAATACTCACATTACTTACCTTAATGAGAGAGAAAGGAAAGTAGCTCAAGAATCAGATGGAGAACTTCAAGAAACAAACTTAAAAAGGAGAGTAAAATGGAGAGAAATTAAGAAATTAGCAAAAAAAAAAGACCGAAGCAAATGGGGATTTGTCAAAGTTCTGCTCATCCTAGAGAATAAAAGCAGGAAAGCTGATAAAATATCTTGTTCGATCTAAACCCCACTATACTAGGACACGCGGTCTCGTGAAAGAAGTGGCGGCGATATGCCAGGCAATCACAAATATTCGACTGTGAGCCTATTAATGACGCCCGTTTCGGGATTGTGATGTGATCATTTCCTAACGCTGATATAAACTAGCAGATGCTGAGATATAACTGTAAGCTACAGTTCTTGATTTATTTGCTTGCCGGCTGCAAAATTCTGTATTTAAAGTTTTAATCATTAACTTTTGACTGTCCTGCATCATGCATTATTAATCTCGTATAATCCAGTGTTTGATAATGAAAGTAAAATGAAATTTTCGCTGGTCGTTAGTCGACAGCCCTTGAGTTATGTTTCGTTTTTGGCCGAAATTTGGTTTTTATGCCAGAGCGACCTATGAATGGAATATCTATTAATTAGACTTTAATCTTCATGTTTTGCTACTATTAAATGTAGTTTTGTTACGTTAAGCTTCTAATTTATCTTATGTTAAGTCGAATAGTCTTTAAGTCGATTCAGCAAATGATAGGTAAACCTGTGCTAATATTAAGCAGTTTATATTACGGCCGTAGAAAGTTACCTATAGGTAAGGTATTATTAATAATTCTATAAAATTCTTACAAGCTTATTGGCCCTGCCTCATAGAGTAACCGCTGAATGGGCATTCCATAGTTACTGATGTAAAAAAACCCGCAATCTTGACTTAGGCATTATTGGAATATTTAGTGGTAAAACGCAGCCTTAACTTGGGGAAAATATTGTAAAACATAGCCTGACTTGGGCAATATTGGAATATTTCGTGGTAAAACGCAGCCTTGACTTGGAAAATATTGGAATATTTAATGGTAAAATGCGGCCTTGACTGGGGATATTCAGTCGGAATGGAATATTCAGTCGTAAGGTTGCTAACATTATACACTACTAACAAAGACATACAGAAGTGGCAAATAAACCAGACGATCATAGGGCAATTGGAATAACTAGAGCTTATCGAAAATGAAATACTTGACTTAGAGAGCAAACGAGGATTTTGAGGATATCCTCATTAAAATAAAGCAGCTTAAAAATGGAAGTGTTCCAGCACCATCTAAATCCTATAAAGTCACCACAACATCCTTTGCATTATAAACAGTCATTAAACAGACAAATGTAACGATGTTAACTCAGTTATTATTCCAAACTCATGTGACATTTTGTTATAATCAATACAACAAATAGCAAGTGCATGCCATTTCATTATTAGGACAATTGTCTAAATATACATGTCGTCAGCGATCTATTAGTATATAAATACTATATTAACATATAACACTAATTTAGATAGATAGACAGACAGACAGACAGACAGACAGACGGATGGATGGATGGATGGATGGATGGATGGATAGATAGATAGATAGATAGATAGATAGATAGATAGATAGATAGATAGATAGATAGATAGATAGATAGATAGATAGATAGATAGATAGATAGATAGATAGATAGATAGATAGATAGATAGATAGATAGATAGATAGATAGATAGATAGAT
>QLNU02003225.1:74833373-74864670 GCA_006491805.2 Dysdera silvatica
ATATTCATATGGTTATCTGTGCATATGTTATGATCCGACAGTAATTTGCTTTATTTTCTCAATATGTTTTTTTTTTGTGTCTATAATATTATATACTATATATAACTTTCATTTTCTCCAAGTGTATGCCTATATATATATAATCATCATAGGCAGTTTCTAATTTTCGTTTTTTCGTTGAAAGATATGTCTTGGTTCAAAAGTTAATGCATATAAGGCCGCAAATATATATATATATATATGCAGGGAAAGTCCGAATAGAGCCATTAACTTTTGAACCAAGACAGATCTTCCGACGAAAGGTACTTGTATAGTAAAATAGCTATGCACTATCAGGTGAGATGAACATCCACGCTTCTGGTGGCGAATTGAGGAAGTTAAAAATTTTATTTTAAAAAATAATAAAGATAAGGAAATATTTTCAATTAGAAAGTTGTAGAGTGTCCTTCAGTTAGTAAGAAAAGATATCCGGCTCAAGTGCCATATGTACGTGTACCACCACAAAGTGAGGTGTTCCGGAAGTTTTAATGCATCGGTTCAGTTAATGCTTTTTAGCGCTCTAGAGGTTAAGTTGAAGTTCCTAGAGGAAAAAAAAAGCATTATCCCTTTTCTATAAGAATTTCAACTAACTTTTAAAACAGAAAGATTAACTGAAAGTGATGTGTTGAAACTTTCAAAACACCTTACTTTGTGGCAGTACGTGTACATAGTGCATGTAAGCCGTATGTTTTGCTTACTAACTGTAGGATGCTCTACAACTTTCTAATTGAAAATATTTACTTATCTTTATTATTTTTCGAAATAAAATTTTTAACTTATTCAATTCGCCACCATGGGGCACGGATATTCATCTCATCTAATATCGCACAGTAATTTTATTACACAGCTACCTAACTTTCGTTCCAAAATCTGGCTTGGTTCAAAAGTTAATGGCCGCAATCGGACTTTCCTAGGAACACTGTATAACTTTTACATATACAGTCGTCCTATGCTATGTGCTCTGAATGAAGCCTCGAATTTGAAGGATCTTGGTCAGCGATATCTAAGAAAGTGACAAAAGGAGTTCGGCTGTAAGCGCACTTCGCCTGCGGTGATCGAGGTTCAGAACCCATATTGAACTATAGGTCCAGCTTGCCAACACGTCTGACCAGCGTGGTAAGCTGAAGGCCAAATCCTCTGCGTTTCTTTCACAATACTAGGTGCGTATGTGGTAGCAAAGATGCCTCCATCCTGCAATGGATTGAAAATGGTTGATGGCGATATATTTATATATATTAAGACGCATAAACTCAAAAATCGAATCGTTCGATTTGTACAAATACAACACCAGAGAAAGAGGATTATTAAAATAAAAAACAATTTTCTTCCTTTTCGTAACAGCTAAATACATGACGTAACGCGACAAATGATATGCCCATTTTCAGTACCTTACACCAATATTAAAAAATTATAATTTTCTCATGCATCTTCTTATAACCTCTATGATGTTCGGTAGGAAATAAACTCAGCCCACCTTCTCCATAGTCCTGAGCACCTTTCAGCTCAAATGTGGAAACTATAAACAGAGGCGGATTTATGATTTGTCCGCCTGTCGGCTATGGCACATTTTGCTGCCCGTAGGGTGACATATTTTCCCGCCTAAGGTTACCAAACATAACTAGAGGCACGACCGAGATTTTGGTGCGTTTGTCAAATGTTGAATTTCAGACCCCTTGGAGGCTACTTCAAGTTCGTCTTTTCGCGAATTTGGCTCCTTTTGAACCTCCCTCAAGGCGGCGCCATTGGAAGCTCTCCCTTAGATGTCTAATTATGCTTTTGAACGTAACAAATCAAAATTAGTAATTCAATTGGTCACCAAAAAATTCCTTCTTTTGAAAACTTCTCCAAGGCAAACAATACTTCGAAGATTTGCCCTCGTAGCCTATTGATAAATCGGCCATTGGCTGTATGGATTAGCGCTCTTCATTACTCCTGATGTAGGACTGCTGTTGACGCGACCGAAAGTTTGGGTGATTTCTTTCATTTGCAATTTCAACAGTGCTTAACCATTTGTATGCAAAATTTTACTACATTTATATGTTATTTTTTGCCATCAGCTGTGTTCTCCATTTCTTTGTGTACTTTGCATCTACTTTGAGAGAGCCCAAACTGCCAAATATGCTTGAGGAGGAAGGCAGAAGGGACCTAGTACTAACCGAAAGAGTTGGTAGCCCTGTTCCTCAGTGTCACGTCGAAATCGTGACAGAAATCGACTGATCGCGCTTTCTGGTTTTTGTATTCTAATTTCCAACCCATGGTCTTGTCACAAGCGACAGCTAGGAAGGGTATGGACTAATAATACCAATACTCTGCCAAAAGATTCTGGACCTTAGTAGTGATATTTGATTAGTTTTGCTATTTTCCATCGATTTTATATCAATCGACACCTTTATATTTCCTGGAAATTTTTCTAGTTTTAGGTTTCGTGCATATATAGTTTTTATTTATGTGCGAGAAAATTGCATTTCGGTATTAATTTGAAATATTGATTTAAATATAATATAGGGCGAATATTACATTTTACCAGAATCTTATTTATGTAAATTATAATTTTTATACTATCTACAGTAGTACACACAGTGTCCTTACTTTCATATTTTAATAAAAAAAAAATGCACATAATTTTTACCATTAAATATTCCTTTTCTTCAGCGTAGAGTAAGTTGTGGTTAAAAATTTTTTTTTAACTAGAAATTTATAATTTTCTAACTTATTGTTTTGAATATAAGCACATTTATTGTCAAATCTCAAATATCAAAAGCAACAATTTACTTGAGTTCGTACTATTATTAATAGTAACAGAGTGCAACACCAAAATACACATGTCAGATAGCAAAGATCATCTTGGGAACGTCTTAAGGACGTTCAGAACATCTATACCTGGTCCAAGGACATAATGAATGTTTTGTATTTAGGAGGAATATTAGCTCATGCTAATAAAGTGACAGCTCTTGATTCACTCGAATTGGATATTGGTATTCTGGAGTTACGAACAGATCTTTCGACCTCGTCCCGCAATTGCTTAATTCAGTTGAAATCTGGCGATTGAGGGGGGGGGGAGGGGCATACAAGCAATTGGAACTCGAAACCATATTCCGCAAACCAATCTGAGATGATTCTAGCCCCGTGGCTCGGTGCATTGTCCTGTTGGAAATAGCTATCACCATCAGGAAATATTGTCCAGAAACAGGTGCACTTGGTCATCAACGATGTCCATGCAGGCGAATCTATCGACGTATGTTTTCAATAGATCTAAGGAACAACTAAGTACTAGGAAAATGCTCCTCAGACCGTGATTCTGCCGCCATCCGTTTGAACAGTTGTCATGTGGCATGCCGGGTTCATGACTTCATGCTGCTTGCGCCACACACGGACTTGGCCATTAACGTCGTAGATAAGAAATTTGAACTCGACGAACCACGCAACTTTCTTTCACTCATCAAGTGTCCAATGTTGGCGTTTTTTAGCTCACAAGAGCTGCTTTTTTTTCGGTTTTGTAGCGAAATTAAAGGAATCCTTGTTGGTCGCCGGTTATTAAAACAAATTCGTTTCAAGATCAGTTCTGTAGAGTATACGGATATGCTTCGCGATGATCCTGCATTGTATTGCGCTGAAATTTGTTGTGTTGTAGCTCTTCTGTTGTTGCACGCAAAACGTGTCACTCGACTGTCGCTTCTTCTCTTCGAAAGCGATTTGTGACGGCTACAGCGCTTTTCGTTCAAAGTTTTTAGTTTAGCTACCATTCGTTGAAGACTCGTGACACTGTTATATGAGAAAATTCCAGCAGGTTAAAGGTTTTAGAGATGCTGGAACCAACTCTTCTGACGCCCACGACCATGTTGCATTCAAACTCACACAAATCTCTCCTTTTTCCCCATTCACAGGCAAATTGCAACTTTCGCTTATATTTCTAACCAGGGGGAAAGCTTTTTATCAATGAATCCAGTTTATTACGTCAGCGCATATGATGCACGGACAAGTCGAGATTTGAGTGTGGGGTGTTCTTAAGTTTTTGGCCACTCAGTGTATATATAATGTAGAACATCTGAATGGAATATTAATTATAAATTAATACCATGAGTGATAGTCATTCTTTTTTTATTCGTGCTTTTAGGTCGACCGAACAAGACAGATAAATTCTGAAGGAATACTGTTTTTTCAGATTTTTTTTTAAACAGAGTTACTTAACAATACTTCCATTCCCTTTTTTAAGCCTCACAAAAAAAAAGTAGTACCATAAGTTTTTTCTGCTTCTCAGAAGAGTTGTCTTTACAATGCATGGACTTAGTTATAAAGCAAATAAGCTTCATTAATTTTTCTCTCAGCTGAGTCGTTCACTGGCTTCCTCCTCGCTTCATTTATTTTATTTTCTCGTTTTCTTACTTGCCTTAGAGATATTTGTGCTGTTGCTTCTATTGATATGTTGAGGCATTTAAGTTAATTCCTTTGACAGGAGGAATAAGATATTGTTTCCAGTATTTATTTGCATCTAGAGCGGAATTTTTTAGGGAGAAAATTTAGCTAAGTTAATTTACTTTCAATTTTTTTCAATGAAATTTTATTTGATGGAGAAGGCTATCGGTAGATTTATATATTATAGATAAGGAAAAGTGAGTTCATAGCATGAATTTTATTTTTTGAAAATAAAGAGTAAAATCATCCTACGAATTTATTTTGAAAAGCTCTGGAAAGAAAACTACCTTTTAAGGTTCAGAAGGAATATGCGCTTTTTCAAAAAGGAAAAGAAGTGGGCTTAAATTAAATAAACAAGCTTTAAGTATATTTCAAAGTTGTATTTCGAAATATAGCAAAAATTTCTCGAAACAACTTACGTATTATGCACGAATATACGACACACTGCGCGTAGATAGTACGAAACACAAATAACACAATAATCGCAGTTAATTAAAACTAAGATTTAATTTATCAGACTGATACAAATGTATCTGTCCGATGAAGATAGATATCGCAATCGAAATAGCTATTACCGTTTTTAATTTTCATTAAATTTTAATTTTAATCAACTGCCATTATTGTGTTATTTGGGTTTCACACTAACTTTCATATTACTTTTAAAAAATAGGAAACACATTCACTAGGTCAAATTTTTTCTTCTAGTTTCAAAACTACGTATTAGCTTTTCTCTACAGTTTTAAAAAGTTTTCTATAAGATGTAGGCGCCTTTAAAAGCCGGGCCAGATTAAAATACAATTCAGGCTGTAGGCACAGTATTATTTTGGGGATAGTGGGCTATGTGGTAGGGGTTATTGTGGTAGGAGGTTATAAGGAGTAGGGACTTAAGTCCTCCCATTGTCGTTGTTTAAAAATTTTATTTGCCCACTTCAGTTATTCATTTACTTTCAAAAGTTTTACAGTCACATTTTAAAATAAGGTACTTTTTAGCTTATTACTAATTATCAAGTAGTAACAAATAATTACTTTGTAGTATTTTGATACCTTTCATTTACTAAAATGTTTCGCAGCCTTGAAAGAGGTAATGATTTTTCTGAGAATTCTAGAACTATTCATATAGGCGCCAAAGCTCATAACACAGCCTGATTCTTCGTTTATTTTACATGCTATATTTCTATTTGAATTGACCGAGCGTATACATTCTTAGCTACAGTGTGGATGCATTATGTGAAATATTACATATTTTGTGGTGTTATTAAATGCTCAGAAGAAATACATATGTACATACATATACCCACATTGTAACCTGCTAAAATGACAAAATTTGTAAATTGTGTACGTGAAAAAAGTGAACACTTTGGTAGGAACTTAGATATATCGATACCAAAATCTGTCGTATATAGTGACCACCTCTCTATAGTGACCATCGTAATCCCAAAGGCGCTAACTTTAGACAGGTTCTATTGTGCATATATATGTATATATATTACGGTAAATGTGATTAATCCGGTGATTGTTCATAATCACCACTAAACTTAGTATATGTGATAAATTATTGACTATTTGTCAAATTTACCGGTTAGGTTATAAAATCTCCAACTCATAATGGCGAATGTGATAAAAGTCCATAACTTTTCAAAAATTTGTCTAGTTTGTGTAACTGCTTTGCTTCTATCGTGACGTAAACCACTGCTAGGTCAACAATTACAGGCAAAGAAAATGTTCAGTGTCGTTTTTTGGAAATATTCGGTTAACAATAATTTATCAAATACACCGTGCATGAAGATAGCGATTCACTAGATACTGATTCAACAGATGCTGATTCAGGTAGCGCACATTCAATGTGATCGAAACGGCATGAGCCGCGAAGCGAAGAAAAGTGGGGAGGTTCTGGGGGTCTCCCCCTAGTTCGGTCTCTGTGATTCAGGTAAGTACTGATTTATTTATAAAAGTACTAATTCATAATCAAAATACTATATTAGCGGGGATACAAATACGGAGCTATACCATCGCTTGATATGTTATAGCTGCGATCTTGGCATAATTTAAAAGTTGCCAAATAAGATCGGACGTTGCCATAATAAGAAAGTAACAAATATTTTTATTCGCAGTCTCTTGCGCCATAGTGTCCAACGATAAACTATTCTTCTGACTAGTACCTACTCAAGAAAATGTGCTGTATTCTACTGGCTCAATCAGTCAAGATCTTTATCACATTCGCCATTACGAGTTGGGAATTATGTAAACTCACCGGTTAATTTCATAAATATTCAATAATTTATCACATTTACCAAATTCAGTGGTCATTATATATAATAACCGGCGATTATACATAATCACAAGTTTATTACATTTACCGTAACATATATATTATAAAACCTTGGAAGAATGCAAAAATCGAGAAAAGAAATTTCTAGAAAAATATGTTTTACTACACTGCAGTTAAAATTTAACTTAATTTGATGAAGTTTGACCTTTAATATGCTACATTTTTATTAAACTGTATTAAGGTAATTGGTCAAGAGAAAATTAAACGTGCAATACATGCAATTTACAACAAAATAATTAATTCAATAAACAATAAACATTCACCATATTCGCATGAGACTCTTAGATTTTAATTACAATTTTCAGGATGTAAAAATGAGAAATAAACTGACATAACTTTTTACGTTATTTGAACAACTATTCCTTTCAAGCTTCTGGTTAGTTTTAATTTAAAATATTTTCTAGAATCCTGGACGACTTAATTACTTTCTGTGTGGATGCAAATCATCAAATTATGAAAAAGAATCATCACGTCTTCGAGTTCGTTGTTTATATTTTTGGAAACTACTGAAAATATTTTTAGTTATTCTTTTTCGTAATTAACTAGGGGTATTAATTAAGTGCATGTTGGTTTCGTTTGCCAATGAAAATGATTTACGAATGAAACCCTTGATTTTAAATATTAAAGAAAAGTATATATTCTCACAATTTTCCTTTAAGTTTCAATTACGACATGCTACTTGAGTTTTTAATTTCTGTTGTATACGATTTATTTAATATTTAGCAATGCTATTGTTCGTGGATATCAATATCGATATTAATATCTTTATTTTACATCAACATATATACGATAAGACAATTATTACAGTAAAATAACTATTACAACGCATTATTGAAAGAAATCGAAACTAACTTATTAAAGAAACAATAATAGTACTGCAATTATAGAAAGTGAAATATGCTGATGAGGAATGTAATATGATATAATTAAATAATAATAATAATAATAGATGCATAATTAAATAATCCATATTCTTATTAAAACCGTTACGTGTAAACAAGGCTATGTTAACATCTGGTGCCACGTACCAGACACTAACATAAAATCGAAAGCTTATTGAGATATATAGGGATGTGGTATTATTCAATCTTACACTATCCAAGCGTAAAATCTCAAATGTGAAGTTACTTTACACAAAGAAATTTAATTAATTAGATGCGGAAAGACGTTTCCATAATTTCGAGGTGTTTTCCACTTAATATCTTTTAAACCAGCAGTTGCCAACCAGTGGTCCGTGGACCACTGGTGGTTTGCAGGAAAATTTTGGTGGTCCGCAGAAAAATCTGGACATTATGTGCATTTTTAATGTTTTATTAATAATAAAACAAAAATAATATTCTAAGAAATTCTCATATTCTGAATGACAATTTCCACCTTTATATTGCACTAAATTCACGAAATGTGGTCCGCGGGATTTAAAATTATGAATTTAGTGGTTCATGAGGTCCGAAAGGTTGGCGACCGCTGTTTTAAACTATTTTAAACTTTAACATTTAGACCTTAATGAAAACTACTTTTTAGTTTTTGAGACTGAACCTCATACAGTCGAACGTAGAACTACATTCAAACGATCGCTGCAATTTGATGATATAATAAATACTTTCAAAATGTTGGGACGTAGTTTTAAATTTCGCAAATGGCATCACTATTGCCTATATTCTACTGCAAATGCATTATAATGCCATTGGCGAATTTTAAAATTACGATTTATAATATATAAGAATAAAAAATATTTCGATAAAAGCAAGCGAAGTTTCGATTATCCGAACTTCGCTTAAACGAAATTCGGGTTAACTGAAAATATTTGCCGCTGCACTTTCAATTTAATAATACTTTATTTATTCTTCTTGGAACAGTCGTTGTGACAATACATGACCACACAAAGAAAGGTCCTAAGTAAATATCTATGATGAATATAACAGACTTGAGGACCTCAAATCGATTCAATATAACAATTCACCCAAACAATAAATTCGGCCATCAGGCTATTTCCACATATTTCAACACCCCTCACTCGTTACTAAAGATCACGCATATGTAATGCACTTCTTATATGAGTTGTTTTTATAATTTGTCTTTAATTGATTGGTTTTTTTAATTATCGATAAATTGTTAGACATTACTGAGTATCAAGTATCTTTTAAGCTTTTTTTTTAAATTTTACTATATTATTTAACCGCTTTAGTTTATCTGGTATTCCATTCTAATATTTAGGTCCTATGTAATTTATGTTGCATCTTCCCAATTCTGTTCTTATTTTGGGTAATATTAATTCGTTATAGTTTCGATATCTACTTCTTTTTCGTTTAATTGAATTTTTATAAGATCTGTATGTTTATTTCTCTCATCCTTTCAAACATTTTAATTAGTATACAGTATTTATGAATCTATTCAATTTGCAATATATTAGAATTTATTAAAAAATTCTTTAAGTCTATTCTATTGTCTCTATTAATCAGTTTGATTGATTTATTTTGCAAATTGTTTATAATAGCCATTGTTAACAATACCCAAATTACCACAAACAGAGTTACAATATACTAGATGGCAATTAATCATAGAATTATAGAGTTCATAATTTATTTTGGGGGATAGATTTTTACTTATCCGTCTTAGAATTCCTATACCTTTATATATCTTTTTGTTATTTTGTTTATATGACCATTCCAATTTAATTTATTTGTAAGTTGAACTTCTAAGAAATAAATTTTATCCACTATTTCTATTTTCTTATTATTAACTGTTATAGATTTATTAATCATATCGTCATCTATTTTTTTATTTTTACCTGAAAAAATTATTAATTTTGATTTGTCTATATTTAACTTCAGTTGATTAACAACAAACAATTTTTCATAATTTTTTATTTCATTAATGTAGAGTTAAGTGATAGCAGGCACACATAAGATTAGAAAACTTTAATGAGAACGAACAAAGCAAGCCAAAAAGTAAAAGGAATCGAAAGCCAAAAGAATACATATATCACGAGAACTCGCACAGAATTACATTGAAAGAAGATATCCTTCAGCGCCTGCGCAGTCGAACATAGGTGGCGCATGTAAGACGAATTTTTCCACTATAAGAAAGGGTGATATCGAGACAGTGTAATACAGATATATTTAATAATCCAACAATTAATACCGGTTTCTATCACTTTATTTAAATCTCTATCCGTAATAATGACACTTGTATCATCAGCAAATAATGTGATATTTCCTACATCAGACACGCTGAATATATGGTTAACATATGAGGAATACAATAATGGCTCCAAATTGAAGCCCTGAGGTACTTCGTAATTATTAACTAATAACTTATATTTCGTTCCCTTCACATATACGACTTGTTTTCTATCCTTTAAATATCTGCTCAACATGTTTTTGATTTTCCCTTTAATCTATAAGTTTCAATTTTTTTAATTAATATTTCTCTATTTATTGCATCAAATGCTTTATTCAGATAAAAAAATGCCAATACCCTGTTCCTTGTTTTCTATTGCCTCCTATATTCTTTTTATTGTTCTCAATAGCGCCCCTGCAGTTGATTTGCCCTTTCTAAACCCAAATTAGGAATTATCTATTATATACTCATTGTCTATAAAATCAATTATTCTTTAGTAAAGTAATTTTTCAAATGATTTCGCGAAGACGGAGGTTATTGCTATTGATCTATAGTTTTATTTGTTACCTTTCTTATATATAGGAACTATCTTAGCTGTTTTCATTTCTTCAGGAATTACTTCTGTATCAATTATTTCATTAAATATCACCAACAGTGGTTTAACCAATACATTAGCACATTCCTTGATTATCCTAGGGTGTATGTCATCATATCCTGCATCATTTTTATTATTGATCTTGATTAATTCATTTAATAACTCTGAGTGACTTATTTGACTTACATAAATTGATTTACCAATATTATGACACATATATTCATTATACTCATTGTTCATATTGACCTTTCTATCTACTGTATTCTCTTCAATTTCCACAAAAAATTGTTAAAACAATTTGCAATTTCATTATTGGAAGTTACTTTCATGTTATTGTCGATTATCAACTTATCATTTGTTTTAATTACCCTTCCCAGCAATTTATTAATAAAATTTCATTTGTTTTTATTGTCAGTTGACAATTTTTTTCCATAAATCTTTTTTTTATGGAGATAAATTTTCCTCACTGTATCATTCCTTATTTTTATAAATCTATTCAAGTAAAATAACCTATTTGTTCTCATAAATCTGTTGAATATACCATTTCTTTTCTTTATGCTATTTTTTATTTAATTATATATTCAACCTGGTTTTTTTTGATTATTTTTTCCTTTATGAGTTTCCATTTAAAATTCCTATCATATATTTCCTTGATTTTATTTATAAATACGTCATATTTATTAAAATCGCTAAATTCTACATTCCAATCTATAGAACTCAATTTCTCTTTAAACTTTTCAAGATGTTTTGAACCAAAATCTCTGACTTTAATTTTATTGTTTATCATGAGTTTAGTTTTCTCTTGAACTTCGATGAGTATAGCTTTGTGATCTCTTATTTGGTAATCCAAAACATTTGAATGAATTCCCAATACGTTCGTAAAACATAAATCAATCGTTGTAGTCGAATTATCGGTTATTCTTGTATAGTCACTAATTATGTTTTTTAGTATCATCATTTTCATTGCATTTATCAAATAATTTTTATGACTAGATTCTTTACTTATATTAATATTTAGGCTACCTACTATAATTATATTTTTACTTTGTACTTCTTCAATTTTTAAGTATAGCCAATCTAGTAGCTTGTGAACATTTCTTCTTGGATCTCTATATACAATTTCTGTCCTAAGTTTACCTCTTTTTACGCCTATTATTTCCCAATCATCACATGTGTGATAATTCAGTCCATTTTTTCAAAATCCTCGTGAATATTCCTTATATATATATATATATATACCGATATCCCTCCTCCCCTTTTTTTTCTTCTTCCTTATCAGATGATAACCATACCATTCATAGATATTCACGTGATCATTTTCTCTAGACCATGTTTCACTTAAGCCCATTATGTCTATTTGATATTCATGTTAAGGTATTATTACCCTCCGCAGGGATAACACAATTGCCAAATATGGTCAACACAAGAAAGCCTCCGGGGCGAGAATTTTGTGAGTTTTCGTGGGGGAAATTTATTATACTATAATTTTTGCCACCCACGTTTTAATTACAGCTCAAACTAGAGCTTATGTAATTTTGGAGAAAAAGAGACGCTTTCCCCATCCTGGATTCGAACCAGGGTCCCTCCGTTTAGCCCGGAGTGTCTTGGACCGCTAGACGAATGAGGACAGGAAACAACGCTCTCTTTCTCCGTATGTAAAGATGTTAAGGTATTATTACCCTCCGCAGGGATAACACAATTGCCAAATATGGTCAACACAAGAAAGCCTCCGGGGCGAGATTTTTGTGAGTTTTCGTGGGGGAATTTATTATACAATAATTTTTGCCACCCACGTATTAATTAGCTCAAACTAGAGCTTATTGATTTTGGAGAAAAAGAGACGCTTTCCCCATCCTGATATTGATATTCATTATTTTCTATCAGCATTTCTATTACACCCATTTTGTTGTTTATGCTTCTCGCATTTATATGCATAATTTTTAATTTATTAAAATCACTATATTTTCCAGGTTCCCCTCTTTTCATAATTTTAGCTTTCTTAATCTTTAACCTGCAATTTGCATTACTATCAATATCCATACTACCTTGTTAACTTCACACAAATTTTTCTCTATACTTATATTTTTCATATGATTTGTACCATTTATATCTCACACATTGTTATCTGTTATATCATCAAAAACATATACATTTGCATTTCCATCTCTTTTGTCTATGTTATAATGAATTTCGAAGTTTTCAATATTCTTAACGATTCTATATTTTACATTATTTAATCCCAAATTCAAAAAAATCATCCTCATAATTTTGACTGACCAATTGTTATATCATTTTTACAATCCTTTACATACAGAGCATCAATAACATTATTTACATAATTACACTTATTATTAATGAATTTTATATTCACCTTTTTTTCCATTTTCCTCCATCTTCACAATATCAATACCATTTTTTAAACACACTGTTTTAGACAAAACCAATTTTTCATTCATATCTATACCATTGATTATGATCTTGTTCGTATTGTTAAATTTAATCTATTATTTTTTATTTGATTACCATTTATTCTACATTTCATTATATCAGTACTAACATTATTTGTAATATCACGTATAGCATTAAAATTATCTATATTTGACAACTTTGAGATTATTAGTGTGGGCATTTTGTAGTGGTCCTTTATATATGTTTACATTATTGCTATGAAGATTTTGTTTTATTAAATAATCTTTGTCTCTATTGTGCATCTTCTTTCCCTTATAAAATTTCATTGCCTTCTCTGGATATCGGCCTAGTTATTAATAACTAGGACTTCACTGTATCCATTTATTCTTGGTTTTATCCTGCTATTTGTTGTCCACAAGTACTTCCATCCACCTTCTCTCTTTATCTGCAATGCTTCTGTGAATAACTTCCTCCTATATGAGCATAGTTGCTCATTTATGTATATAAAGTTATTCTCTTGATCTCTATTTCTGCTACATGCGATATCGTTCGCTCTTAGGTGGGTTTCTCTTTTTCTCAACATTAATTCATTTTTAGTCCTTCGGCTCACGAATCTTGCCACTGTTTTGTCGTATCGTCCTCCTGCGCTGATTCTGTGAGGTGACTGTATTTTTTCCTGGTTGATGTTCATATCTAGTTTCTGACATATTCTTTTAACGATGTGCTCACAATTATCATCTTCTCTATATTTTAACCACACAATTTCCACATTATTTCTCCTACTGTATTGCTCAACTTCAACCTGGTCATGCATCAATCTGTCTATGTCTTCTTCCAGATTTTTTACTCCCTCTCTTAATTCTTCGTTTTCTTCATTTCTCTCTCTTTACATCCAACTTCTTTTCTCCACTCCTTTAGCTCTTCCTTTAGCATATTACTTTTTTCTAGGACTCTTCCAAATTTTGTGCACATGTCAGTAAATGTAGTGATCACATATTTATAATTATTTTTTATTTTTTTCATTTGGTTCTTTATTTCGGTGTCTCTCTGAGCTTGTCTTTTTCATTTTCCTTCACGTAGTTCTTTATTTATTTCTCTCAATTCAGTAAGTATTCTGCCAATTTCCATTCCAGCTCCCTCAACCTCCCCCGAGCCATCAAATCCTGCATTGACTCTGCCAATTCACGCCACATCTGATTCTCCTTCCCTATAATTTTTTCCTGGTCAAAGATCCGCATTGTCCACACTTATTGTTTTCATTTTTCTATTCCTGACCATTTCTTCCACAATTAAAACATTTTTACCACAGATTTGACCTTGCCTATTTACTATGATTTATAGTAGAATGGAGGGAAAAATTTGATTTTTAATTAAACAAGTTTCGTTCTTAGTTCACTTTTTATGATTTACTTGAGAGATCTTTTCTTTTAAAATACTTTCCTATTTTTGTGATTCGTAGTTAAATATTTACTGACCTTTCGTTAATTTCTTTCCCAGTTCTTCTGTTTTCTTCTGCCGGCCATCTGTCGTTGCAACTTTTTTAGTGTACACACAAGCGGAGTTAAGCAAGCTATCTCAAACATAAACAAAAAGTGTTTCTAAGTGATTGTGGACAATGGGGCTCCAGTCAGATGTCAAAGCTGACGTATTTCGTAAAGACTCGGGAGGCGTCAGTAACACATTATCGAAAAAATTTTGTTTTAATTATTATAGTTAAGGCTGGTATTATTAGCCCCCATTTGGTTTTTAACTTTTTTAAAATGTATTTATAATTTTTTGTGTACAATATTATTATAATTTTAACTGCCACTATTCATAAAACTGCTGGTAATATATAAAACCATATGTGAAGTCAACAATATGTAACTTTTACAGAGCACAATTTCTGAAACAGATATTTGAAAATTAGTTTAAAAATTTTTCAAATCGCATAAAATAAACGTGTACAGAACGCGTGTTTCAAAATACGCTTTGTCCATATAATGCTTATGCATGACAGGGATGTAGGTTCAACTAAACTTTTTGGCAGAATTTAGAGTTTTATGTTTTAAAGGCGATAAAAATATATGTACGCATTATTCCTAAGTGGACAATAAAGGATATATCAATTAAAGCACAGATTAAATTTCACTTTGAAGCAAAATAAAAATAATTAATTTTGCATATATGCATTGTTATGATAATATGTATCCCTAAATATATTTGGTGTCTAAAGTATTTTGCAACACTCTGCTAAAATCTGGTGTTTTCACGGAAGAAAATAAGCATCAGAGTATCATAATATTTCCTATCGACCAACCCTACCAGGATTTATATCTGCACAGTATAAATAAAAGAAAGCTTGCTTCAGCAAAACCACATCATACTGAGCTTTTTGAATTAGGTGTACTTGGTTATATTAATTTATACAAATAATAGAATATATACATTCTAAGCATAAAGAATCGCAATAGACCTGAGATTACTGCTTTTTGTCCAAACTGGACCTTTCCTTTATAGGGATCCCAGTTGGTATATTCTTTTGGAAAGAACATAATGCACGGAACAGCATTAATAAGAATAGTCCATGCAGACGGCAAGCATTCGCCCCTGGAAGAATTTACTCTGTGTACTAAAACAAAGCTGTGGCCAAGTCATCTAAGTTGGAACTCCTAAAGCTTGCCTTTTCCGGAAGATTTGTTCCGGATTCGATTTCTTTTCCGGTTTTGGTTTTATGCCTGAACTATAAATTTTGCCGTCCTTGTTTATAAGCCGCGGCGGAAAACGAAAGAAACTTTTTCCATTTAGGGTATGAAAGATATCGAAACTCAGAAACACGAATTCTGTAAACACGATTTTTCCAATTCAAATTTTAGCAATAAATTGATAGGAGTAAAGAATGTGGGCATAGTGAGGTTTCATTTCTCTACTGATATATCGCAAAGTAACATGTCGCATTGAGCTTGGCTGAAGTCGTATAGGCCATATTGGCCCTAAATTGTGGAATTTCGTGTTGCCAGATATTATTCGGAATATTAATTCTATTTCGATGTTTAAAAAGGAGTTGAAAAATGTTTTATTGGGCCATTAGCCAAGTGTTTTATGCTGTATTAATTTCATTTCATTTAGTTTAATTTAATTTAGATGTGCTCCTAATGTTGATATAACTATGGATGATATGGGCTTTGTTAAACCATAGGCTTTTTTCCTGCGTTATAGAGGCACATTACTGTAAAATTATATATATATATGTCATCTAGGTAAAATATATGTACTATTTTGTAAGTGTGCCGAACAAAAATTGAATTGATTTGAATTGAATATCGATACCAGGGAAGAAAACAAAAATTCTTTTATATATATAAGTTTTTAGTCGAACACCTCATATCTCAGAGGGTGGTGACAGTAAGAATTTAAATTTGTCAAAAGATCAATCAGCCAAACTGCCAATGGATTTCAATAAATCATTGAACTCTTTTCAATTAAGTTTAAAGTATAGATATTTATAAAGAATTCTGCGTTTACATATATATATTATCTTTCTTTAAATTAACCATAGCGGAATATATTAAAATTTAAACGTTAAAAAAAGGGAATTTAAAATAATCATATCTATTTTATTTTCCTGTTAGGCAGTATGCTTCCCCAATCATTTAAGATTTCTAACTTTAAAACTAAAAAACTCAACACTTGTCTGTTCTCTCACTTAATATGTCGTTTCAATCCTTCCAGTTTGTTCCAAGTACGCATTTTTCATGCTTTTTTTGGGCATTTTACAATTTCTCTAAATTTGTTACTTTTAGACTCAATGTCTTATTACTATTTGCATAGGACTATCTAGTATACTCAACCGCTAAGTATTTATAAATAAGGACGTAAGTTGTTATTGTTCTCAGGGCTAACACAATTTCCAAATGATGGTCAACCCACAAACCCACCGGGGCGAGTTTTTTGTAGTTTTTCGTGGATAAATTAATTACAGGTAATAATTTTTTACATCCACGCTTAAGCTCAAAACTAGAACTCTTAAAATATGAGAGAAAAGGAGACGCGAGAAATTATGTAAGTTTTGAGAAGGGTAATAATATCTTACATCCTTATATACAAAGTAAGTGAGTGAGTGTCATTCCTGTCCCCGGTAGCCTAGAGGTTAAGGCACTTCGGACGTAACGGAGAGACCCTAGTTCAACTCCAGGCCGGGGACGTCGTTTCTTTTTCTCCTATACTTTAAAAAGCTTCGGTTTGGGCTCAAACATGGCTACCGAAAATTATTACCTAAAATAAACGAGGCTGTTTAATTTTAACATCTTACAACACAAAAATTAAATTCGTAAATTAATTAAATGCCAGGATTTGCAACAACTTAACGTATTCAATGCCTTAAATACGACTTCTAATTTAGAGTAATAACTCAATAAACACATTTTCTTTTCAACTTACGGCTCTAATGTTAACCATTGGAATCAAGAATTAACTAGTAATGGATCCTATTAATAATATAGTCAGGAAATCTATTTCGTGAATGGCAGTCTTTATTTTGTTTTCGTGTTTTTTGGTAGACAAAAGAAGACACATGGACTCCGGATGAAGATAGATTTTCCAAAACAATTTGGAAAACTTTCACTTAACAATATTTTCATCCCTTTTTTTTTAAACTTCACCAAAAAATAGATTCCATGAATAGTTTCCTTCTCAGATGAATTATTTTTACAGTGCAGGAAACAAGATGTAAAATAAATAAACTTGATTAATTTTTCGCTTAGCTGGTTCGTGCATTCATTTCATCTTCGCTTTATTTATTTCATTTTCTCAATTTCATCATGCTCTCGCCACATTTTTTGTATTTACTTCCATTACGATATTTAACCATTACGTTTACTTATTGTAACAAGAAGAAAGGATGTTGTGAGATATTTATTTATTTCCATGACATAAATTTTATGAACCAACTTTAACTGAATTAATAGTCTTTCTTAACTCGAAATTCCTTTTGGTAAAATGTGTGTGCGTATGTGTGTGTGAGAGAGAGAGGGAGAAGGGAATCAATTTCAATATTATATAATGGTTATTAATATTGTCAATATTCGTGAAATATTAGAATTGCATTCACGGTTTTTAAATTAAATAAAAATATCTTTCAAAGAGCAGTGCGGTACTTTTCTCGACTTTGCGAATTCTGAAATTTTTAAAGTACAGGAAGATGATTACATTCTTAAAGTTTAGTATATATATTAGTATATATATATATATATATACAGGGCCGCCCCGAGGGTTGTAGGCTCCCGGGGCAAGATAGATTACTTCCCCCTCTCTTCTCCCAAATCTTCCAACTAAGCTTTTAATTATCGACTCAACATTGAAAAATTTTCACTTTTCAATAGGCACATTTAAATGCTTACTTTTAATAGGCATATGGCCATGAACAGAAAATAGCCCTAAGTAAAATTAGGGAGTTAAAGAGTTGGGGTAGAAGTAAAAAAAAAAAAAATCTCAATATGATTTGTAGTTTTAAAGAAAATCAATGCATTTCAAAAAATATGGTATATTAATATAGTGCTGAACGAAGAATTAAGGTATGGAAAAAAACTAATAATATGTAATGTTATTTGACTTCACAGCCAAATGCAATATGTTAAACATCTAAAGGAATCTTTCTGGCTTTGGCACTTGCAAAAGATTTTAAAATTTGTTTAAAGTCCAACTTTTTGGCTTCCTCGTTTGCAATTGCTAAAACTGCCAGAGCACTAAGTCCCTCCTCGGTTATGGTCGATCTGAGGTGAGTTTTTATAAGTTTTAATTTGCTAAAACTTCACTCGGTACTTGCAACTGTGACAGGCACAGTTAATAGTGTGCGTGATGCTATCCACAAGTTTGTAAACAGATCCTTTTGGTCGTTGGATTTTATTTTCTGCAGTACCTTGATAGGAGTTATTACCGTGTCTTCATCATAAATTACATTTTTGACGTGAAGAATTTCATTATATAATTCTTTTCCGTTAATGTCACTAACATCGTTAGCAGTCAGAAAATTTTGAATTTTTTGACAACTTTTCTTGAGGTCTTCTTTTTCGGGCAGCTTGTTCATATTGTAAAGAAACCCCCATACGTGGTACTCACAGTTGAGCTGATCGTTTTCTCAGAGATGTAGAGACGCTGTTGACAAGGGACAAGAATATCTCTCTTCTAGACAAATCTTCTGGAGAATACGTAACTTCATTAGATCCTTCATATGAAAATTAATTTTTCATACTCTTACGCCCCTTTATTGGAAAAGAAGGCTCCATTTTGATTTCTTCGTCAATTTCCCTAGCAGTTATTATTGAATCAGTTAGACCCTTCTCCCTGAAAACTTCAAGAAAATTTTCACATCTCTGGAGCAGTTTCATTGTAGATGGGATATCAGTTTCGTTAGCTTTTAAAGTTTTGCTTACCAGATTCACTTGAAATAAAAGATCATGCCAAACAACAAAACTGACCAGGAAAGAAAAGTCTTCCATATGATTTACTAGTGATTGGGCCTCTGACGCTGTTGTTTGGTCATCCACACTTTCTGACAATTCCAGTAACACTTGTCTGATCTCAGCATACTGGTACCTAACAGCTTGAATGGACTTCATTCGTGCTTCCAGCATGTTTCTCAAACTTCCCTTAAAGATAGGGATGTGATACTGATGATACAAAAACGCTTTGTCAATCCATCAAAAATTGTGTAAAGACGCTGGAGGACTCCAAAAAGCAAGATTGACTTGACTGATGACTTTGCACCGTCAGAAATTACTAGGCTTAAAGTATGGCTACTACAAGGAGTAAAAGCCGCTCTAGGATATTCTTGCAACATACGGGCCTGAACACCTTTGTTGACTCCAAGCATATTGGCCCCGTTGCCGTAGACTTAACCACGACAGTCATTCATATCCAGGTTACATTCTTAAATTCTTTCGAACAACAACTTAGTAAGAGCTTCTCCTGTAAACTTTTTAGCAACTTTGCACCCAATAGAACTTTCTTCAATCATTATATTTCAATCAATATCTCCTTGTTCAAACACATAACGAATTGTGAGAGAGATTTGGTCTTTGTGGCTTATATCCTGTGTACTGTCCATAATGTTAGAGAAGTACTCGGATTTTTTTTATTTTCTTCATAATTGCTTGTTTTAGCTTATTGCCTAAAAGACAAATAAGCTCATTTTGAATTCTATTGTTAAACACATTAACTACCACTTTGTACCTGTCCTAAATGTTACATCATTATACTATCAAATTGTCCCAAAATTTGTACAAAGCTTAGAAATTTGCCATTGTTCTTTGTGAAAAGCTTCGTTGAGGAACCTCGAAAAGCAATATTATGTTCTGCTAAGTACAAGGTTATTGATACAAGACGTTTTCATACCTCTTGCCATCTTTCAGTTTCGGTGTGAATTTGAGTCAACAATTCATGTTCCATGGAAATATTCCCTTTCAAGCGAAATTCCACTTCATGCAACTGCGTCATATATTTAAAATGTCCTGGGGTGATTTCATGTGAATGAAGTCGGTCTGCAATGTGCTTCCAATCATTTATTCCTGGTTTTTGGCAAAGTGTGATTTAGAGTTGGGATCAAAAATACGATACCAAAAGCAATATACCGAGTCATTAACGAAGGAATAAATCAACCACCGGTGCCTTACCCTTTCGCCGTTTACAGCACATTGATACTGAAAGTCATTGGAAAAATGCCTCTTTTGGTCATTCATTGGATATTCATTATCAGTTTTTGTTAGAGGTAGTAGACCTTTCAAAATAAGCTCATCTCTCCCCCTTTTTAAGGCATTCCGGCCAAGTTGAGGGATCTGCTGTAAGACATTCAAACCTGCTGCTACCATCCGCAGATACGTTTTGCAAAAGTGTGTCATTTGATGCTTGTAGAATGATGTTAGTAGTAGTGTTAGAAGAGGATGCCACGGTGATGACGTCACCGGATTCAGAAGTATCACTCGACTGTATTAAGCTTATTCCTGTTGACGGATGAATGCTTTCATATTGTGTTGTCAATAAGTTTATTTCATTTGAATTACTTCCGACTTTAGAAACAGCAGCTGAGGAACAAGTTGCAGGGGGAAAAGTAGGTTGTCAGTTTCGGCACTCTTTTTAATAATGCTTCATTCGATGCTTCCTCGTATTGGGCTAATTTGTGGCTTTACGTTCCGGAGAGTATTTTAGACATAGTGAAATCGCACTCGCAATATTTAATCTGTACGTACGTGCTGTTACAGAAATTCTTTTATTTACAAGGTTAAGTCACTACAAACTGGGGCGGGTTCTTAGATTTGACTGAGAACAGTGGAAATTCTTAACTCTTCATTACACATATTCACAATAATTCAACAATGACGATGATTACTGATATTTACAAGAATTTATAAGGATGATGATTTTTGGTGTTCACAAGTATTTATGAAGATGACTCTCGGAGCACAAGGCTTTGTACGGCCACTATTAAGTTCAAATCATAAAATTCGCTACTCACTCGTAACGATGATTTCACAAGCACAATTGCCGTGATGCCAAGACGTTGACTTGAAAATATATGTTCTCAATCACAGTACTTAAACCCTTAGAAACATGACTAGACGAGTTGATACAGTTCACAAATACTCACAATTAACTTCACAAATAATCTACATAAACTTTTCAACGAAGGCAAATGTTCCCGTAGCGAGCGATTACCATAGCTATTCTGATAGATCAAAATCTTCAGATGAAAATGGCGTCAAATATCTTAA
Source organism: Dysdera silvatica (assembly GCA_006491805.2). Lineage (NCBI taxonomy): Eukaryota > Metazoa > Arthropoda > Arachnida > Araneae > Dysderidae > Dysdera > Dysdera silvatica. The sequence continues at coordinate 74,855,023 of QLNU02003225.1, forward strand.
TCTCTGTCTCTCTCTCTCTCTTCCAATCCATACGGGGAAGCTTTAAATAGCTTATAGAGAACAATCTGGAAAGAATGAGCGCTACTGCTTTCTCGAAATCAGTAAAAGTTTGCAGAAGCTCATTTCACCTCAAATGAGTATTTTCCCACGCCATTGGTCTCGCGCCAGAACGGGCGACGGGTAGGGAAGAGGAGAGGGCGCGACAACCGACTTTCAATAAATCATCAGCTCGTTGGCAATGACAGCGACCCACGCTTCGCTACCGGAGGGATGAAAGCGGAGGGCAGGAGAGGGCGAGTACTGTTTCCAAGGGCGGTTCGCTGACCAATAAGCTACTTGCAATGTACTGTAAACAGACCCTTCATGTTCAAGTGTTCTATTCGATTGTTAATTCCACGGTATTGGAGTTACGAAAAGAATTGGTATAACAGTTAGCCACTTTTTTTAAAATAATTTTCTCCCGGTAAATTAATGTTACCCGATTGTGAAACCCAATATTTTGCGGCAGCTCCCCCTTAGGCTGCGGCGACCGCCCCGCTCACCCAGCCCTTGCGGCGGCCCTGTATATATATATATTATGCCTTAAATTTTCGAAAAACTTCAGTATATTTTGTCCAGAGCTACCTCAGATGTCACTATTTGCACAAACTATTGCTCGGCGAAGCTTCAAGTTACGTAAGCAAGGAGAGAGATATTTTAACTAAAATTATTTAAACACTGGTGTGTTTTTGTGAATGCATCCGATATTATTTTCAAGTACAAAATTTGATATTCTTATTATAATAAAGAAGTGAATTGAATTTTTAAAAAATATACGCATGCAATTTTAGAGACATCGTCATGGGCCTTTTCTAAATTTTAATAGTTAGCATTTGTCGGGAAATATAATGTTAAACATGTACTCTTTTGTAGACAAAGTATATATATTTAATAAAACAATTAACTGCTAATAAAGCTAAAAAATAAGCATGAAGAGCCGAGTGTCCAACGAAATGTTGAATTCTGATGGCTTTGGGGCTTTGCTGTTTTGTTGAATGTATTTTTTATATGAGAGTTTAAATTTGTTATCATCAGGTCCGTATCTGAACGCTTGTGACAGGGACGGTTGAGAAAATTACAGGGGACATAAATTTATTAATATTTTGTGATGCATTTTATTAATATATTTAATAACACTAAATATATAAGTAGACTAATATATTTAAAATTAATAAATAAATTTCTTAATGTCAATTTTGTATACAATACTTATAAAGGTATATTAGAGTTTATAGCTTCCCTCATCCTTATTATAAAATATATGAAGAGGGAAATTTTTGTAAGAAACGCAATGTATACAAAATCTATTGTAGGAATTCATTTTGAATATATTTTTAACGTCAAAGAACAATTTTCATTGTTATATAAAATTTCATACAAAACAAAAGTTAAAAGTAAAATTGTATAATATTTTACTTTGAAAAAAAAAAAAAAAACACATATAGGGTAAATCCGGTTTACATGACGCATTAGGTATAGATTGCGCACCCCCTTTAGTTTTGAAGCGGGCTGTGGGATGACACTGCAAAAAATACCAAATGTGCGCCATTTAGTATTTGAAGCGTGTTTGGTAAAAAAATCGTGTTCCTGTGCCTTTTTGTTTTTAAATTAACAAATATATAAGGTGAGTTACAGAGTTTATTATGAAATATTTTCGTGTGCTATCCTATTTTGTATGTTACAGCTAAGACTTTAACGATGTCAGTGGATCCCCTGTTTGAGCGAAGCATAGTCTTAGTATAGAGAGGTTTCATTGTTATTTCGCCATGTTTGAATTCAAGATCAGGAAGGCGTGGGGTGTGGCATCTGTACCGTACAAATTGGTATACATGCCGCAGTTAAAATCAGGGACATATGCCGCGCGTATTCTTTCGGATGTTAATTTTAATTTTTTGAATTTTTCGCTATTTTGCACCAAATGCCGTTAAATATAATCGCAAATCCTAGCCAAATGTCGCCAATATATTTAAAATTTTCTTTACTTACAAATCCATAAAAATATCACCAAAGTTTTCAAAAAATCCGCCAAATTCATGAAAAAAGGCTCTCCAAATTCATGGAAAAACTCTCCAAATTCGTTTTTTTCCCTTCATTATTGATACTGGAACCATGGAATAAACATGAACTTGAGTCGAAAGCATAAGACCTTGTGGATTCACAGCCATCCACGAGTAAAGGTTTGCCTGAAAAGAATATTACAATTCCATCGAAACATTTGCATGCAATATCTCCAATTCCAAAACTAAATAAAGAAAAAAGGAAAGGCAACGAAGAAATAGGCACTTGTCTTAACCATTGCAGAAAACAGAAGACCGTTAAAAGAAAGATTGGAGAAGAAAGTTGGAAAAGAAAGAAATAGAAATAACTAAAGAAGGTGGTTAGATTATGAATCAAATAGTCATAGTACTAGTTCTGAAGTAGATGATGTTTCTGGGTTTGATACCGTTTCAATAGAGAAAGCCAGAGGTAATCCTAATGCGAGGAGTAAAAGAACGGAAAGAGAAGCTGGGTCATCACAAACTTTGGATGTGAATACATGCAATGAATATGAAGAAAATTATTATCGCACAACAAAAAAATGCGAATGGTTACGTTGTGCTATATGTAAGTAAGCGATGGCTTCATGCAGAATGTACGATTTTCGATGAGTTTTGTGCCGACTGTGGGAGAGAGAGAATAGATTAAAAAATTAGTCCAGCCTATTTGAAAAAAAAAGTAATTCATTTATGTCATTATTTTGTCCATGTTTGTTCCGATTCTGAAAATGAGTTCAAAATAAAAACAGCGAATGTTTTTTGAATTCAGTCAATTTTTTTATGGTTTACGAAATCAAAATTTTAGATACTTTATTTTTTCATAACATAGTTGTTGAAGAAACGCATTTGATACGTCGTAAATTTATTTACTATACGAAACGCGGCAAGCCTCATGGTGCGGCGTAACACCCGACACACTCGGCAGAGATGCCGCAACGAAGGGTGTTAAAAAATAAATTATAGCGGCTTATTGAATTTTTTGTAAATTATATTTTACTAATATATATGTTTCTTAAAAGTGTATCGATTATTATGACTAAGTAAATTTCATGTTTGTGCGCCATGGGTCTCAGAATATCGATTTTAAAAAAAGTGAGGCATGTAACCCGGATTGACTCTACATATTTTCCAGGGGGCCTCATGCTCCTTGGCTCCAGCCTGGCTACGGCTCTCAATATTATGCTTTAAAAGAAAATGAGCACAAAACCAGTAATTTTAGGGAAGCCCAATGGCGAACTTTCTAAATTTTCATGAGTAATTCTATTGAAATTAAATATTATCTTTATACATAAATATTGTTTTCTACTTATAATTCGTTCACGAAAAGTAGTCCGATGGTACCGTTAGAAATAACGGGAGTTGACATCACAAACGGCCTAGCCGATTACAGCAGAGGGGAGGACGTCATTTCAGAACTGCTTTTCGGCTCAGGCAAACTTTCGTTAAAAACAAGTTCTGAAATTGTAGTCCCCCTCTGCTGTAATCGGCTAGGCCGTTTGTGACGTCAGCTCCACTCAATTCTAACGGTACCTACTTGAACTACTTTTCGTAAACGAGCTGTACGTTATTCTTGGTTTAAACCAAAGATCCGAAACCCTTTCTTTGTAAATTCTTTCAAGAATTTCTTGACTTTTATTGACCCTTCCCCTCTATCTTACTCGCACGTGATCATAATAGGACAAGGAAAAAAAAAAGATTCTTATACGATTTCTTTAGATGGTGTATTTACAATGTTTATTATTTCTGTTAAATATATCTAATAAGATGCATTTCAATAAGGTTAAATTAAATCAGTAAAATTTACTGAAGATGCCAATGTGACTGGTGTGGCCCTGATGGCTCTTGGTACAATTAGAGATGCAAAATAAGCAGATTTTCTTTTAAAGCTATAAGCATATAACGCTTATAAAGTTTATTTCGATTTATAAAAATTTTAGGGATGTTGGAGTTATGCTTACTCGGAAGGGAAATAAATATGTCTTCATTAATGACTTTCGTAATCTCATAAATCGGCAAAACATAACATAAATCGGCAAAACGTATCATAAATATATAGTCTAAAATATGTCTCGGAATTTGGTAAACATGGTACTGCTTATCGCAAATAAAATTCTTCTTTTTTCTGCAAAGTAACTGGCATCCAGTGGCGTGGACAAAAAGTTCATAAGGGGAGGGTTATAGGCTTAATGGGAGGGGTTACAGAGCTACAACTCATGTATTCCTATGTTAAATATACAAAATTTCATTGCGATGGGGGTTACAACCACCCAAAACCTCCCCTGGCTACGCATCTGCTGGCATCTAATGCGGATATTCTCCAAGCTGCTCTATGTAACTTTCTCGTCCTTTTTCATGACATAATTCTTTATGTCAGTAGACGCAGTGGACATTCATTGTTGTGATATGTTATATATTTTTAGCTTTAAATAATTTTTATGGCCATTCTAACCATCGTTATTGTACTTATTCTCTAAATTTAAACGATTTTCTGTGCAGTAGGAAAAAACCCCTACCTGAGCCCCATTTATATACAAACTGCACTGGGATGTACCAATTTTTACGAATGTTATGAGATATTTACTGCGTTGTTCAAGAATTTACGGAGCACCCTGTATATGTTCAAAAATATTACTTTCAAAAAAAGCAAAAGTTTTAGTATCCGTACTTTTTTTATAATTGTAATTAAAATCTAAAGTATTACGTTAATCCTCTACTGCCAGTTTGTTTATTCTATTATCAATATTTTCGGAAATGTACATTCATACTCTGGTGCCTGCGGTGGCGCAGTGTGGTAACGCGTTCTCCTATTGCGCGGCTAATCCGGGTTCGACTCCCAGCAGTGCAAAAAGAACGCTTACTCAGAGATCTCATAAAAGATCGCACTGCTCACTGTAGTCCGGGGTTTGGTTCCCCAGGCCTTAAGAGGTTCGGATTCCTCGGAAAACAGTAGGTCCCGGCGCAGCATGACCACTGTAGTCTTTGAGCCGTAAAACCACAAACAAACAAACATTCATATTCAAAAGACTCATTAAATTTCGTATACATGTATTAAAAGAACCTGTTAAAAAACATTTGAAATGCCATATACGTATGTTTATTGCACAAAAATTAATCCAATAAACAATACGCGAACGCATTTTTTGATCAGACCTGCATTTGCTAACATATCTAAGTTTGAAAAAGACGCATATTTTTTTAAAATTAATTTGAACAACTTCAAAGTTTTTATTTTTATATCTCCCTTTTAATTAAAGCTATGTCTGGGAAGATCGAGACGGATTAATTACATTTGTTTGAAATGCAAATCATCTCATTCCGCAAAAGCATCGTTACATTTCCGGTTCCGTTGTTATTTGTATTCACTACAAAAAATATATTTCAAATCGTTCTCTTTTATAATTAACTAGTTGTACTAATTAAAAGCATCTTGAGTTAACTAGTAGTATTTGGAAAGCGGAAGTTTTTTATTCAAGTAATGTAAAAATAAGACGTCGATTACGATATCAAAATTTATATTTTTCAAAATTCTCATTACTTACATTAATTTGTAATTCACCTTAACATCCCGAAATTTAAGTGACTAAAAAACTATATTTTAATGTCTTAAAATTGTTAATGGGTATTTTAAATGTTTGCTAGCTTATCTGCTTAGGATCTGTTTAAAATTAAAATAAAAATAAGACGTCAATTCAGTCTGCAATTGTAAAATGGGGATATGTTATACTATTACTAAATGGCATATATCCCCTTTTTAAAATTCCCGATTCAATTAAGATATCAAAATTGATAACGAAACAATACAGAGTTTTACCAGGAGATTCCATAACGAACATATATATCGATACTGGCGTAAGGTTTAAAAACACGACGTTTAGGGAGCCAACTGCTCTCTTTGTCAAGTGAAGGCAGAATGAAGAGTTCGTGAAAGTCCTAAGCTTATGTACCCGTATCTTGGGAATCCTCATCTGACGTCATCTGGTGCGGAGCAGTTAAAGCTGGGGAAACCCTCTCCCGAAAAACCCCCCGCACCCGACGACGTCAGATGAAAACCCCCAATTCTAGGTTTTGCAAAAATCCTGTAAGGTTCTGGTAGAGGTTTTGCGATGTTTATCCCACGACTTCTCAAATCGTAGGTTTCCCATGATTCCAGAAAAAATCGACTCTCCAGATTCGTCACTTTCTGATGTAATACTTTCATCAAGTGCCAATCTGGTTCGTGACCCTCCCTGAAGAAATGTTCAGCCAACTGGCTTGAATCGTCTCCCCCTAGCTACCTCACGCATATGCTCCTTCCCTCGTAGACGTGTCGATCTTCCCGTCTGTCCAACATACACCTTGTCACAGTTTCCACACGGTATTTGGTAAATAGCACCAGATTTTTACAGATCATTCCTGTTTCCACAAATGTAGAGGATGAGACTAGGAAGACATAGGTGGTTTTGCCATATGTGGCGGGTGTCTCAGAAAAGCTGTCTCGAATTCTCGGTCGCGTGAATGTTAAGACCTACTACAAACCTGTCTACACCCTGCGTTATCAATTACTTAAAGTTAAGGATCACGTCCCTGAGGAGGAAAATCTGGTGCTATTTATCAAATACCGTGTGCAGACTGTGACAAGGTGTATGTTGGACAGACGGGAAGATCGATACGTCTACGAGGGAAAGAGCATATGCGTGCGGTAGCTAGGGGAGACAATTCAAACCAGTTGGCTGAACATGTCTTCAGGGAGGGTCACGAACCAGATTGGCATTCGATGAAAGTATTACATCAGAATGTGACGAATCTGGGGAGTAGACTTTTTCTGGAATCATGGGAAACCTACGGTTTGAGGAGTCGTGCAATAAACATCGCAAAACCTCTACCAGAACCTTACAGGATTTCTTCCAAACCTTGAGTTGGGGATGTTCATCTAACGTCGTCGGGTGCGGTTGGGTTTCCCCAGCTGGAACTGCTCCGCACCAGATGACTTCAGATGGGGATTCCCAACATGCGGGTATATAAGCTTAGGACTTTCACGAACTCTTCATTCTGCCTTCATTTGACAAAGGGAGCAGTTGGCTCCCGAAACGTCGTGTGTTTTTAAACCTTACGCCAGTGTCGAAATAACTGTTTGTTATCAAAATTAATGTTTTTCAAAATTTTCTATGCGTACATTTATTTATAGGTATCCACACCATTCCGAAGTTTACGCAATTGAAAAAAGTGTATTTTGATATCTTAAAATTATTTATGTTTTCATTTAATATTCTACAGTTCAGAATCTGTTTATAAACCTATACTGTCTGTTCGTAAACTGCTTCAACAAAATAAGAAGGATGAAAATTATAGGGCACAAAGTTACATGGGCCCGTGTGGTCCGGACTCCCCCAATAATTTGAAATAAATTGCAATTTTACATATACTGTAATGTATAAATGTACATAATATGTGCTTGGGGCCCCCAATAATTTTAAAAACTCTACGTCGATGGTGATACACATCGAGACGACCAATAATTACAATGAAACCTGGAGCCGCATTCCACTCATAGTGTCAGAAAAGAGGAAGTTCAAAAAATTTCCTCAATTCACATGCATTTATTTCCAGCGCATGAGAAGCTCCAGCTGCACATCAGGTTAGCTGATCAAGTCCATATACGATTGCATCTTGCGCTTCTCGTTCAATGGTTATAAGCACTTGTGCATGGTGTTTTTTTTTTTAAACTTACATTTTTCCAGTACTGTGGGTGAAATTCGGCCCTGAATTCCGTTGCAAATATTCTTCGTTTCAATGTGTACTAATTTCCTCCTATTTTTGTTGAAATAGTTTAGAAACACCCTGTCCACATAAATCTCAATAATAATATCTCTCAAAACGAAACTAAATGACGTCAATGAAGAAATACGTTGCCAGAATTTCGAGCATTTTTCAGTTACCTTGCTTTAGTAGTTTTTAGGACTAATAATTATATTAAACGACACCGTATATCTCACTGAGCAATTTTAAGTAGAACATTTTGGTGGGGGGAGGAATATTCTATGTCCTGAATGGCTGCTTTAACCTGAGGTTGTGGGCAATATATGAAATTTTTTATAAGGTTAGTATTTATTTTAACAAAATTCATATCTGAAAACAAAACACTCTTACCCGTATCAAAGAAAACTTAACGGGGGAGATCCACAATACCACCGCTTCGGGGTAAATCCCTCAATGTTCATTTGAATAGTAATATTATTTTTACTTATACTTTTATAAATTATTCTTTGTTCTTGTTCTCATTTGTCTAGTAGGTCAAGACACCTGCGGGGACCCTGGTTCGAATCCGGGATGAGGACGGCGTCTCTTTTTCTCCTAAACAAAAATAGCTCTAGTTTGAGCTACTAATACGTGGGTGTCAAATTTATTTGTAATAAAAAATCCTCCACGAAAAACTCACAAAAATCTCGCCCCGGTGGCTTTGTGTGTTGACCAATATTTGGCAATTGTGTTATCCCTGTGAAGGGTAATAATATCTTACAACTTAATATACGGAGAAAAATGCGTTTGTTCTTGTTCTCATTCGTCTAGTAGGTCAAGACACCCGCGGGGACCCTGGTTCGAATCCAGGATGAGGACGGCGTCTCTTTTTCTCCTAAAACAAAAACTAGCTCTAGTCTGAACTACTAACACGTGGGTGTCAAATTTATTTGTAAGCAATATTAAAAATAATAAAAATACCTGAATAGTTGAAATATGATGACGTCATTTCTCTGTGCCACACCCTCCTAAATCAAGTCGAAAGCAACCAATCGGGGCATAGAACGTTCATCTCCCCAAACGCATTTATTTTAAGAGGATGTGAGAAGAAATAAATGCTAGGACAAAGATTAAGTCTCCACTTTTTCATATTTCAGCCTATCTCTTTATTCATGATTCATTATTCATGATTACTGGAGGAAAGGAACTACGCCACATACATTCTCGCTAGCACAATTTGCGAGTGAGACAGATTTTCTTTTCTTTGGATAGCGTAAACGAAAACTCAGATTCTTGTTGTTATTTATTTGTTCTACGGCGCATAGATGCGAAAGGTAATGCTGCTTATGACCTAAAGTTCTCAGAAGAATTCGAACCTTTGAACCCTAGGGAACCCACCCTCGGACTACAGTGAACAGTTTGTCAATAAGCATTCTCTTTTGACACTGTTGGGAGTCGAACCCCGATGATCGGCACGCTAAACGAACGCGTTACGACTTCGCCATTGAAGGGTTAAAAACAAGGACATCGCCGAAGCTGAGAGTCAAATACACGACCACAACAAAAGTCAGCTCAGATCGTTCTTTGCTACTGGAAGATATGGGAACTTAGAATTTGGTGAAAACCACGAAAAAGTCAAAGTCAGATCGCAATGAATGAAAATAATATTTGAAAGTTTTTAAACCTTTGATACAGTTTATATTTTTCAACGGTTTAAACTAAGTTCTGAGATAAACAAATTAAGCTATAAAATTTGAAAGTTTGATAAGGCTTCTTTGCTTCTAATCAAACTATTTTAAAGTTGTACACACCGCCACGGTATTATATTTGCTATTCTTGCAATTCAATATTCACTTAA
>QLNU02003225.1:74864770-74877634 GCA_006491805.2 Dysdera silvatica
TTTAAACCAAATTGCAAAGAGACTGGTATTAAATTGATCGAAATGCATGTGTTAATTAACAATGCTATTTATATACAAAATTAAGTACTATGTATTAACATGTAAAACCTTTTTATCGATGTCGGTATAAAATTCCTACACTCCATGAATATCGTTATATTGAAATTGATTCATTTGTAGAAGAAGTGGATTTATTTTCAGATGAAGAAACGGATTCATTTTTAGATGAAGAAATGAATTCATTTGCAAATGAAAAATGGATTTATTTGTGAATAAAGAAATGGATCCACTTGTAGATGAAAAAATGGATTCATTTGTAGATGACAAAATTAATTCGTTCGTAGATGACGAAATTATTTCATTTGTATATGAAGAAATGAGTTCATTTTTAGATGAATAAATTAATTTTTTTTAAATAAAGAAACGGATAAGTTTGTAGGCAAATATTAATTGTTTTGTGAAAATAAACAAAGGAAGGACGGCGCTCACATTATCAATACGGAACACGAGACCAGATTTATTTATAAAATTCGATTGGTTGGATTTTTAAGATGCAGAGACAATATGCGTCATTCTGCGCCAAACGCTATGAAGCCGCACATACCGTTTTAATTAGGAATCTAGACTTATAACTATAATTCACAATTCTTCAATTATTCCCTGTTGCCACAGTTTCTGCTTTCCCTCTTCTGTATATCAGTTTTTAATATGGTTATATTTTCTGGGACAAAAATTAAATTATTTGCTGACAAAAGGACAAGTTTGCATTCACAGGGTGAAATAAGAAACATACAGAGGAAAGAAAAAGTTTATTTTCGTCGTTAGCCAATACTTCCACAAAAGGTTTTCAGTTATTTCACATTCCAGTTTTATTTTGCAGAATATTGTTATATCAGTAATATTTTATAGCATCTGTAAGGCCAATAATGATTTGAATGAAGGGAAAAGAAGGGAGCAGATTCGCAATCATGGGACTAAATTCAGCAGTTTATAATAAGGAAACACTACTTTTGGCGTTAATTTTAGCTTTGTTTCAGTAATTCATAATATATTTTGTTGAGAAGAGCTTAATTTATTAGGGAAAATCCAATATCTTCATAAAAATATGAATGACATATTGCATTTTCGCTCTCGAATTCAACACCATGATATTTAGGAAACGCTACACTTGGTGAAAATCGGTTTCTTCAATTTTTATCAATTATTAAACTTTCTGTCACCTTCAAAAAGAAGACGTTATTTTCCAGGGTAAAACAAATTGTTTAACAAAAACAAAGCAGCAATTTTCCATTTCCAAGTTCGAGCAGAGGATCATATTTAGTGAAGAATCTTGACTTTCAACAGTAAAAGATAGTCCTTCAGCTTTTATTTTCTTACTACACTTGATGCTTTCTTTTCATGTCAAATGATTTCATTACCATGTAGTTTAAGGGTATAAATGCTGCTTAACCTCCTCCCGAATTAAAATGCAATGTCATAAATAGAGATTAAATTAAGTCCTATAATATGGCGGAAAACACCCTTGGTGCACTCCAAAACTCAAGACCAAATGTGGTGACAATGCTCAACTTTCTTCGATAAGTTCTAAGCTGGTTTTTCTTTATTAGACATTTAGCTGTCTTTCCGCGGAATATCTTTCCTTTTCTCAGGAAAAAAACAAAGAATTTTTTTATGACAAGGCCCAAAAAAAGGGACACGCTTGAATTCCCGGTGTCGAACTTAGATGTCACGAAGAGAAATTCTCAGTGACATTCGTCACAAAGTGCTGTAAATAGACTGTTAAATGTTACGATGTTCTCTTACGGAGTGGCATTCAGGCTTGTTACGCGGCGATATTACTTTACGGTGTTGTGTCTCATGTCTGAACGCGGCCTTATGCAGTGTTGTAAATGTACGCAGACGGGGTACATAAAAACCTTTGTAAAATTAAGAACAGAGAGGGTCTTTAGTTAGAATACCGCTTTTTTTGCCGGTACGCTAAGTATAGACATGCAGTAGAACGAGCAAGGTTTTATGGTACAATGAATACCTCAGAGGTGGGATATTAAAATCGCCTCGAGAAATGTAATGCGCGCATTAGCTTTCTTGGCGCGAGCTTACTCTCCTTTTAACAAGTTATCCATTGGACGCCAGAAACCGGCCTCGTTGTACATATGTCCATACCTAACGGATCAGCGAATAAAGAGGTATTCTAATTAAGGACACTCCCTGCTCTTAATTTTACAAAGGCCTTTATGGGCGCTGTCTCCGTCCTTTTACAATAATGTGTAATGCCGCGTCCATACATGCAACAGAACATCATAACGTAATACCGTCACGTCTCCAGTCCGGACTCCACTCTGCAACGTAACACAGTAACATCACAGCGTCCCATCAGTTGTCGATCTTTCGCCGTCGCATCGAAGAAAAGTTACACGCCCACCTTGCATCCCATGTTCGGATATTTGGGACTAACAGCATTTAGTTAATGTAGATTAGATGCGATGTCATTGATGTCCCACGCTGATGAAAAGCGGAGATGTTCTGTTGCACCTCAAAACATGCTTACATAGTCGCGTAACACAGAATGATACGCAACGATGTTCTGTTACGTGTCTGTGTGCCCCCTAAAAACTGCCATCGACCAGTTTTTGTCATGACATGAAATGGTACACAGTTAGCAAACTCAACTTTTAGCCATAATTTTACCCCTTTTTCCCGATATTTCAAGTTCTCGTGGTATTTTTAGCGGGTTTCAATAGATATTGAACCCAATATTGTTTTTGGTCTGTCTGGCTGTCTGTCTGTGTCTGTCTGCAGCAAAAAAGTGTAAGGCAAAGGTCTTCCGTAAATGCAATAATGATGGCTATTGTTAACGTTGAAAACCTACCGAGTTACTTGAGAATTGAGAGTGGCGCAGAATACCATTGAGAGTGGCGGATTGGAGAGTTGCGAATTAGAGTTGCGCAGAATGACGTAGTAGAGAGTTGTGAATTGGAGTGTCGCGAATTAGAGAGTGGTGATTTAGAGAGTTGCGAATTAGAGGGTGGTGAATTAGAGATTGTCTGTGATTTGGGGAGTGTCAAATTAGAGAATTAATGTTAATTAAAACCCACTAAATTTAAAAATTTAAATATCGACCTTAGGCAATTTTCTTTTACTTGCTTGATTTTACTGTATATGGTTTAATGAGCCAGGACAAGGCCGCATTTTTTACAAAAAAAAAAGAAAAAGAACACATTCGCATTGCTGTGTTTGAACTCTGAACCCTGTTCGGCGTCGAAGCTCACCTTTTGACAATAATCGATAATTCCCTCAAAACTTTTCTGCTCATTAAACTTTTTGCTTTTTATGTAGCATATTTCATCTGTCAGATCAAAATAATTTATTTAACGAAAAACAAAGGCGATTGTTACATTCCCGGGACTATGTTCGGGGGCCCTATTTTGTGATCAAACTGGGTTTATTCTTTTGATTCTTTTGTCAGAAATCGATAATTCCCCAGCTGCATTTCCGTTATTACACATTTTGCTTTTTTTTATGGCAAGTGGTGTGATTTTCTTCATAATATAAGGATCATTACTGACTCCAACCCCTTTGAGGAGGCTACTGTCTGACAAAACAATTTAATAGATGCATGTTCGACATGGGGTGTTCAAGTACCCCTGGGGAATATGCATTTACTGGGGTCCTATAGGTATAACATCAAGTTAAATATAAAAAAAGACAAAATAAAATTGAGACAATTCGGGGATGCTTTTAATTAACACTAGTATGTTTTTTTTAATTGTAAGAGTATCAACATCTAATTGCTCTTATTTCATATCGTGCGAACAAAGAATTTATGTTGCTTAAAAGGTGTAAATTTAATATTGCAAAAAGATGATGAATCTGTAAAGCATCTGTAATTATTTCCATTGTTCTCATTTTATATTCAAAAACCCTACTTTGAGTTCTCTGAAATAGAACCAACTGCTTACCATGGACTTCCAACCAATGATTATTCATATTGCAGGTATAAAAATCGCTCACTGAATGAATGAATGAATGAATGAATGAATTTGTAAATACCAAAAATGAGTCGACTGATTCAGCGCTTCGATCATGGAACGATATGACACATCACAAATTTATAGACAGTACAACCTACCTAAAGTGACAAACTCTGTGACTTGACTGCATTGGCCACCATAGACAGGTTGTTACTATACACGACAGACTTTGGTATAAGTATGACAAAATTTCTATAATTTTTCTCTCATAAAAGAAGTGGTCATCTTATTCAGCTGGTCAATGTACCAAGACCGTCAATTAACCAGGTTCCACTGTACAATCAAGTTTTGCGATCCTTTAAACCTTTGCACTCCACTGGCTCCGCTGGAGCGACATTCAGTATATGGCTTTGAATTCCTTTGGCTAAATAGCCTGGAGTGCAAAGGGTTAACACAAGTGCTGTTGTAGAAACCGCGCAAAGGATATATGCGCCTCCCCACACTAAGAAAAGCGAAATGTATACTTATTACAACTTCCCAAACATTGCAAACTTATCATGGGTTTAAACTGTTTTTAAGCTCTGCAACCCCACAACCAAATCTTGGATCTGCGTCATCGATTGGCCACTAGGACGGGTTGAATTTTCAAAAGTTGCTCGAATCGAAACGCAATAGTGCGGAAAAGTTGCTGCTCGTCAAGATAAACACAGTGGCAAAAGAAGTTTTGGAATCGGATAATATCTTCAGGTTGCGCATGACCCTCAAAATTTGTGAAATTAGCCATAAATTGACCTTTTTTAGAAACTTTTGAATAGTGCCTTAAATTGGTTGAATTGTCATAAAGCTTCAGTTGTGACAGTAGTCAGAAGCTAGTTAACGGGAAATAATAGTTTGACGGACGGAAATACCCCCAAATGGAGAGGGTAGGGGGTCGCATTAGGACGAAAATTGGCCAAAATTGTGAAAAAAACAAAACACCGTAGAAGCGTTCATGACTTCAGAAAAATAGGTTAAGTAGACTGTTTGATTAACTATTGCTGTGCAGCTCTTCGCCCGTTTGCATTCCACATTCAGTAAAAAGAAAACGACCTAGAATTTACCAGAGGAGGTGGCTGGCCTCACTTCGAGTTCCACACACGCCCTTCTCAACCAACCAACCTTAGATGGACGTGGAAAATTACTATTTTCGTGGTTTGTTTTTTTCCCCATAAACTGGACATCTTTTGTAAATATTGACATTTGACATAGAAAATCACTACTCTTGCGATTTGGCTTCTTTCCCCATGAATTGGACTTCGTTTTTAAATATTGACATTTGACAGCGAGAAAGCAAAGTTGCTCTGATGAAACCATCTCTGCAGTCACTGTCACATACTTTGCTGGCTGCTTCTGTGATTAGTTTCACAGTAAGTTTAACCTCCTGAGTGTGACATGGAAATTCGTTTATGTTGAAAGTTGTTATCTGCTTGGAATGAATGAGGTTTAAGATTTCCTCGGATGTTGCAGATACAAGGACAGGTAATTTTCGTTGATGATCAACTGATCAATCCCGAGTAGTCTAACACATTAAAATTTAAATCAGGTATGATGAAAGTGGATTTGCATTTCTCTAGTTTTCCCTGGCTTTTAAAATATGTCTCAAAGCAAACTCTCTGACATGATGTCGTTCTTCTTTTACCATAGCCAGAAGAAGATTCTTAAGGTGGGCAAAGAAGCCGTTGGATGCGATGGAACAAACACAAACACTGGGTGGAAAAACGAAGCCATTAAGCAGGCCCGGTTTCAGAATTTTTTTATGGGTGAGCCTTAATTGGATACCTGGGGAAGTGGGGGGGGGTTCTTCGATCCAGTTGCATGACAAAAGGGAGGGCTGTCCACAGTTGGTGCCACGGAAGAGGTGGGGGGCGGCATTTTCGTACATTAGCTTTAACAAATATAAAATAAAACTTCCATTAACGGATACCTTTTTAGAACGAAAAGCTGAGAATAACGAACCTATCTCTGGGACAATTGAGAAACACTCCGATAGAAAACGTATGTTATTTTAACATGCATAATAGTTTTCGGTATTTATTTTACATAAACAAATACTTAAATACATATTTGAATTACACCATATATCTCATGGTTATACTCCGAAGTCTACTATACAATACCTAATAAAAAAAATAACACGCTTCAGAATCAATTTGTGTTTTTATATTTTAGCAAAGTTAATGTGGGCTCTGAAATGATGAAACAGTGAATATTTTCAATTAATACTTTCTCATATTTCTTCGCAATTTTATCTCTATTTCTGTTTTTTCTTCAATCTCTACTATCCTTTTATCTCTCAACTATCTTGTTTATCATTTTATTCTCTACTATTTATTATCCTCTTTATCTCCATTTTCGCTATTTCTTTCAACATATTCTTTCATTTAATGAATATTTACAACGAAAACTGACGTCGTTATCCCTTTCGAGGTGCAAATTTGTCAATTACTGTGTCAGGATTAATCATGGGGCATTGCTGAATCCGTGCTCTATGGTTATGAAAGCTAAGTTATGAAGGCGTTTCCCATCCATACTTGCTCGCAGGTGTAGGAAAAACTCCGTTCAGCTGAGGCTAAAATAAAGAAATATTTCATATAGCCCTTATATTGATTTACACAGGTTTAACTGCATTCTGAATACATTAACCTAAGCATTTGCACGATCCATGTGAATGTTTATGTTATTATGTTATTATTAAGTTATTATGTTCATATCTGCATTTTCTCCCGTATATTCTTCATTATAGAAAGAAATAAGTTAAAAAATGCATTTACTCTAATAAAAGTAAAACATTTAACAATGAAAGTGTATATCATACTATTTAGGTAATCATAGCAAGAGGGGAAAATGAGTTGGATAGAATAGCCAATAGAAAAATAGTTATGGAAACAGAAGTATGAGAAAGGTCTTTAATTTCCTAATTGAGGAAATGCATAATTATTAAATGAAATTTCTTAATAAATAGCTATAGAAATTAGTTGGTACATCAAAGGAAATCATCCTTATCAAACCCTCTCGATTTGCATATTGCTATCATGAAAATATAACTACACAAATCAGTAAGATTTGATACAGAAATGTACCTGAAATTTGGTATATGGGGCTTCATTAGAAGCCGAGATAAATAATAGGGGGATGCGATACCACTCGATATGCCCCTGATAGGTTGCATGTTAAAGGCACTCATGTGTATTTTGTCTATGAAATTTGGTGAGTGTGGCTTCAATAACAGCCGAGATAAATAATTGGAGGCTGCGGCACATTTCGATACGCCTCTGATATGTTGTCATGTATAAAGACACTCATGTGTACTATCTGTCTATAAAATTTGGTAGATGTGACTTTAGTAGCATCCGAGATAAAGGCACCCCTCGATGCATCAATGATGATAATCGTTTTAAGAGGGTTGCAGCTGTGAACATTGCAGTTATTTCAATTGCAATTAAAATTATAAAATTTGTGGAAGCCCCCTTTTTCTATGATCGGCCATTCTTTCCTCGGAGTTTTTTTTTCCATCGGCCTTTTTTTTTTCCTAGATTTGTTTCCAGTCTGAGTACCCCTTATTTACTAATAGTACATCGCTTTTTTTTTTTTTGGTAATGAGAAATGGCGGCCAACAAAACAAAATATTGCTTCGTTCTTAACCGAGTACTCAATCCATGCATTCTTGTCATATCAAGTACTGTGAAATGATCTATACTTATCACTAAGATCCGAAATTTCATGTATAAAATTTAGCTAAAATAATATGCAAATATGCTAAGTTATTATAAAATATGCACGAAAATATGAAGAAATATGCAAGTGCATAGAAATTTGGACCCTACTCATAAGCGATGTTTCGAAATGTATAAAATAACAATTTATTGAAACAGTGCAAGTGTTCTTGGAATTATTGCATAACATATATACTGAAATGCATAAAGAATACTTCGTTTCGTTCTTGAGTATGATTATGCACAGAATTAATGCAAAATACACTATTAACTGTATACGTACAAAAATATGTTTTAAAATATGGCACCCTAAGCATTGGCTTGGGCCCAAGGACGTTAATAGGGTTAAATCTAGGGGAAGGGCAAAAGGCCTTAAAAATGGAAATTTTCAACCTCACCTTTTTAATTTTACTTTTAAAAAAAAAAAAAAATCGAAATGCTGGGGGGTGGGGCAATGGCCCTCCCTTGCCCATACCTGCCGGCGCCCATGGCTTGGGGTGGAAAATATTACACTTGGTCTTGACTTGGAAAGTATTATGCATATTGAGAAACATCGCCACAGAAACGTGAAAACATAAATTTATTTGTTTTTTCTAACTTTAATATTATCTAATTTCATCATTTACAATGAAGCACTTTTTTCATATTTACTTAAAAATTTAAAAAAAGAAAAGAATGGCCTTTAAAAAAAGAAAAATCAAATTAACCTAATTCAGAGGATTACAAGGGAATAAAAGAATACAAACTTTTTGAAAATTTTATGAAAAATTTTTAGAAATATGCCAAAATATGAAGGAATATTCAAAATATGAAAAAATATGCGCACAAAGGCAAAATATGCAGGTGTATAGAAATCCGGGCCCTATTATCACCCATTTGTCGGTGGGAAAAATCAAGTTTTGGCTGTGTTGGCACTTTATCACAATTTTCACTTAAATCCAATATCTTTTATCCAATTATCTTTTGAACTCACGAGGGAACCCCCAAACCTGCCCGACAGGGATTGGAACCAAAGTAGGTGCGTTCGAAAGGTCTCGAAATATTATTAGACCCATCTCTAATCTTGTTTTCAGAATGGCCTTATATTTCGGAGATATGGCTGCCCCGAAAGTCCGAAAACAGCCATAATACAGACCTTGATATCTCATGATTCCATGGATGGATTTTAATGATCTGCGGATTTTAAAACAGGTTATCGAAAATTACTTGATACGTGTTCCAGCAATTTTCCAATGTAACTCAAAATTTTGAAATATTAACCTTCAAATCTTTCGGCAAAACAAAAAATAATCAATCCCTATTTTGTGAATTTTCAGCAAAACCACGCATTGAAAATATTAAGCTTTAACAGTTCGAAAATGGGATATTATACTTATTGCGTATTTATTATTTATTATCTACTTATAACCCAGATTTCGGTTATTTGAAACGATGTCAAGTCTTGTGCAGTTTTTTTTTTTTGTTTAATTCAGAGATACACTCACTCGCTGCGATCGATAAATGAAGTTTGTGCTTTACTAAACGTTATTCTGACTTGCAAGCCAAGGGTTTGATTTTCACTTATATTAATCACCGAACATAAAGTAAGGTCCTTAATATCACATTTTGCTTCAACTGTTTCCTCATCCTCAATAAAATTGAGAGAGGAAATTAAAATTTCAACTTTTTTTAAAACGCGAAATCTAAACATTTTTCTTCTTGAACGATTTCATTTGCATTACTTTCAAAAATTGAATACGCGTAGTTTACAATGTGTTCAAAATAATGAAGAATATGAAATGGATTAATATTGCTATTCATAATTTCAAATTACTGAAAATGGCAAAAATTTTAAACATATATACTTTCAAAGCCCTATTAACTTATCATAATTGGTTTAAATCTAATTTGATTTTTGAAATTGATGAACGCATGATTAATTTCTTTCATATCTTAAAATTAATATTAATAATATTTAAGGAGGTGACCCCTTAAAATACTCGCAGTACGATTGACGGAACGAAATCTAACAAATAAAATCAGTTTTATTTCTATACTTAATATAATTATTGCTCAAATATGTCTCAACTCATTTTTCTATATTTTCAAACAATTTTTCTCTTTA
This sequence comes from Dysdera silvatica, assembly GCA_006491805.2. Classification (NCBI taxonomy): domain Eukaryota; kingdom Metazoa; phylum Arthropoda; class Arachnida; order Araneae; family Dysderidae; genus Dysdera; species Dysdera silvatica. The sequence continues at coordinate 74,874,598 of QLNU02003225.1, forward strand.
AACTTGTTTTGAATTCATTTATCGGAGGGGAAAATAACAATTATTATGCTCGCTTAAACGGCCAGAAAAGCCTACGTGATTTGTTTTAAATGTATTAGTAAAAAATATTATAACATGCTTTATAACTATTTTAAACTTTTAAATTCATTTCTTATTTACAGGCAGCAAAACTGCTCTGTACGTTAATACATATCTAGCAAGCGAACCTATCTGGATTTCGAAATGATTGCGTTGAAGCTTATATCTTCAATTCGGGCTTTTGCTGAAAAACCACCAAACAGGGGTTGATTATTTTTCCGTTTTGTCGAAAGATTTGAAGGTTATAATATTTCAAAATTTTTAGTTTTACTGGAAAATTGCTGAAACACATATCAAGTGATTTTCTATAATCTGTTTAAAAAAGCCGCAGATAATTAAAACCCATTGACGGAATCATGAGATATGAAAGTCCGCAATACGGCTGTTTTCGGAATTTTCGGGGGTGAGGGGCATATCTCCGAAATATAGGGCCATTCTGAAAAAAATTTCTTGGGCACGGATCAAATAACTTTTTGAGACCTTTCGAACGCGCCTACTTTGTTCCAATCCTCGTCGGGTATGTTGTGTGGTTCCCTCGTTAGTCCAGCTTGTATTTGCGTTAAGATGAAATCTGATAGCGTTTCAATCTATATAACCCTTTTTAATTATTCCCACACTTTTGAAATGTCCTCGTAAAGGAATAAACGTTTTACAAATTACATATTCTGACCCTCGTATAAAATTGCGTCCAGAAACAGCTCTGTTGTAATTATGTTTAGAAAACTGCCTATTCACACGTTGATAAACGTTTAAACATTTTATCTTTCACAAAAAAATAATCAAAATATTTGGGTGGGCCCAGGCCCACCCGCTAAAACCGCCACTGCTATTAGGTTTATAGAATTTTCCGTCAAAAACTCTTTACAGTGGTCCATCTGTATGCTCCACTTCAATGAGTTGCCATTGAGGCACTTCATTGAAAAATTAGATGGCAAAACAAATGCCCCGTAGTCGTACTCTGAACCTATCGGAAAGCACCTTCAAAGATGCGAAAAATTACCAATGGCAGAATTCTTGGAAAGTAAGTGCACACTTCCATAAGTAGACAATGGTATCCTAAACAAAGATAAAAAATGTTTACTTGAAATTTCACTGGCCATCCACTCAAATGTTTGTCCTCCAGATCTGGCCATTTGTAACCCTGGACTTCTCTTCCCAGCCATTCCAGGTGGTTGACAACGGCTAATAGAGTCCTTAGACTATACGTTGCTTCCTCAGACCCATCTTCAAACCTTCTTCATATCACAACGTTCATCCTGAAAGTATACTCACCTCTATGGTTCACAATCAAAACCCAACCAGCAATACTTCAAGGCCCAAAACATGTGTTTCAGTGTATACTTACACTGTGTGAGTACTTACCAGATCATCTCAAAACAATCATTGATCCAGTAATCCAACACAATGCTTTCATTGCCCATCCAGAGAATTTTTTCTGGCTATTGTGAAAGACGAAAGACGGCATGTCAGAGAGTTTGCTTTGAGGCGCATTTTAAAAGCCAAGGAACGACCAGAGAAATGCAGATCCGTATGTACGTTCATCACTCCTGATTTAAATTTTGATGCAAAAGACTACACTGGGTTGATAACTTGGTGATCAACGAAAATTACTTTTCCTTCACCGCTTGTACCTGCAACATCCGAAAAAACCTGAGACCTCATTTATTCCAAGCAGATATCAACTTTCGAATTAGACGAATTTTCATTTCGCACTCAGGCAGTTAAACGTACTGTAAAACTAATCGCAGAAGCAACAAGTAAAGTATGTGGCGGTGACAGCAGAAATGGTTTCATCAGAGAAGTTTTGCTTTCCCGCTGCCAAATGTCAATATTTGAAAACGACATCCAGTTCATGTGGAACCAAACCAAATCACAAGAGTAGTGATTTTCTACGTCCGGCTACGATTGGTTGGCTGAAAAGGGCTTGGGTGGAACTCGAAATGCGGCCACCTCCCCTGATGAGTTTTGGGCTTGCACAATACAAGTAAATACACAGGATGTTGTAATGCTAAGCGGCGGGAATGAAGCGAGACAGCATCCAGTGACGTCAGACGCGTCATAGGTCACATGTTTTGGGGCACTCGCCCAACGAAATGATAGTTTTCGTGAAGCGAGTGAATGCACTTGTCGTTTTTTCATTCACCATTGTGGTGAACTCTTGTGTTGCCTACAATTGCCAAAAGCGATCGAAGAGGGGTGGAATTTACTCATTTCACAGGTCAGTAAAATTGTTTTTTCTAATTCACACTTTTTCTATTCTCATCATGAATTATCGATTCTGGTTATTGGGAATAAAACGGTCAGAAAAAGTAAAAGTTTTCGGATGGTGTACACGAATGTGCCTCTTATAACTTTTATTCCATAAATATGAGATCAAATTTAGCAACTATTTTATGAAAATATGGCTAAAGTTCATTGAAATAACCATTGTAGTCATTGAGCCGTAAAACCACAAACAACCAACCATGTTTATAACTAGCTATTTTTATTTATTGCTAATTCTGCATGATTATTATAATGCCCAGGTGGCAAAATGTTACTTATAAAATCCAGTTTTATGAGATTTTTTGCATTATACTTGTATTATTTAATTTATCATATCGAAATACTTCCTCTTCTATAACTGTTATTGTGTACTTTTTGTATATGACTATTACTTATAATGGTAATTATTTATTTGTTAATATAAAATACAACAAACTGTGCTTTATTATTATTATATGTATAGTAAAATCTTTGATCATGCATGTTTATAAACAGCATCAAATCTTTGATCATGCATGTTTATAAACAGCATCAAATCTTAGAAAACGTATTCTCTATGCATTTTGTAAATCAGGAGGTACAAAAGAAATATATTTTATATGTGGTACTTGCATATATAAATTCATGAAACCATACATAAAACTTTAAAATAGTACAGCTGTATATTACACAATTTAAAAAAAAAAAGATCTAA
>QLNU02003225.1:74877734-74892126 GCA_006491805.2 Dysdera silvatica
TGGAACAGTTCTGAAGCGAATGCCACGAAGTGGTTCCTTCATCTTAGAAATCAAGTCATAGTCACAAGGACTCAAGTCCGGGGAGTATGACTTGATTCCTTAGATGAAGGAACCACTTCATGGCATTCGCTTCAGAACTGTTCCAGAGATTCTTCAGGCAGTAGACCGGTCCATTCGAACTATCAACACAACAGGCGTTGGTAAAGATATCGTACAAATTCCAGATCGATAGCAACGGGTTGTGCACTATGCAGGTGACTACATTTAGGGGCAGTAAAACTTGGTAACATGCATCCATTTTGTGTCAACTGTAAACAAATAGTTGTGACTATTAAAGTTCCAACCCTCGTATATAAATATTTATTTAATGATGTAATGTATGGGCTCTATAAATGAAATTATTATTAGGAGTACTACATATGCAACTTTTTATTAAGAGTATTATACATGTAACTCTTATTTTACATGTTTGATATCCATAATAACATTCACATGTATTATTATATTTTTTTTTGTATAAGTCTAAATTTGAATCCGGCTGAGAAAAAAGTTTCATTTTATACATAAAAATATATGATTATATATTTATTTTCTAAATTGCTACAATCTTGAATATTTCTATAATATATTTACTTTTACGTTGATCAGGTAAGTCTAATAGTTAATCAAAAATTGTAGACCGGTTCTTCTTCTATCTATGAGATTCGGAAAAGTGTTAATTAAAGAGATTAAGGTGTGACACGCAAGGTTGCGGTTCAAATTAGAGCTTTGTAACCCATATAAATATATATATAAATCTGATATAAACTTGACTTTATAATACCTAAGAAAAAGGACCCCCAATTCGAACTGAAAACATAGGTATCAGAACTTCATTTTCTTAAACGTAGTAAATATAATCCTTCTTAAATTCATAATGCGTTTTCTGGCAGAATACTTTTAATATAATCAAAGGAAACTCCATTTTTATGTTTTAATAATAATAATATTTATTTGTCACAAGGGTAAAATATTGCACTCAGTCTTGCAATTCAATTTAATTGCAAATTTCACAAATTATGGACTAACAAATACAATTTGCAACTCCCCGTGACGGTTCTCCAGTAAAAATCAATAATTATTATTAATTATTATTCAAACGTTAGTATGTTAACTTCAGTTTATAAACAAGCAATCAAGGAAATTGATGTGCACATAATTTATTGCGAGTAGTTTAGTCTATACGACACTAAAATCAAGCAATGTAGTAATGTTTTCATGTTATTTAGCTTTCTAGGATTAGAGGCGTTATGGTAGATTGATTTTAGATTTTTGCGCTATGCCATTTGACAAGTGCTCTCTTTCTCACATTCGAAGACATTAAATGTCTGAAAATAGATACTGAATCCTATAACTCTATATCACTAAATATCAACATATGTTTAGTTTTAAACGTTAAGATATGCAACGTATAATACATATTTTAAACAGGAATATTCCTTCAATATTATCCGGTTACGCACCATGCCCTCTGTGCAAACAGACATCATAGAAGTAAGTTTTAAAATTTTTTCCAGTAAATTGAAAAATTATGGTTCAGAATTTTGGTGGTCTAATAACTTTTAAAAGATAAAATTCCGAGTCCGTAATTTTAAAAAATTTTTACTTTTAAATTTTTCGTTAAGAAGACAATGAGCCATATGGACATGAATAATTAAACGTATATCTTAAAGGTGGAAACGAAATTGCGCAATATTCTTTTCATTATTCCCACCGCCATCTTTAAATTTTATCAATTTAATTATGAGCCATGGAGATGGCTCGAGAGTGAACGAGGAACTGAAGTGATCGAAAGAAAGTTTGAACCTCGCCGAATTTTGAAGCACTTCTTCCCGCCGAAAGTGAATGAAATGTTTCGAAGCAAATTAGAGTTTATGATCTTTTAAGCGCTACACGAAAAAGCCATCTTCTTTTTAAAGAGTAGCCCTTAATTTATAAGCCCCCTGGTGATTATGATGGAGCTGAAAATGACCTTTTAGCAGAAACGAAGAAGTTCAGAAGAATCTTTACATTTTTCCGCAGCCAAAGACTTTCTGAACCTGCAGTTTCAATTTTCAATGAAAGAAATTATTGGCATGGTTAGAAGGGGAGCCGTAATGCTAAATGGTGAATAATTCATATTAACTAATGGAAAATTAACGCAGTTAATTAAGAACGAAATAGTTAGCATTTCCTCAGTCGGTTTTTGCAGGGAGCAGTCATTTTAATTAGCCAATTTCAAGAGAAATTTAGAGGCCATGGAGACACCCTAGTAATAAATTTTGCTTTTAGAAATAGGAAACTATAAATTAAGCAAAATGAGATCGCCGATGAAGCAGAAAAGGTGAATTTTGAAATTTTAAATTTGCGATTTGCTCTTAGACATCAGCAAATTTGATTGTTTTCTTGCAAAGTGTCTAGTTACAGGTCTTACATTTCACGAGATATGAAAAGCATAACACATTGAGTACGTAGCGAATATTTCTAAATTGTAGATTGAAAAATTTATTTTTATTGATTTATTATTTTATGCAATTTTTATCTTTTGTTAATGTTAGTTGAAGCAATAAATTTTAGCATATGGTTAAAAACAACGAAACAAGTTAGTTCTACGATGCGAAATATGTATTACATTTAAAAAGCAAAACAATCTTTTTGACAAGTTGAGTGTTCGTTAATTTCTCTATATATTTATTTATACCATAGATATTATTTATTGAACTGATGTCTTAGCTGATTTGCCGGACCAGTTCATCAGACGATTCCTGGAATCACATTTGCTGGACCAGTTCAAGAGACGATTCCTGGAGCCATATTTGCCGGACCAGTTCATCAGATTATTCCTGGAATCACATTTGCTGGACCAGTTCATTAGACGATTCCTGGAATCACATTTGCTGGACCAGTTCAAGAGATGATTCCTGGAGCCATATTTGCCGGACCAGTTTCACGAGATGATTCCTGGAGCCACGTTTTTTCCCGGACCGGTCGCCCGAGCGTAGGATGGACGTAGATGGATGGATGGCGAAGGCGACCCGTGTTACATGAGTTTTATTTCCCTTTTACCTTTGATAAGAGGTGTATCGCAGTTCTGTAGTAAAGGGATAGTCTGTAGAGTCAGACATCGAGTAAGATAGGCGCGGAATCAGGGAGGATAAGGTTAAGTTTTTAAACAGTGCAGTAAACAATTTTATTGCATAAATATTTGCATTGCATTTAAATATTACAATATTGCATGCGTACATTAAGTGAAATGAGTGTTTTTCAGTATGTGTTTAAATTAATTGTATCGGTTTTTAAGGAATAATCACGGGCATAGCCCATAAGCACTGTGCTGTCGTGCAATGAAGGTGAAAACCTTAGTATATTGCCATTATAGCTTCCTGCTACATTGAATATATCAGACTCAGTTTCTTATTGCCGTCCCAACGTTTATTTGTATACTATACGGATCATTGTGGTTGTATCAGTATTAGGACTACATGAAAGAATTGTTATTGGTTTCAAATAGTCTCATGTCTATCTTAGCGCCTGGCTATTCACTAGCTATTTACAGGTAAAACCCCAGCTAAATAGGTATAACCCTATCTTGTTTATTGATATTGATCACACTTAATCCGTAACCGTCTGATTAATACTACTTAATATTTAGCATATTAGTAATAGATGAAGTAAGTATTCTCTATATTAGTATATCGTTTTATACTACAGTCGTTTAATGATTAGTGTGAACTAGTCATTCTCAATACTGACATGTATTTATAACTAATTAAAATTATTTAAGAGGCGAATTAGGATAATCCAAATTGTACTTTTACAAGATGTTAACAAAGTTTTATATACCATAGATATAAACTATTTAACTAAAATTTCCTAAGTGCCAATCATTATTAAATTAAATGTGCCAATTAAATTATCTGCCAATAATTGCGAAGTCTGCAATATAGACGCTTTCTTTCTTTCGTGTAAGAAATTCTTCTTGTCCATCCATCCATCCATCCATCCATCCATCCATCCATCCATCCATCCATCCATCCGTCTGTCTGTATGTCCGTCCGTCTGCCAGCCGGCCTGCCTGTCTGCCTGTATATTAATTAATCAATTAGTATATTAATTTTAATTAATTAATTAATTTGAAGGTCTTATTTATTAGGAGTTCATTCTGCGCACATAGCTAGTGCTTTCATTAAACGGTGATGGTGTCCAATAATCTATTTGGGCATGTCACAGAGGGTAGTTTATGAAAGAGAAAAAATGGATAAGAATCGGAAAAGAATATGAATTAAGAGGGATAACTCGTCGGGAATATCCCAAAATGAATCAATAAAAAGTTTGAAATGCTCAACGAGAGTTAAAATATATATACGAAAAGTTAGGCTGGAAGACTACCAAATAAAACACTTCAGCTTTCGAGAGCTTCGGCAACTGTACTTTGTCACACCCGATAAAGGATAGCTGTTTACACTTCTGGAAGTTCGGGTGATTTCTTGGTTCTTCTATTCGTGTTTAACTTTCGGTATGCAATTTCTTTAATGGTATTTGCAATTTTATTTCAAGCGTAGTGTCATCAACAATAAAAGAGAAGTATCGTTAGACAGAATTAATAGGTAAAATCAGAAAATACTCACAATGATTACGGATATTCATTTTCTTTGTGGTAAATTACTTGGGCGAAACTTTTGTCTTACTTTCTAATCATATATTTTCTTTCTGTTTCGCCACAAAGGGAATACAAGAATTTTTGATCAAAAGTCAGTCAGTACTACAACACAGAATTTTGTTTTCGTTATTCCAATATGTTACTTTTTAAATCTTGGTTAGCCAAATTCATCCTTTTGTTTGGCTAATTAAATATAGAAAATAGTTTTTAGTTTAACAATATATCGTAGAGCTTCCGTATAAAAGGTTAAAATTTCTTATACTATTCGTACATGCGTAACCACCTATAAAATATATACATGTTAACATCCTTACATACGGCGAGCGCTTCTTTCTTTCTTCGAAAGTATTTTTCTACGACAAACGTATAAACAAATAATTTCTGTTACATCTGTTTTGAATCAACCTATATGAGCTTCGTAAAAACACTTCTTTATATAAGCTTTGTATATAAGCGTTTGTATATAAGTTTTGTTTACATTCGTATGTGCGTTTATAGAGGACAGTGAGTTTCATTTTATATATATTTATCTCTTCTTAATCTTAGATACATTTATTGTCAATAATTTTCTCTTTAGCATATAATCTTTCAAGAAATCATACAATATATAATGCATGGTTATTTGGTACACAATGTAAGAGTGTCAAACGGTTATTTGGTATAAAATAGAAATATGTCGAACGATTATTTGGTATAAAATAAAAGTGTGTCGAACGATTATTTGGTATGCAATACAGGTGTGTCGGAAGGTTATTTGGCATACAATACAGGTGTGTCAAACGGCCATTTGGTACACAATACAGGTGCGTCGAATGGTTAGTCGGTAAACAATACAGGTGTGCCCTGCGGTGGCGCAGTGTTGTAACGCGTTCTCCTAGTGCGCCGCTAATCCGGGTTCGACTCCCAGCAGTGCAAAGAACGCTTACTCAGAGATCTCATAAAGATCGCACTGCTCACTGTAGTCCGGGGTTTGGTTCCCTAGGCCTTAAGAGGTTCGGATTCCTCGGAAAACAGTAGGTCCCGGCGCAGCATGACCACTGTAGTCTTTGAGCCGTAAAACCAAAAAGCAAAAAAAAAGCAATACAGGTGTGTCAAACGGTTAGTCGGTATACAATACAGGTGTGTTAAACGGTTAGTCGGTATACTACACAGGTGTGTCAAGCGGTTTGTTGATATACAAAACAGGTGTGACTGAAAAAATCAGCGAGCAATTTGGGGTTCGGCTGGAATACAATTGACAAAACTTAAACACATTTCGTTAAAACGTGTTTGACATCATATAAAGATTAAATTTTCTACTTTTAGTCATAGAAAGAGCTTTGTAAAATAAGTAACTTACTTTACATTGTTACGTAATTTGCACATGTACAGCGTTACCACCCGTAAAAGACAGCTCTACGTAAGGGGCGATTCCTCTAGTTCCCAATCCCTTTGAACGGGGACACACGTACCTAGGACAAAATAACTCTTCTCTTTAAGGGACAAAATGCCCGATTCTGTGAATGTTCCTTATTGGGAGATTCATTATATTATTCATTATATAAACAGCATATATGCAGATGCTTGTGTGCGTACATGTGTACAGTTCTTTACCAAGGATCGTAGCAAGGGTAACATACCAAACCAATGGGATTCTGCAACAGTAATTCTTTTGCATAAAAAAGGTGATAAAGAGGATTTGAAAAATTACCGACCAATTAGCTTGTTACCTGCTATTTATAAAATCTTCACAAAAGTGCTAACACATCGCCTGCAGAAAAAATGAGATGCAGCTCAACCAAGAGAACAAGCTGGATTTCGAAGTGGATTCAGTACAGTGGACCATATTCAAGTATTAAGAAAACTGATTGAAAGAGTAAATAAATATAAACTCCCATTATGTGTGGCATTTATATTACTATGAGAAGGCCTATCGAAACAGCAGCAGTTATGGGCTCTTTGAAATCAATAGACATCGATGATTAATACATCGACATGATTAAACGAGCGGATAAAAAGGTAAATGCAAAATCTCGGTTACGTGAAGATACCACAAATATCAAAATTGGTAAACATGTGAGGAGGGAGATGCAATTTCTCCAAAATTTTTACCTCATCCTTGGAGATGATTTTTCAGCTGATAAATGTTTTACCACTATTAGGACCAAAACAGAATTAAAAGATTTTAAAAATCTCGGTATTTAAGCAAGCAGAAAAAAGCAAAGAGTAAAAGTTTTTAATTAATTTAGTATGCCATCGATTGCCATTGTTTTTTAAATTGATTTCTTTTAATTGGTTAGGAAGGATAGGGATCACCAAAGATTAATGGTTGCTTCTTCTGGCAATTATAATTAAGAAATGCTAACTAAAATTCTAAAAAAATCCAGCATTTTTTTTAGAAGAAGTTTCAAGGTGTTTCGAGTGCTAATCCAATTAATGCGATTTTTTTTTATGATCCTTATTTTACTTACTCAATGGTAAAATGCTGAGCCTTTTTATGTAAATACTGTCAAGAGGCCGAAAGAGGGGAGTTTGCTTTGTAATAATCCGATTAGTTAAATTTTGAAGGATATTTTGCTTCTAGTTTAATTTTTAAAAGTTTCGTAATTTACTTAAAGCTTTAAAGGCAGGGAAACACTAAAAACTGGGATACCTATTTAGGGGCTGTGCTTAAAATTTAAGAGCGTACGAAAAAGTGCCTTCTTCAAACATGATCTCCAAAGTAAACCCTAAAATATGGTTAAATAAATATCCAAAAACCTCCAAAAAGTTCTTACATTAGATAAACATCGTTGTTTGTTTAAAATAGAAAATATTTGGATAGAAGAATTATTTATAATTAAGGTTTCGCCCTTGTTCTTTTAGTTTTCATAGAATTCTAGTTTTTACCAAAATGTTTAAATGTTCTGTTAGTTTATCGAATATATACCAGTCAATTTAATTAGAGCCCCCAGCATTCTAGGCCAATGCATCAGCCGCCATTTTGTTGTACACTTCCGATTTCATGAAACAATGTTTGTCATTAGAATATTAATAATCCATTTTCTTCTTCTTATAGGATCTGTTGCAAATCTGAACATTCTATGCTCACGAGTGATTTTAAGAGTTTACAGCAGCGTGTCCAGCCATTTTACCCTATTTTATTAAAAATAACGCACTTGTAAATCACTCAACTTTAATACAGCAGTGAATGAGATCATGTGATACAATGACAACAAAATGGCGGGCGTTCCAGCTTCGTTTTCTCGAAGCCTCAAATTTAACGTAAGAGAACACGTATGTCATTTTCGTCAATGGCGAAAATGACGTTATTACTTTCTTTATGTAAAAATGACGGTTGCTTTTGCACCCAAATAAACGAGAATATCTTTTGCTTAAATTCTTCCTTCAGTATTGGTCAAAACTTGTTTTGGTAGTGGTTACAGTACTAACGACGAATATTATAACACGTAAATTAAAAAAAAATGTATGAATTTTATGACGCTTTAATGCTTATTTTTAACTGATATGCGACTATTGATTTTTCTTTTTCTTTATTTGTGATTGTTGTAAAAAATACGAATATGTATATATGAGAGTAAGGTATATATCACAAGTTTAGTCACAAAGGTTATTTAGCTTTTATGACAAGGTTACATTATAAGCAAAATATGAAATGCATCCATTTTATTTTTCAACATATGCTGCTTACATATATAAAATCAAAAAATATCAAATAATTAATTAATAAATTAATTAAAATGAAAATTACCAAAACTGCCTGTCCCAAAAGTTTAGTCACAGTTAGATTTTTGCCTCTTAAAAAATCAAAAACATATTTTGAATTTATATAAGGTTTTGTTACTTGTTTTGTGTAACTCCATAGATTACCTCCCAATGAAGAAACAAAATGCTCCACATTACTGGGTTGATTGTGTACCATGCTTTCTCTATGGAACTTTTTAACTCTTCGAAGGCGAAATAGTACCTACCATCGGCATAAAGAGTGCGGCTTATGGTACCTAATATGTTCTCAATAATGTTAAATTCGGGACTGTAGGCTGACCAATCTAAAACTGCAATATCCTTTTCCTGGAACGACGATTTTGTTGAATTCGATGTTGAATTGTGTTTTTGTTGAATTTTGTTTTTGTTGAATTCGATTGGTATATGGTCTTGTTGAAAAATCCATTTTTTACCTCCAAGAAATTCTCCAAAGGTCGCCAAATGGTTTTCAAATGTTTTTTGCTAGTCTTCAGAATTATGTTTTCCGTTTATAAATGCAAGTGATATTTGTCCATTAAATTCAAACCCAGACCATCACAAATTGTTCTTCTTGCTGCTTACTGAAAAAAACTACGGGCATTTTTTCTCAAATTATGCCAATATGATAATCATTGGGATCATCGAGATTTCACGTTTTTTCGTCGCAGAATGTGACTGACAACCATTTGTAACCGAACGACATATTCTCACGTATCACTACAATCAAACACTCTCTCTCTTTTATCATGGTTTCACAAATAGTTTTCGAGCCATTTTACGGTAAACTATTGCGCTTGTTTACCTAATCCTTCGGTGAGTAGTATGCTTTAAAATTTTCAGCTCACTTTGTCTTTTTATTTCTTTTAGAGACATTCTCTAGGAAGACGCCATATTTACAATTCTTTTGAGAGTAAAGAAGTCAAATGTCAAATATATATATATATAGTAAGAAAGAGTAATAGTAAACAGTATACATAGTAATATATAGTTAGAAATTAGTGAGGAAAGTGAAGATGGCCCTTAAGAGAAATAGGATTCATACAAGACACGAAGAGCCCAATAAACACATCAGCGAATATCTGGATACCCTCAAACAAAAACTGGGTGTATACGCCAGAAGACTCCGAAGATACAAAGACTATACCAACAAAAAACAACAGAACATGCAATTCCAAACAAACCAGAAGGCCTTCTACAGGAAGCTTCGAGAGACCCCAGCGAACAAAGACAAGTACGAAGCCCCAAAGCCAGCAGAAATAGAGACCTTCTGGAAGACACTATGGTCCAATGAAGTACAGCACAAAAGCGCCCCCTGGATTCAGCAAGAAATGGAGGCTACGAGAGGAATAGAGGAGATGGAGTACACGGGCATCACGATAGAGGAACTCCAGCAGGTAATCCAACGTACGCACAACTGGAAAGCACCCGGTATTGACGGCATACACAACTTCTGGTACAAGAAATTTACCAGCGCCCATGGCCCATTAGCCAAGGAACTTACGGCGATAATTGAAGACCCCAGCAAAATGCCTGAATTCCTCTGCAAGGGAATAACTTACCTCCTACCGAAGGACCAGGATACCAGTAACCCAGCGAAATACCGACCCATTACGTGCCTTAACACCCTGTACAAGATACTCACGGGGTGCATCTCTGAAAAAATAAGCCGGCACAGCGAAAGCAACAACTTAATGACGGAAGAACAAAAGGGATGCCAGAAAGGGACTCTGGGATGTAAAGAGCAGCTTACCATCGACTCAGTTATCCTGGAACAAGCAAGAAAACAAAAGCGAAAACTCAACACCGCATACATAGACTACAAGAAGGCTTTCGACTCTGTTCCGCACTCGTGGCTCCTTGAAATACTCAGCATATACAAAGTGCATCCCTCAATCATCCGATTCCTACAGAGCAGCATGAAACAATGGAGAACCCGGTTACAGCTAAACACGCCAGACAGTAAAATAGAAACGGCCGAGATCCCCATCCGCCGCGGAATCTTTCAAGGAGACGCACTAAGCCCCCAGTGGTTCTGCTTGGCGTTAAACCCCTTGTCAAGGATGCTGAACACAAGTAAATACGGATACATGCTGAAGAAAGACAAAAGAAACCTACATAAATTGTCCCACCTCATGTATATAGATGACATCAAACTATACGCGCCAACAATCACTCAACTCCGTCAACTCATCTGTATAACAGAGACATTCTCCAAGGATATAGGAATGGAATTCGGCCTCGATAAGTGCAAAATACAGAAGAATAGCAAGGAAGATTTACCAGGCATCGAACTTATCGAACCCGAAGACGGGAGACAACTGAAGACCTTGGACGAGGGCGAAACCTACAAATACCTAGGGGTAATGCAAACACGGCAGCAGGAGCACAAGAAAGTCAAGGCCCAGCTCACGCAAGCATTCCAAGAACGACTCAGAAGCATTGTGAAGACGAAACTGAGCGGGAAGAACACCACGCAAGCAATTAACGCATATGCGGTACCAGTGCTCACCTACTCCTTCGGGATCATCAAATGGTCCAACACTGAACTAGAACAACTCCAGCGGAAAATGAGAACCATCCAGAGAAGAGCCGGACAACTACACCCTGCAACGGCAATTGAACGGCAAACACTACCCCGGGAAGAAGGAGGACGCGGACAAGCGGACCTCAAAGACTTACATGACAAGCAGATCCAGAGCATGAGGCAATACTTCCAGTTGAAGAGTCCCCGATCGCCACTCATCCAAGCCATAATACAAGCAGATGCAAATTACACGCCACTAAACCTGTGTAGTACCGAAGAGCGTGTCCTCGAAACAGCCAACGAACAGAAACTGAGAACTTGGGCCGGAAAACCATTACATGGCAGGCACTACAATGACCTGCAACAACCACACGTTGACAAAAAGGCATCAAATTCTTGGCTGGCCAAAGGCACTCTCCAGCCAGAGACAGAAGGATTCATGCTAGCCATCCAAGACCAAGTGATCGCAACAAGGAACAATCAGAAATTCATCCAGAGAAAAGACATAGAAAGCGACAAATGCAGACACTGTCATGCGGCATCGGAGACAATCCAACACGTGATGGCAGGATGCAAGATCCTTGCGCAGTCAGACTACAAACATAGACACGATCAAGTAGCGAAAATAGTCCACCAGAAATTGGCAGCGAATGCTGGCTTTCTGACAGAAAAATGCCCGTACTACAAATATGAGCCAGAGACCGTGCATGAGAACGAAACACACAAGCTTTACTGGGATAGAGCAATCATAACAGACAAGACAGTCCCACATAACCGTCCTGACATAACCCTCGTCGATAAATCGAATAAGACCACGTACTTAATCGACATAGCAGTACCCAACACCAATAACATACAGACAACCTACACAACGAAAATCACCAAGTACCAAGATCTCAGACATGAAGTACGAGATATATGGGGTATGGAAAAGATCCTCATCATCCCGTTAGTCATCTCAGCAACAGGGATAGTACCAAAAACGCTTGCGACGAATTTGGAGATACTCAACATTGACCCAAACACCTACATTGAAATACAAAAAGCCACAATCCTAAACACGTGTCACATTGTCAGGAAGTTTCTAGACATGGCACATTAAGAAGTGATGTAAAAAGAGGCTTGGGAACATGGCTCTCTGCCCGTCCCAAAGCCTGTTTCCGCCAAGAATGGGCGAAAAAAAAATATGTATATTGTATATGTATAATATATACATGTCAAATCTGTTATGTAATTAAAATTCTAATCTTTGAAAGTGAGGTCCGTAGAGGTTACATATTTACATGCAACGTATATACAAAAAGTTCTAAAATTAGCCAAAAACGTCTTGTCATTCTACCCGCGATAAAATAACTGCCCTAGTGATTGGCAACCTTTCTAAAGTAGCGATGAAATGTTTACCGAGCAGAGCCCTCTCAAAGAAAGCGAGCTTTAGATATTTGTCTTGTTTGTCTATGTTATAATCCGACCCTGATTATTTCTCATTAGACTGAGAGAATTTTGACCTCATAACTGAGTTGTCCATGTAATCGAAGTCATTACTATGGGGTTTGATTGTATAATAAAATGCTGAGGCATGCTTTTTGCCTCATGATGAAATGGGGTGAAATTAATTTTCTAGGTTATAAGGTATAAAAAAGAAGAAAAGCAGGGAGGGAGGGAGTAAGGGGGAGAGAGATTGATCAACAGACAGACAGATAGATAGATAGATAGATAGATAGATAGATAGATCCTTCTCCCTATATATCCATCAGTATCATTGTGTTACAAAAGATTTCTTCATAAACCATAATTTTTAATGATTCCATGCATTATTATATTAAACACATGTATATATAATTAAAATAATCATTCCTTACTTAGGAAACATGCTCACGATTCGTAATTCTTAATTGATAATTTCCGTATTGTTGCAAAGGGCACACCGTAAAAAGGGGCATAATTAAATTTCCAAAAAGAATTTGCATGGAAAACACGCCTAAATCTGGAACTAATGTAATTGGGACTTGGTTAAAAGAGGTTAATTGCTTTAATTATCGTCAAATGAGCTACCTAGATTTTGTGTTCAGTTAATTGAATTTTGTCTTCCTGTTTGAAGAGAGTATTTGCTTCCAAGACAAATAAAGTCTACTTGAAAAGCGCTTGGAACTCCCTCGTGCAAATATTTTTGTTCCATTACCAATATGGAAATACCGCTGCCACTAATTTAATTGATGTAGAAATAGAACTATGCAAACTTCCCTTTTTGTACCATATTTCATTTCCTCCTGTTCATCCCTCAAGGAATTATACTGGTATTATCTCAATTTCGGAATACATATTTCGTCGTGACTTATTTCTTTTATTAACAATTACAAAAGAAATTACAGCCGTTAATTTGTAATTTTTCAGTTATATAAAACAAGCTGGATGGTAACATATTTCCAAATAACCACTGTCATTTGGGAAATCGTATTGGTATCCATTGTATATCGGCTCGGCACAGAATTAAACTTGGTTGGTTCTAAACATATTATGGTACTTCAATGCCAAGCGACTACTAAGTTTTTGTTTATTTCTGACAGTTCTAAGAAAAACTGTTAGAAAACTAAAACAGTACGCAGCATTCGTAAAGTCAAAAACCAAAAAACACCCTGTTTGTGATAACAGAGAGGTGCATCTCCCTTGAAGTGAATTAAAGATGAGTATACGTACAGAATGTATACGTATACTACATGTATATATATGTATATATACGTATACTACATGTATATATATGTATACTATATGTATATATACGTATATTATATATATATACGTATACTAATAATATTATATATACGTATACTATATAATATATATACGTATACTACGTAATATATATGTAATATACATTATATACATGTATATATGTAATATACGTATACTACATGTATATATGTAATATACGTATACTACATGTATATATATGTAATATACGTATACTACATGTATATATATGTATATATACGTATACTACATGTATATATATGTATACTATATGTATATATACGTATATTATATATATATACGTATACAACATATACGTACAGTCAGGTATAGATGTATACTAGTATGCTTTTATTCAACTTGCTTAAAAAAAACTTTCCCTCTGAGACAATTTTTTAAGGCGTTTGGACAAGCCATACTAGTTAGGCAATGCTATCAATGTGATCTGAAGTGAGATTATAAATTGTGCATGTGATTGGATCAAGACTTGCATCAGCAAAAAAGGTCCTGTTTCTAATGAACCAGGGAATTTTTAGAATGCACCTGATTTGGTTATTTTCGAAACGTTTCAGGAATTTAATAATGCAATTTGGAATGTATCACAAGAAAATTAAAACCACCACCAGTAATTTTAAATGTAACACAAATAGACCAATCTCTGCACTTAATAATCAAAATAAGGCGTAAACTGTTGATGACATTAATTTAGATAACTAAAA
>QLNU02003225.1:74892226-74940033 GCA_006491805.2 Dysdera silvatica
GCAAACACAACGCCAGTGAAGCGAATAAATCTAATCCGACGGCAAATCAGTTCATTTATTGGAAATTTTGCTTCATACAGTTTGCTTATTAAACATCGCAAGTGTCCAGTGGCGGATACTTGGAAGCCGCACACAAATTGGTACAAGTCAAACTCTTCGAAACATTCCATTAGGACGCCCACTAAAAGGGCGTCTTGCCCACGAAATGCAAAAGTTGGAGAATGGCATTTAACTTCGTGTTTGATCTCATTCAGAGGGCGAGAACATTCCTCTCGCAGTCCATCTTTATTGATGCGTTCACGTCAGCCAGTCCTTTAAGAAGCAATTCAGCAGCGCAACGAAATAACGCACCGTCTTTGTTCCAATGAAGAAAGAGTGTGTTAGAGTATTGGCTGTGAGAAGATCTCGTTCAAATGCTGTCACTTACGTGCTCGAAGAAAATGACGTCCTTGATGCAAGGCAAATGTTTAGTTTGTACGTACTTAAGACAACGTTATGGGGCACCTGGGACGAGACTGACAACGTAACCACCGGAGCGGGACATACCGAGAAAAATTATCGTTGTAGAGGGATTTATCGTTATATCGGATATCGTTGTAGGGAGGTTTTACTGTAATAATAATTAGGAAAAATAGCAAAATGGGTAGCGAAATAAAAGAAAAAAAAACTATTACAAATAACAGACATAGTAAAGAGCGATATAAACAAACCCATTGAATAAGATAAATTAACAATGAAATTAACATCCTTGGACGTACTTTTCAGAAAACAATCAAATAAGAATGATAAATAATTATTAACAATTTCAACTTGGATCCGCATATTTTAAATCAATCCAAGAAGGTTTTTTGCTATTCAGTGCTATGGTGTTTTTAATCTAAAATTCTCGTTGCTCTACGTGGTGTTTCAAGACTCAGCTATGGCATGTTAATAATTTTTTATTATTATTATTTGATTGTTTTCTGTAAAGTACACCAAGGATGTTGCTTTCATTGTTAATTTGTCATATTTAATGCATTTGTTTATATCGCTCTTTACTATGTCTGTTATTTGTAATAGTTTATTTCGCTACACATTTTGCTATTTTCCCTAATTATTTTTATTATTTTTTTCCAATATATCTACATATATACTTCTATAGCCAATATATATATAGCGAGGCATATTGGAAGTCGAAACCAGACCAACAAGCCCGATCGAATCGTACTCATTCGAACGAATCGTTTTCCGTTCATATATCGTCATTGAACAAACGAATGCGAACGACCAGAATTTTTATCAGTACACGATGTAACTCAGTGTCGCTATAAAGTATCATGAAAAATGCAAATCATGAAAAAGTATCAAATCTTGATCTCTAAATAAAAATCTAAAAACTTCCATTTAAACTGGGACTTTATATTAAGTTTTATTATGTAAGCACGTGGTTAGGGAATTGGTTATCAAATCGATAATTAGATGAAAATCTGATACATTAATTTGGAGATTTAGAACCACTAGCTTAGGAGATATAGAACCATTATATCCTCGAGATTCAGTCATTATATCTTCGAGATATAGAGCCAATGATTTGGAGATATCGAGCTGTTATCCTAGATCAATGGTTCTCGACCTGGGGGTCGTGAGGGTCGCGAACAGGTTTCTACACTATTTTTAGTTGTAATTATTTTTGCAAGGAATTCCATACCAAATGTTTCCAACGCTTTTATATTTCAACATGGCTACACACATTGCAATATTCTAATGGTCGTTTACTTTATAATATACTCTAATATATATATATATATATATATATATATATATATATATATATATATATATATATTTATATATATATATATATATATAATGGCAAGGTATAATGGACGATCCCTTGCTTCTGAAGCAAAACTTCAGGAATTGGAAGAAGAACTTGACAAGATCAAATGGGACATTGTAGGACTCAGTGAAGTTAGAAGAAAAGGTGAAGAGTTGGTGGAACTTAAAAGTGGACATTTGTTTTATTATAGAGGAACGGAAACTGGAAGAACAAGTGGTGTTGGCTTCTTAATCAACAAAAGAATTAAAGACTACCTTCTTGAAGTCGAAAGCACGTCAGATCGAGCAGCGAGGCTTGTTGTTCAACTAACCCAGCGATACCAACTTCAAATAGTACAGGTATATGCACCAACATCAAGCCATACCGACGAAGAGGTTGAAGAATTTTATGAAGAATGAAGATCTTAATACTTGAATATGTTCGACCATATTCAAGTATTAAGAGAATTAATTGAAAGAACACATGAATATGAACTTCCATTGTGTGTTGCATTTATTGACTATGAGAAGGCCTTTGACTCTATAAAAACATCAGCAGTCATCAACTCTTTAAGATCAACAGACATTGAGGATGTGTACATTGACATGGTGAAACGTGTGTATAAAAATGCAAGTGCAAAATTTCGGTTACATAAAGATACCAAAACTATCAAAATTGGTAAAGGTGTGAGGCAGGGAGATACCATTTCTCCAAAACTTTTTACTTCAGCTTTACAGATGATTTTTCAGCAGATAAATTGGAATAACAAGGGAATAAAAATAAATGGTGAATATTTAAATCATTTGCGGTTTGCTGATGACATTGTTATTTTTTCAACGAACCCATTAGAACTCCAAGACATGGTACAGGAGCTCTCAACTAGAAGTAAAGAAGTTGGACTCAAGATGAACCTACAAAAAACTAAGATCATGTTCAATAATTTCGTAGAGGAAACAAAAATACAAGTTGACAACATTGAGCTAGAAATTGCTGATTCATATATTTACCTTGGCCAGCTGATTTCAATGGATGGCAACATTATGAAAGAACTCAACAGACGTATTAAACTTGGCTGGAGTGCATTTGGAAGAAACAGTTTTATCCTGAAGGGGAAATTGCCTTTGTGTCTAAAAAGAAAGGTCTTCAACCAGTGTGTATTGCCAGTCCTCTCTTATGGATCAGAGACATGGAGTCTAACAGTTGGAGCAATACGAAAGTTACAGACAACGCAAAGGAGCATGGAGAGGTGCATGCTTGGAATAACTAGGAGAGATCGAAAAAGAAACACTTGGGTGAGAGAGCAAACTAGAGTAGAGGACATCATTGTTAAAGTAAAAGGGCTGAAATGGCGATGGGCTGGGCATATTGCAAGAAGAACTGATCAACGATGGACAACAGAAATTCTGAACTGGATTCCAAGAGACCACCGAAGACCTAGAAAACGTCCTCAAACTAGATGGGTGGATGAAATAAGAAAACAGGTTGGGGTGACGTGGAAGCGAATTGCTCAGGATAGACTTGTGTGGAAAGCATTTGGAGAGACCTTCATCCAGCAGTGGATAGATAATGGTTGAATATGATGATGATGATATATATATATATATTCCCATACAACAACATAGACACACATTCCATATACTCTTATATGTATTTTTCTCAATTATAATAGGAGCACTCCATCCACATAGCTATAGAATTTATTTACAGGTCAAACTAGTCTTAGGGTCTATAAGCACACTGGGAGCAGAATCTTTCACCCAAATTTTCCGCATGTAGCATAATAAATAACGCTATTACATATAGTATAATGACGCTCAGTCTATCATTACAAGGTTTCCACTTTCCTCTGCCAAATATATACAACAATTGAACTCTTCAAAACAAGCATGACTCAAAACCACGAAAATCAACCGTTTTCTTCTTTTTTGTCAACATCACTTCATTCTGAAATAGAATCTCGTAAGAAGTTACGGCTTTATATTCTCCTCTATTTTTAACCCAAAGCCTACAATAATTTAATATATAACTTTTATACTTCTCAAGTTATGTATCACCAAATGTTGTATATCGGGTTGAATAAAATTATTATTATTATTATTTGACATTTTTATTTTTGTAGGTGGGCTAATTTTTTAATGCGGAGGGTGAAGTTACTGCTGTATCCCCCGCCCCCTGGTTGCACCACTGTGTTTATAATACTCGAATTGAGGGATTGGGGAAGGTGGGTTGAGGGAGGTGGATGAAAACTTTAATTTCGGGTTTGTGGAACTCGCAAATTTCTTGAGGTGTAATTTCCGAAACAGAGGGAATAATTGCTTATAATTGCGACGCATATAAACACGGAAGACGTCAAACGCATGTCGAATTATGGAGTAGGAACAAAGGTGTGCTGGAGTCACCTTGCGTGTACATCAATAAACTGATTTTCGTGACCGAAAGAGGGCGTTTTTCAGTTCACTTAGAACTTTTCCCCTTCCGAAACACTTCCCCCCACCCCTTTCGCACGTTTGGACAACCTGTACAAGGGTTTAACCATACGTTCAAGATGCAAGTTCTTAAGCGAATTTTTACAGGTAAACGCTAGAATTTTTATATCACTTTACATTTACTAATGGTTTATACAACATTGATTATATAGTCCTCTGCAAAAGCTGTAAATGGGCATTACTTTGTGCTGTTTAGTATGTAGTTTACCAAACTATGTTTAAGAGCATTGAAGATCTAAATTTAGTTTAAGAATCATTACCATA
This sequence comes from Dysdera silvatica, assembly GCA_006491805.2. Taxonomy (NCBI): domain Eukaryota; kingdom Metazoa; phylum Arthropoda; class Arachnida; order Araneae; family Dysderidae; genus Dysdera; species Dysdera silvatica. Next base: position 74,896,775 of record QLNU02003225.1, read on the forward strand.
AAGAAATCTGATGGTGTAAGCAAGATCATATGGGCAATTTTGGATGCTTTATATTTAATATTCAGTACGTATTTTAGAGCATAATGTAATTGTTCCATAAAACAGCGTGTTCTCAACACACGTTTAACTATTCATTATTTCGCGTGATCATTATTCAACGGCTAAAACTCTCTCTGAATTATACTGGATCAGTCTAGCTCGCATCAGATATGAGAATTATGTGTGTGTACAAAGGTACTTTGAGCGTACAAAAGTAATTGTTGGCGAAGCGAGTTAACTATAATTTCCCTACTGATATATTTAAATCGTATATTCAGTAAAAATTCCAGTAAGGGATAGTATTCATTTTACCCCATCGCTGTCCGAAAATCGTTTTAAATGAAGATTTTAATGATGCATGGTCAATTACAATGTCTCTTGATGACAATACATATTTTAAAGTCAAACCCTAGCTGGTTGATTTAGCATAAAATAGTCAGTAAAAACACACAGCAAACTGGGCCTGAGCCACCGAATTCTTGGTGGCTTAATTGATGTTTTGACCAACAACCTACTAAACCGAGCTGTAACTGGATTTTTTTATATTTATATTTGTTAAAAACGAGGGAAGAAAAATATTCTTTTACGAAATAAAGAGAGAAAGAGAGAGATGTTGGTAATGTTTCCTTTCCTGGCCACTCATACATATATCAGCTAAAATAGTGGTTTGTTTACTAACGCTTCATGAATTCAATGAAATGCGTATCCTCATTCCTAACTTTTCACGAGTCCAGTGAAATACGTATTTTCTATCCCAAATTTTCATTAGTTCAATGAAAGATGCATTTTTTTCTAACAATATTTGCGTTCAATGAAAGATGTATTTTTTTCTAATAATATTTGTGTTCAATGAAACATGTACCTTCTTTTATAACTGCTCGTGAGTTCAATGAAATATGTAATTATTTCTTTCCTAACACTTTATGAGTTCAATGAAATATGTAATTCTTTTTTTCCTAATACTTTGAGTGCAATGAAATATGTAATTCTTTCTTTCCTAATACTTTATGAGTCCAATAAAATTCTTTCTTTTCTAAAATTTTATCAGTCCAGTGAAATATGTAATTCTTTCTTAATACTTTATGAATACAGTGAAATATGTAATACTTTCTTACCTAATATTTTATGAGCCCAATGAAATACATGGTTTCCTCTTCCCGAATCTTCCCTGTATCAAATAAAGAGTAACATTTCAATCTAAAATCGAGGGTATGACGAAATAAGGCAGCGTATTGCAATTTCATAGTCATTTCGTTCGAATCAGGAAATCTCTCTGGCCAAAGAATTCTTTACCAATCCACTTCGAAAAATAAAACTCAAGTGATCTTGAGCACAGAAAATATTTTGTTTGAGTTTTCTCTAGAACTGTACACGAAAATACGGACGACCTTTCAATTAAACTAATGCTTAATGGCCTCTTCTTTATTTCTTCATTCCTTGGTATATTAATTGAGAGGTGTCGAATATTTGGTAGGCGGCCATTCATTTCCGTCACGATCCCAATAATTAGTGCGTCAAAGGATAATTATAGCAGGTTTACGAAAATTATTACTTGAAGTGTACGAGATATTCACTCAAATTCCTTAACAGAAATGAATGGTTTTAATAAATGGTGAAAATAATGGTTTAGGACAAAAGTAATGACTTGTCGCATACGTTGTAGTAACAAAGATTACGAAATTATTTAGTTACGAAATTGTATTTAATGATACGTTACGCAGGATATGAACAAATTCCCGTATTACACTTTATCGCTCCATCTATAATTAAAATTTAACTTATTTCTAAAATTAAATATATCTGTGTTGTCGGTTTGTGTATTATACCGTAGCAATAAGTATTTACCTATTTGTGCATATTAGTAAATTTCAAAAGCTCCGTTCCAACTATTTACCTTACAATGTAATGAAATAAACTGAAATGTTTTTCAAACCCATCATAGCAAAAAACTGAACTAACATTTTATAACCATTCAGTAGGTGCAAACCCTCCCGTCTTCGTTAGAGATATGAAGTTAGAAGAATTCATCGTGTTGATTATTTTTATAAAACGGTATTACGTCCCATTTGTGCGATTTTATAAACATATTTTATCTTGATGTTATTCCTTTTGTATTTCAAATGATTCTTTTATATCTCCAAATAGAATGCAATAATTTCTACATCAAATTCTACTTCACTACTTATTCAACGCCGTGTCTCAAATTTTACTGTAATGATTTATGTCTCACTTATGGAAATCTTATAAATTTATTTTATCTGCATATTATTACTTTTGCATTTCAAATGACTCTTTTATGTCTTGAACTATAATGAAATAACTAAAATTCTACTTCATTACTTATTCAACGCCATGTCTCAAACTTTACTGCAATTCTTTGTCTCATTTATGAAATTTTTACAAATATATTTTATCTGTATGTTATTAATTTTGCTTTCCAAATGGTACATTTTTTGTCTTGAAATATAATACAATACTAGCACTTTATGCTTTAAATTCTAATTCACTGCTTATTCAACGCCATGTCTCAAATTTTACCCCAATGCTTTATTCCTCATTTGTTAGAATATATTTTGTCTGCATGTTATTACTTTTGTAATTCAAATGATTCTTTTATGTCTCGAAATATAATGCAATACTTTATGCCTTAAATTCTACTTCTCATTCAACGCTGTCTCAAATTTTACTGTAATGCTGTGTGTCTCACATTTTATTACAGTAATTTTATGCCTCAAATTTTACTTTAATATATAATACCTCACATTTTATTACAATAATGCTGCTTTTTCAATTTTACTGCAATACTTTATGTTATCAGAACTTTTGTGTCCCAGTTTTAATTGCGAAACTTTTATATCTCAAATATTACTTCAATATTTTTATATCTCAAATTTTACTTGAAAACTTTTTTTGTGTAAGTTTTAATTGCAATATATTTAGATCTCAAATTTTACCACAATGCTTTTATTACATTGCTTTCTTTCTTAGTCTCCTAAGAAATCTTATGATGCTAGTGAATACTTAATTTTTTGCTTCAGTCTTACTAATAATAGTTTTCCTCTCGTTGATAAAAGTTAAATCACAAAAAGTCTGAAAACTAAAATTACTGAATAAAATTAAAATCTATTTTATAAAAAAACAATGTAAGGGAAATATAAGTTAAAGTTCTGGCGCTGAAATGGTGCAAGATGTTTAGGGCTTCCAGGTAAAATTCCGCTGTTAAAATGGCAGACGGTGTCGTTCTTACAGATAAAAGAGGTTCCATTTATGTAACTAGCTTAGTAGTTCTTCGCCCATTAAGGTAACGAGTTTTAGCTCAGTTTTATTACACTTTCTTTCAACACATTTTTTGAAATGAATTCGCTACAAATTTTGAAGTCATAAAGTTTATGGTAATGATGTCGTTTTGCACTTCGAAGAGTGGTCCTGGACGCATTTTTCATCATTGTTTTACTTTTATGAGCTATGCGAAAAGCGAAGTTAAGCGAAGAGGGGGCGAAGATATTTTTAGAAAAGGAAATGTTCAACTTTTCCTTTTCCCTCTCAACACATTTTGTAAAATATTTAAGATATTGATAACCGCATGATAGTCTACGTTTCCCAATAAATTGTTTTTTCTACTTTACCTGCAGATAGGCTCTCATTCACTTGTTTTACCTATATCCAATTATTGCTGGTAGCATAAAAAAATCATGAAATGTATTTTTAAACAATATATTAAAAACTAAAATATGATCATAGAGATACTCTCTCTTCATTAAAACTTCACGGTTGGATCGATAGAAATGCAGTAATTGGAATTTAGTAGGAAAGCATAGATAGACTTATCATAAATTGGAACATAAATATAATAATATAAATAGGGTACAAGATATTAATAGCAAAAGGATTATTACAAACATTTCACTTCTTATTTTACTATACGTTAAAAATATCACCAAGAACTACGTCGAATTTTGTATAAAATCTTTGTACCGTTTCTAGTATTGGTGGCAACTTGACCAATGTGACAAGTTACAGCTTTCTGCTCCCCTCCATTTCTACTCTAGTCACCAGTTAAGATTTTTAACTTCAAAGTGAAGAATATCAACGCAACATCAAAATAAGGACAGTCCTTAAATTGAAATTATTTGAAATCACAAAAGCATGAAGTCCTTTAATTAGTTTAGAATTAAAAAATTGCAGCATGTTTAGAAAAATACGATATAAGCATGAGAATGTATCATCATACTATAATTTTAAAAAATTCCTTGTGACTAATGGCCATCTGTTATAACGACCGAATTCATGCGGTGCCTTGAAAACCATTATAAACGATTTTCGCTGTATTTAAATATTAGACAAAAGAAAATACGAAATTCTTCATTAGCGAAATAGAGCAAGTATTGTTTATTACAAAAATTTTAATTCCAGCAAATACTTCAGTTATCGTACATTGCTTAATATCCCTTTTAGCAATAAATATCGTAAATTAATCATTCACAAATCGTTTATTTTAATTAAATATTTAATACATGAATATTTATTCAAATATTTTATAACATAAACATTAAAATACATAGTATTTGAATTTGTTAAAATAATTATTGCAAACTCTTTAAGGCCATTTTATTTGAGACTGCACACACAGAGGCGGCTTAAGGGACGGGTCTCGTTTGGTTGCGGGCGCGAAATTGAAGTCAAGTTTAAATTTTTTGTAATTTACCCAACAGTAGAAAATCTCCCTGAAAAGGGAAAAGTTCAGTGAAATTTTTAGAGACATCTTCAGAGACATTCTGTTAGAGAATTTTGGCCACTTTTATATGTTATATAGCACACTGTACATCTGTGAAAATCTCCTGTTTTTTTCCGGAGCAGGCGGCGCCTAAAAGCAATCGGTGCCAGGCCGCCCGGTTTCAAAATCCAACCGCCTCTCTTTCCTCGAACCGCCCCTGTGTACATACACGCACACACACACGTGCACATACACACTAATTACCTTCGATACCTTAGGCCCTTGGGAAAGGCCCAATATAAGAGAGTAACTACAATCATCACAACAAGCTGGACTATGTATGTATACAATATATGTAATAATATTAATAAAAATAATGATTAATAACCGAGTTTTGAAATTTTTCACTTTTACGTAAAAAAACCTCCATAATTATAATTTATTGAAAGTGTGATTTATCGAATTTTTACTAATTCCAGTCTATAATCTTTTAATTTAAACTTATAGCCTCTAAATCAAGGTTATACTTCATACAAGCTTCATTAAGTTAGTATGTAGATATCTCTTCCTAACAATTATATCGTTTTATTTTATCTTCCCTTCATGTCAAATGCTCCCTTAAAATGAAGAGAATTCTGACGATAATTTCCATGCCAATTACCTAATTAACGAAAATTTATATCCACTATATATATATATTATAAACTGTCAAATAAATTTATCATTGGTTTCATGAAGAAACCATCGTCGCCACTTCCATCAAAAGGCCACCATCACCACTTTCATTATTTGACCATCATTAAAATTTTCACGAATAATTATAAATCAATAATTTAAAATTTAACAGATATATATTTTAAATCAGCATTTGATTTCTTCTGGAGCGCAAATCCGGATAACACAATTTCCCCAAAAGCAGATCACCGATATCTCGATGAAGAGGCCACTACGTTTATTCTTTGAGCATATTTATTAATCACCGCATTATTTTAGAGGACGTCGGCACTACTCAGCGCAAACACTGATTTATTAATAGCGTAAAACAATCAATAAACATTAAAACAGTCTCTCGGTCCACGGCGGAATTCCTATTTATTTTGGGGAACATATAGCGAAATTCGCGCACACGTCATGATTAATTAATTTAATTTCACAGCAACCGTTTCCAGCCCGCACATTTTTGTCGGCAAGTAACGCGCGAAGGGTCTTACTGAGTAAATAAAGTATGAGGTGATTTGACTGTTCTGTTGTAGTGCGTTCGTTTCTAGGTGCAATACACCCATATTTCACTACCGGGTGACAGATAATATGTGCGCGACGACGGGCATGATAATTGCACTTTTCGCGAAACAATTAGCGACATTGCGTTCCCGAGAAATAAATAAATAAATTGGGGAAATTAATTAGCAAAAGAAATCTAACTGCCGATGGAAACGCTGTTGACGTAGCCATTGCTTTTCATGGTTAGGAGTCTTTAATTCAGGGCCTTGGATATGTTGCGATGGCGTTTTTTGGTAAGACCAAATTGAATGAGGAGAAATAGAGAGATTTATATGAATTTTCAGGAACAAAAGCTCAACAATTACAAATAAATTATGTAATGTAAAAATTTTATGTAAAGCATATTATATGAGGGCTTTTTCAAATTGTCGGAAAGTAATTCCTAATGAAGCACTTTCCTTTAAAATAAATTAACGTTCATTTGTTAATTTATAAGGTAAGCGCGTTATCCATAATTTTTTAGTTGTTTCCAAATAACGCACACTGCTTGTTGACTGTGTACATATTTAATTACACATTACCACATTCTATTTCTCATGATTAGGCTGTTAATAGATTTTCAAGAAATAGCTACAGTTATATAAATAAAGGTTGATTCATCTGTTCTAATATTACTAAAAACTGCATTATAGTAATTTCTATCAATCACGTCGTTTTAAAGAACGACCATTTTCGTTAAACGACGATAATTTGTAGTCCCGACGAATTCGTTTTAGAGAAAATAAATGGATGATAATTAACGAATAATTGAGAGACGATAATTTGTAACTTTAATTAATAGACATATATTAGGATTTCTTTTTATTAAACAAAAATTTCTCCATCATTTCAAGGTTGTTAAAGGGAAAATTTACTATGATGGAAGTTCCATTATTTAGAATGAAGCCTGATTATCGTTCGTGAGAAAATTAATGGTTTAATATCGTTTAAATGCCGTTAATGAATCGATAATAAATGGATCGATAATAAATGGGTCGATAATAAATAATTCGGCAATAAATCGAATGGGGGAAATAAGTGGATAAATGAATATATGAATCGCAAAACTTAATAAAATTTCCAAAACGCAATTAGTAAACATTTTAACCTGACAAAACTGAAAAGAAGATATTGTAATGATTCATTCTTTGTTAGCTATTTGAGGGTCGTCAACATCAAAATTTTGAATTGTTATATTACAGTGAAATTTGTCTATAATGATGTTGATTATAACAATAACCCCGCTTAATATTATGTTTCCCGTGGCGCGACAGATATAGACCGTATCAGGTAGGCCCACAGCCAAAGGGGACTGAGGGCCTGGAGCCCCCCATAGAGATCTGTTGATGCAACCTTCCCAGCTCCAGTTTTTAAATTTCCCCTACAAGCAAACGAAATATTCCCCTAGATCCCAATACACAGGGCTTTCTCATAAAATTTTATGAAAAAAAGATGGAAAAATATTAGTGCATGCTCTTTATACTAATATCAAAAAATATTATGATATAAAACAACTTTTTAACTTTTCTTTTACTTCAAATTTGCTTTAGAAGGCTTTTATCAATTAGAACAAAATAAAGGAAATACATTATTCTAAGCAAACCCTATAAAAAATATTTAAAATATATGGCGTGCTCGTCAGCCATATTGAATTACGTTGTTCTTTAAATCATTTTGTGTGGACATTAACGCATTATTATAGGAGAATATTAGTTTGCCAAATATATTCTGTGTATTTGTACAAAGTAAGCATGGGTAGAGAAAAAAAAAGCCAGACGACGTTTTATGGGTTTAGGCGCCATAGCCAGGCTAAAATAAACAGTGAAAATCCCATAAAACGTCAAAATTAATTAAGGGCTTGTAAATTCTAGTATCGTAAACTCAGGGCGTAGTTAAACTCAAAAACAGTAGACCGCCCCGCGAAAAGAAACCTATCAGAGATCAGCAGTATAGTTTGTATATATAGCAACAGGCAAATGTACTGGCAAAACGAATAATCCTGTGAGTGGATTGTGTAATTTAATGTGATTGACATGCAGGTCGTGCTGGGGATGGTAAGAGAAGAAAATAGAAGAGAAGAGCGGGAGCAGCGTACGGAAAAGGACGTCTCAATTTGACGTGAACTTGGAGTTCGGTCAGAGCCTTGAGGGCAAGCAAAGTCGCAGGTGGGAAGACTCACAACCTTCCTACTTGAAAGTATCGCACGGGCTCCACTTGGAAAGTTTTTATTAAAGCTCCAAAAATTCTCGATTCGCTCACGAGCTACAAAATCATACGCCACAGCTGCGTAGAGTTATATTCATCGCCACTGCAGAGTGAAGAATTCCGGCTGACTATAATTATTCATCGTTGATTTTCGCATCAGCAAATCCCGATGTTTGTCCAAAAAATACGTAGAGTCCCACTGAACTGATGCAGCAGCATCCTGTCTGTTCATCGTTGCTTTTCCCATCAGTAGAGCTGACGATTATTCATAAATACACTGTGTCGTACGGAACTGACGCCGCAGCATCTCGGCTGTTAATCGTTGCTTTCGCATCAGCTAAGCCTGACGTTTGTCCATAAAATACACCTAGTCCTACTGAACCGACGCAGCACCATGCCAACTGTTCATCGTTGTTTTCCCGCACCTGCAGAGCTTGACGTTTGTCCGTAAAATACGCCGAGTCCTACTGAACTGACGCAGGGGCATCCCGGCTGTTCATTGTTGTTTTTCGCATCAACAGAGCCTGATGTTTTCCATTAAACACGCCAAGTCCGGCAGGAGTGGAGCAGCAACATCCCCGCAGCCCCGTAAATGTTTTCTCATCAGAAATTGGATTTTGAAGTGCACGACGAGCCACAGCGTAATGCACCTGCAACAAAACAACGGTCACGTGACTGCAACACCCCATCATAACAGTCGCACGTGAGTCAATATCCATTTATTCCCATTTGTACGAGGTGTACCATTATTTAGGTTTAATTTGAAAATTAGGTTATGAAACTTATTCTATTTTTTTCGATATGTCCACCCTTACTTTGGCAGTATTTCTTGCATTGTTTTAATTTAATATCTGGCATACGTTCTCAGTATTGGTGTAATTTATTGTATTGTCATATTGCAATTTAGACAGATATTGTTGCTGAGGCATTGACTCGTTAACAACCAGTATTGATAAACCACAACACGGTAGCAAGTGTATTACATTTATGTGGAAACTTTCGCCATTTATAAAATTTCATTGAATTTTTAGAGTAGTAGTTAGTCCTAATTAAATTTGTTACGTTTGTTTGAATTAGTTCTCTCCTTTTTTGTGTTTTGCATCCCTATACTGATTTCACAGCCATTTGACAATCATATGTTTCGCAAAGAAACTGACGGGTTATTAAGCAATGATAAGCGTAATGATAGGTGCATTTATCCAAGTTAAGCAATTTGGCACATTATTATTAACTTAATAATAATAATAATAATTTATCGTCTCCTTTTGTCACAAAGGCGCAATTTAAGTGACTAAACACCACTGGAGTCACATTTGTCCTTCCACTAGGCATAATACAAACTTTTTTGATCTGTAATATGTTACATGATTAGACAATAAGGACCGATGTCGTGTTCGTTGTACTATTTGACTGGATATGGTCTTTTTATATAATATGTCTCAAAGTAATAATAATAATAATAATATACCTTCAATTTCGAACTTCATTCTTACCGGCAGCATACATGTAACTATCTGCTTCACCGGATGTGGTCTATGTTTATATGCACACTTAGCACCAGAGTAATTGTTGTTTTTTTCAAAATTAGAATTAATTTTATGCAACCTAATTAAAATTGTAGTTATGCATTCTACCATATGACATTTTTGATGTTACATTGATATTCTTAATTTTGAGGTTTAAGCTGTTAACTTGTGATAAGGTTAGAAATGGAGGAAAGTAGAAAGTTATATCTTGCTACATGGCTCTCCTCCAAATGGATAAATATATTGTAGAGTTCGTTTTTTACAGACTTGTTATTTTGATATTTTTGCCGCATATTTGTAACTTTGGAGAAGTAGAGAACTTTAATTTTGTGTTGATTTGCGGCCCCATTTGAGAAAACTTTGACAAAGGGCAGAGTGATACCTAGGTTCACGTTAGTAGTTATAGTTCAGGTCGAGATTAAGAACTAATATTGGGAATGAAAATTTTTTTAAATTTCGTTTATGAATTTTTGATATAGTTTTAGCAAGATTTTGACGAGTTGATATCTATAACTTGCATTTTTTTTGTCTTTATCAAGAGAGTAGAAAAAACGCCAGTTTAATAAAATTGGAAAAGCTGAGGTTGAAATAAAAAATTTAATTAGAATAGAATAGAATAAGAATTAAAAAATTGGCATGGTTTTAATCATTTATTAAAAAATTGGCATGGTTTTAATTATTTATTAAAAAATTGGCATGATTTTAATTATTTATTAGTTGTATTATTTATACATGTTCTGTTACCATTAATAAATGCGGAATAAGGCGCGAGGGTGAGGAGGTTTCGCTCTGTGATTCTCACAGTTTTATCTAGGGAAAAACATATTTGAAAGATGTTTCATTCATTTATTCATGCGGGCCGCTAATATAACTAAAGAACTGTTTATGTGACTTCGACACCCGTCAAGAAACCGCGATGGAAGAAAGAACGGATGTCAAATTTTGTGTAAAATTGAACAAAGCCTCTCCCGAAATATTGGATGTGGTGCGGGAGGCTTATGAAGGCGAAGCAACCATCAATAATAGTGGTATAGCATTGGTTGAACAAATTTAAAAAGGTACAGGAAACGCTGGAAGATAATGAACGGAGCGGGAGGCCAACGACCACTCGAATGGATAAAAACATTGAGAAGTGAAAATAAGAGTGATGCGCTATGCAATAATGTATTTAAATTAAAATTCACGCAAACTCAGAAAAAATGTCGTTCCAACTTGCCATAAACTGTTTTGTGAGAATTGTAATTTCAATATTGAGAAAATGCGAGTTTTGCTGGTAGAAAACAGCTGTTTGTCTGTTAGCATGATTCTGAATGTCACAGAGATCAGTCATAAGATAATCGAATATTAACTAAGAACGTGAATAGGCAAAAAATCTGTGCACAATTTGTTCGTCACTTCCTCGTTTGGTAACAGAGGATCGAAAAGAGAGCCGCGTTCTTTGCAGTCAAGATGATGTTTCTTCCTCCAAGAAAGGTCCAGAATGCTTGAAAACTATCGCATTGCCGGTCAGGAAGCATGAAATTTTCAATACTGACCACTTACAAAAGGTCAGATGGAATAGTAGACTCCGGATGAGTCAGCGCGAAAGTAAGTGCGCTCGCAAAAATCGAAAAAAAAAATGTTCATCCCTTTCTTCGATTCCAATGTTCATCACTTTCTTCGATTCCAATGTTCATCACTTTCTTCGATTCCAATGTTCATCACTTTCTTCGATTCCAATGTTCATCACTTTCTTCGATTCCAATGTTCATCACTTTCTTCGATTCCAATGTTCATCACGTTCTTCGATTCCAATGTTCATCACCTTCTTCGATTCCAATGTTCATCACTTTCTTCGATTCCAGTGTTCATCACTTTCTTTGATTCTAACGGACTGATACATTGGAAGTTCATACCATCAAGCCAAACGGCCAATGGAGATTATTACCTGAGCGTTACCAAATGTTTAATGGCGAGAATCAATCAGCTTCGTTTACAGTAAAGAACTGGTTGCTTCTCCACGAAAATGACCAGCCTCACAAAAGCATCGCTCTGTGTAATTTTCTGATCTCAAAATCGATCTTAATCATTGATCCACCATATTTTCCAGATTTGGTGCCGTGAGATTATTTTCTGTTCCCTGAGTTAAAATTCCATATCAAAGAAAATTTTTTTGACAACACTACCAACATCGACAAAAATGCGGCAGAAGCAGGCCTGTATCCAAGATGAAGGGGCAACTGGAAAACAGGGCACCTGGGGGTTCACGAGTATTTAGTTAGTGATACTTAAGATATCTGGATTTTTTAAATTATTTAAAATGCATTCCTTCCGACATAATATATTCCCTGCAATGGTCAAGAAACTTTTAAGAAAGAGCTTTGAAACTCTTTTTTCGATACACTAGACATGCCTTCTGCCCAGGCTTGTAGCTAAGCCGGGACCAGCAGGGAGACGGCCCAAGTTGCCCCATGCTTGTGCCCCACTTGCCCCATTGAGCTATTTGTATATATATAATATTTAATAACGTTTATATAAAAATGCGACAAATTTGAATGAACATGAACGTTTTCCTTATGGGATGTTATTAATTTTCCAATAAAGACATTAAGCCTAATCATAAAAGCGGCATGGGCGAAATTCTTCCTCTCCCACCCAATTCTACATCTAAAAAATATAAAATGCAAACCTTGATATATGCTGATGTTATAGTATTTTTAATTGCAATAAACTCAAAAAGCCATAAAAGAAAAATAAAATCTGAGTTTGTAGTCACATATTGTCTAAATTCTCCACGGCTCATAGCAATTATTTTAAGTAAAACAGCTGCTATTAGAAACATAAAATTTGAAGAGACCCAGAAATTTTCGTGGCCTCCAGAATGCAAGATGCATTTTCAATAAATATTTTATTCCAAATTTCATTTCCTTACCGATATTTCAGGCAACAGTTCATACTCTGCAATTTATGTTTCCATATGTATGAAATATTTTATAGCCGTAATATTAATTCGGACGAAACTGCTGTAAAATCCAGAGTGTTGACAAACTACTACAAAAATGTAATTTATCGCGGCCATTGGAAAAAGCAAACGAGAGTGAGCGGTGATTTCAGCTTCTTGCTATCAAAGAAGTTCGAAGTTGCCGACTAGCAATTCGAACCCGATACTTCATCTCAAACGAATTCCTAAATTGCAACTCATCTCTTACCGATCCCTGAAAATCTTAGAATTTGGACCGACGACAAACTGCGCTTTTTCGGAAGAATGCGGCAAATTTTTTGCTGACACGGCAAATTCGAAATGGCTGTTGAATTTCAAGTGGGAAATGCAGTTTAATTTGGGTTGCTTTTTATGAGTTGTAAATTTTTCAGCGCCTCGTATTATTTGCAATAAAACTGGTGGCTCCATTAAAAACTTTTACAGCTATTTCTTTAAAAAATATATATTAGACTTGGAAAACTTGCACAAAAAAACCAAACTCGTTGCCACCTATGTTGCCTGTACATATTATGCATTGCATTTCTGTATCTTCCCATAAAATTTAAATGTGTATGTAAAAAGTATGCTCACTTTTTTCGCTTTACGCGCTACAGTGTTGCGTAAATTTAAGGGCGACATTTACATATAAAAATATCATTTTACAAGTAACAAAATTCTATGTGCAAAATCACTTTAAATCTGAAAGGACTAATTATACGGAATACGTTTTTATGATGTGTATAACTAATAAGGTAGGACCCTCCTTATCCCAAATGACCCGATTTTGGAAAACAGAAATGCCTAATAATCTGAAAATTCAATTTTCAGTGTAAAGTACAAAGGAATTAAAATATTTTTATTCAAAAATATGTTTAACTGCATATTAGTTTGGACTTTGTTAATTCAACAAATCTTTTCCCTATGCTGCCCGGGCAGAATTTATTGTTATTATAGGTGGTGGTTTTTTCTTTTTACATTCCCTTTTTTTCATTTTGTATATTTTCATTTGTATTTTTCATTTTGCATATTTTCATTTGTATCTTTCATTTTGTATATTTTCATTTGTATTCTTCATTTTGTATATTTCCGTTTTTATTCTTCATTTTGTATATTCTCATTTGTATTTTTCATTTTGTATATTTTAATTTGTATCCTATATTTTGTACATTCTCATTTATATTTTTCATTTTGTATACTTTAATTTGTATCCTATATTTTGTATATTTTCATTTGTATCCTATATTTTGTATATTTTCATTTGTATTCATTTTGTATATTTTCATTTGTATTCATTTTGTATATTTTCATTTGTATTTTTTATTTTGCATATTTTCATTTGTATATTTTCATTTTGCAGATTTTCATTTGTACTTTTCATTTTGTATATGTCCTTTTGTATATTTTATTTTGTATGCATTCTTCCTAAACTAAATGTATTATTTCGTTACGAATTTACTTTATTGTTAGTGCAAAACGTAATAAAGTATATGTTAATTTAGAAATCAACTACTTTGGGAATAGTCCGATATACTTGCTTGTGAGTTTTAAGGCAGTGAGGGCATGCTGCGTCGTGATCTATTTGATTTTCCCGGGAAATCAGAATCTCTTGTGTCCTAGGGAATCAACCCCAGACTGCAGTGAGCAGTTAGTCGGTTATCGTTCTTTTTTTGGCACCAGTTTTGTGTCGAATCCGACATGACAGCGCGAAGGTGTTGCCACTGAAAATCCTCGATATCTTAATATATATTCGATATGTACAAAGCAAATTTGTAACTTTGTATATATATCCGAAATCTATCATTTGTATTGCTTTCTTTCTTGAAGCCAAACTGTATTAAAATGCCGTTTTCGTCGAAAACACGAGACTTGTCTGCTAAAATGACGTCTGCTAGATGATAATAATACTTAATAATTTTTGACGCCCACTTTTTGAGCCCAAACTAGAGCTTTTAGATATAGGAGAAAAAAAGAGGCACCGTCCCCGACCTAGAATTGAACTATAGTCCCTCCGCTGAGCCTAGGATACCTTAACGGCTGGACCATCAAAGCCACCATTGTTAGTTCTGTAAAGGGTAATAGCATTTTATAATAATAGTAATAATAACAAATATATGAATGTAGAAGGTCATTTCAGTTAAGCGGAATTAGTTTCCGGACACTAAGGTTTCTGATGTATATTATAATAGCATACAGATCTCCAGTTGTAGATTCTTGAATCCTTACAACTCTCCACAATTGACTTTGGTTTAATCTAAACATTTTGCCAGAGATGGGCATTGGGTATTACGGTATTCTAGTCTTTACATTGGGCGACATTCCGGACACATTCATTGACCGAGATTTATATTGCTTAACTTATAAATTCCGGATCAGTGGAGATAAGCCACGAGTTACGTCTTATCTTTATAGTCTACAATGCTTCAGGACGTATTGCATTATTGTGTTGTGCACACAATGCAAAGACAATGGAAGGCACAAACAAAGCTTAAATGGACAGCATTTCATTGTGACGAGTTAAATATTTGCCGAATATTTTGGATTATCTCCTGCTTCCATGCGTTTAACATTAGCTGTTGATTTGCTATGGAGTTATAATGGCCGCGTTTCGTTCTCGTCTTCAAAGCAAATATATATATTTTTTGCATTTTCTCTTTATAGAAAAAGTTGATTAAATTATTTTAATACTCATCGATGTTATTTATTTATTATATATCATGTTTCCCTCGGTTCTTGAAAAGCCCTTGACTTTTTGTCAAAAATATTTTTCAAGTTTTGGCAAAAGAAACAAAAATGAATTTCTCCTTATTTCCGGAAAAAAGACAGTAGTGCTTCGGACACGCCTCCTTCCTCCCCACGCCTACTGAACATGGCTAATGCAAGGGTTGCAAAAAGGGATGCAAAAAGGGTAGCTTTTGCTGGCAGTGTGCCAAGTTGAAAAGGAACAACATAATTAAACACTCTAATTTCAATGTTATGCTTATAATGTCTTGCATTTTTAATTTTTATGTACATTGCGATTGACAATGTGAGGTCCTTGAAAAACGTCATTTGGTCCTTGAAAAGTCCTTAAAAGTCCTTGCATTTCATAAGAATGGGAACCATGTATATTGCATATCATCAGTGGCGGATTTCTAAATAAACACACAAGGGACAGGGGCGGCACTTATCTGGGGGCGGTATCAAAGAGTTTAAAAATAAAATTCTCCAAAATCGAGAACGTTAGAAATTTTTTTTTAAATAATTTTGTTTCTAAGTAAACTAATTTATAATAATTTAATATTAATTTGTAAATAATAAATATATATTTTTTAAATATTAGCTACTAATATATTAGTCCAGTGGTTCTCAAACTTCTTACCCTGGGTCCCCGCCTTACACCTATATGAGGACGTTGCGCCCCTCACCCCCCATTCAAAGTAGTCTATGTATAAAAATATGTTGTTTGCTTAGCGTACGTCTTTTTACACATATATGTACATGCACATTTTAACACTTTATTTATCAGAAAATGAATATATGGTTCAAATTAGAATATTATTTAAATAAATTCAATGTCTAATTCAACACAAAATAATATTTTCGCTCATATAAACATAACAGAATTCTTTTTATTAAAAAGTACAGCTTGTCCTCATTGTATTTCACGAAGTCTCCATCATTCGCATCTATAGAACATGTTCCACACTTAGGGGTATGCAGTACACTACCAACACATAATGATAATAATTATGTTTATTTATTTATTTAAAATATAGATTTAATAAAAATATCATATTTAACGTCAATCAATTGTTCTCAACAGTTAGAATAAATGCTTTTTTTTCTGAAAATTTACTATTATTATTAATTATTATTAATTATTTATGCAGTTGAAGTAAAAAATAAGAATTTTACTTAAAGAAAATTTTCTCTCGACCCCGTGAACAACTGTTGTGCCCCACAGTTTGAGAACCTCTGTATTAGTCAATTGCTTGACTAGCCAGACTGCCCTTCAAAATGGGAAATAAACGTGTCTTTTGGGGACAGTGGGACACGTTCTCCCAAAGTGGGACCTTCTATACGAATCTGGACGTATGGTTACATTACGCATTAACAGAATTATAAGGTAGGTAGATTAAAAAAAGAAGTTCGTAGCATTTTAAAATTTTACGCCTCTAAAATTTTTGCGCCCTAAGCATATGCCCAGCGTGCCCGTTTGTAAATCTCGGCTTGACACGCTTTTTATATATACTAATAGTAAATGAATGAATAATTAAATTTAATTAAATTAATTAAAATTTATACATATAAGCGTACGTGTATTTTTCCCAAATACGCGAAATACACTCAAAAATATCAGAGATTCCAGGAATCCATACTAAAATTATTGTGGATTCAAAAAGTGTCTCAAATCCACGAAGTCGGAGACAATGGTAGCAATAATTTCGAATTGTATCTTATTATATGAAAAATCGCCATAACGTATTAAACGTTGAGAATATGATATGCTTCTTTTTACAAATATCCCTTTCTTTGTAAAGGAGGGAGGGGGCGGCATTACAGGCTGTGCCTAAGGGCGGCAATTTTATAAATCCGCCATTGCGTATCAAGTATTTTCATTTCAACTAAAAATGTGGGGAACGTAGTTCAATAAAACACCAAATCGACTACCATAATCGCCTCTGTTTTCATTTCATCATTGTTCCAATCCACGTAGGGCAGCTTAATAATATTTCTTCGAAGCCTTTGCAATATGAGGCCTTGTAAACAATAATGGCACAAATCCACTTTTTTTAAATGAAATACGAAAAGATTTGCGTTCATGGAACAGTCAATTTCGGTTTGGCCAAAAGTAGCGTAGTGCCATCCTGTAACCAATTAATTGCACTATGGACATATGCCAGTGTTGCAATCAATAAGCCAACAGCAGAGGATGGGCTTAACTTTTATGGACTTAACTCAAAAATTTCATTTCTGTGACTTATACCACTGTTGTTTTCAACTCCTCATATATTCCTTACAAATAACGCTACTGAAAACGCTTTTGAAGTGTGAACTTCATGAGAGCTTGCCGTTCTTTTAGCAAATTATATTTCCGAGTTTTTCTCTCTCCAACCCAGAGTTGTTTAACCTAAGGCCCGCTGGCCACAACTAGGCCCGCCAACAATGTTACTCCGGCCAGTTGACAACTGTTTGAAATAAAAAATTCCAAAAGAAAAATTTCAGGTTTTTCTCAAGAAATGAGAAAAAACTGTGAGGACGGCATGGTGGATCCCCTTGCCTTATCGCAAATGAACCTACAAATAACCAGAAAAAACTCTGAAGGGAGGCTTTTAATAAGATTAATATTAATTATACATCAAAAAACATTAAAAAACATTATTATTAATTAATAATGTTTTTGTTTTACGAATCTCTGCAACCGCTGGCCCGCGATTTTCGTTACAAATTTTTAAGTAACCCGCTGTACCCCCAAAAACATATTGGATAACCCTGCTCTATCCGAAAGAGGTTACCATCTCTACAACATTTTAGGTTCTGCTGTAAGAATACCCTCCTTGTGTTTGCACCATAAAACCCAAACAAAGAATTTTAAATCATATTTAAGAGGAAATTAATTCATATCGAAACAATACAGAGTTTCACCAGGAGATTCCATAACAAACAGTTATTTTGACACTGGCGTAAGGTTTAAAAACACGACGTTTCGGGAGCCAACTGCTCCCTTTGTCAAGTGAAGGCAGAATGAAGAGTTCGTGAAAGTCCTAAGCTTATATACCCGCATGTTGGGAATCCCCATCTGACGCCATTTGGTGCGGAGCATTTCCAGCTGGGGAAACCCCAATCGGGGAAACCCTCGCCGGGAAAGCCCCCGCACCCGACGATGTCAGATGAACACCCCCAACTCGAGGTTTTGCAAAAATCCTGTAAGGTTCTGGTAGAGGTTTTGCGATGTTTATTGCACGACTCCTCAAACCGTAGGTTTCCCATGATTCCAGAAAAAGTCTACTCCCCAGATTCGTCACATTCTGATGTAATATTTTCATCGAATGCCAATCTGGTTCGTGACTCTCTCTGAAGACATGTTCAGCCAACTGGCTTGAATCGTCTCCCCTAGCTACCGCACGCATATGCTCCTTCCCTCGTAGACGTATCGATCTTCCCGTCTGTCCAACATACACCTTGTCACAGTCTCCACACGGTATTTGGTAAATAGCACCAGATTTTTCCTCCTCAGGGACGCGATCCTTAACTTTAAGTAATAGATCACGCAGGGTGTAGACAGGTTTGTAGTAGGTCTTAACATTCACACAACTGAGAATTCGAGACAGCTTTTCTGAGACAACTAAATTAAAGAAACTAATTCCTTCAAACAGGAGATTTTGTTCATCAAACTGTCCTCCGCTGATGGAAAGTATAGTGTGGTGGGGGAAAAAGGTGCGTAGACACCGCCTTTTCTGCCCTGGCGTCGGAGTGAGATTTTCGCTGCCACCATATGGCAATTAATAATCAAATAAACAACCTCGCGTTCTGGCTCTTCAAGAGGCGTTCGTTGGATTCCTCTTCTGGTATCCAAAGTGTGAGACAACTTATACTATTTCCCATCTGAAAACACAGATTCAGACACAGCAGTGGATAATAATTCTACTTCATTTATACAAGAACCTACGCGGTGATGAGAACTATACAACAACATGGTATCTCCCGCATCTGGGGTAAAAGCATATAAGATCGTGAAGACATACACATACGGTGGAAAGTTCCATTTCAAACTAGGGTGGCTAGGTCCCGACACTGGAATTTGAGCAAGGCGCGTCTGTCCCCAGAGCCTGCTCCCCCGTATCTTTCTGAATCCCGTAGAAAATACCCCTCTCTTAGGACATCACCCCCCCCCTCTTTCAGGAATTCCTAAAGCGATACATCTCGTGCTACGTTACGACAGGGTGTTATGTCACGTCATATATGGCTTTATCAAGAAGAACCTGTAAAAGTTTAGAAAACACACACACACCAATAAATTTGAAATATCTCGTACCATCACATCAAATTTAAGTCATACATCTCAGAAAGCTACATATATAGCATTTTTCCTCATTGATGTCTTTCAGGTTTGTTTTTTTGTGGTTCTACTGCCCTAAGACTACAATAGTCATGCTGTGCCGGGACCTACTGTTTTCTGAGGAAGTTGAAACACTGGACCTAAAATTTTCCGAAGAATCCGAACCTCTTAAGGCCTATGGAACCAAATCCCGGACTACAATGAGAAGTGCGATTTTTATCAGGTCTCTGAGTAAGCGTTCTTTACACTGTTGGGAGTCGAACCTGGATTAACGGCGCACTAGGCGAACGCGTTACCATACTGCGCCACCGCAGGGCTACGTCTTTTAAGAGATTGGGAGAAACGCCTTTAATCAGAATGTGTGCATTCCTATGAAGCGATTTTCAGAACTACAAAATGCCGTCTCTAATCAGAAAAATTTCTCAATTAGAGCGACCTTATCGAGAGAATTTACTGTATGCTTTGAAAGATTATTTAAAAACAACTTTCCATTTTATTTCGCAACAGGTTACTCTGCATGGTCAGAACGTATTGAAAATAAATAAATAAACAGGTAATAAAATAGAATGGTAAACAAATATCCTATGAGCTTGCAAATAGAATGCAGTAAAACTTCCTTTAAAGGCCACCTCTAAATAACGGTAACCTATAATATTTTCAAATATGTGTAAAGGGACAAAGGGATCTTGGAAAAGCAAAGTACTGCGGGTTTCAGAAAAGTTGCTTCATTTAATCAACCAGAATGTTCACTCTATGCAAAAAGGTAAAAGAAAATAATAAATAATAAAATTTGAGTTGAAAGGAAGCACAAAGAATATCTATTCATATATGGGCACAACGTATCCTCTTTTGACAAAGCGATAACGACATGAAAAGAATTGGAATTCTGGGTCTGAAGTTTCTTAGCTGAATACTACTAAATAATCCATTTATGCAAAACAGTTAAGCAAAAAATAAATAAATAAAAGATCCACGTATTTCTTTCTTTTTTTAACGGAAATACTGAACGAATTTTTAAAAATTGTTTTAAATTGCCGTAAAATAGTTCATTACTTGTTAGATTTGTGGAGATAAAATTTTTAAAATAAATTAAAATGATTCGCAAAAAAGTATAGCTCTTCAATGTATGACTTCTTGTTTTCTCATACAAAGGTTAGAAGAATTAAAAAAAATATATAAATAATCATTCCTTTTTAATTAACTTGAATTTAATGATTAAAATCACGTGAGTGAGAGGCTTATAAAATTATTTTTAGATATTAAATGTGACAGAGGTATTAATGAGTTAATACAGCAAAACCTCCCTAACGGACACTCCCGGATAAAGGACACCTATATCTAACGGACACTTTTCCAATACCCAATATTTGTTAACTTCCAACTTTTTGAATAATAAACGAAGACTCAAGTCCTGATGTGACTGCTATTTGAAGGATTCACCAGATTTATAAAAGACGTTCTAAACTAAACATATAAGACGCTGAGATTACAAATATTAACATGATAAATGTAAAATTTTTAGACCAATGAATAGTTTATACAACTTATTCAGAATTGAAGTTAATGGATTTACTTATTAAAATCAAACAATTGTCATCACAGCCGATAACGTAGCAGTGATTATATGATAAAATACTCTAGCAAAGAACGATTTCTCTAGTGTCTGGTGAGAACAGGATCCACAACCACTTGCTAACCGGTCAAG
Organism: Dysdera silvatica; assembly: GCA_006491805.2. Lineage (NCBI taxonomy): Eukaryota > Metazoa > Arthropoda > Arachnida > Araneae > Dysderidae > Dysdera > Dysdera silvatica. Next base: position 74,918,222 of record QLNU02003225.1, read on the forward strand.
GTCTCTCTTTCAATAATTGTGAACTTGCCCATAGTGAAGTCCTCTATTTTCTCGCAAAGGGGAGTTCGATATACGTCTGTAGCTCAATGGGGATAATGCACTTGTTTGTTCGTCAAAGGGTTGTGGATTCGGTCTCCACCCGGCGCCGAGAAATCGTTCTTTCGCTTTGCGAGTAATTTATCATCTAATGAGTTTACGTGAACTTGTTTTACTCTGAGCAGTAAAAAATTTTCAATGATGGTTAAATAAATGTCTGGGAATTCCAGTTAGTTACTAGCTCCCTCTCAATTGATTTACTCTAATTTCAGAACGTACAATTCAAGGAAGAAAATACAAACTAAAAATTGCCTAGATTTGGTATAGGATACAGCCAAAGAACAAAGTTTCGGAATTGAGTGGGCGTTCCCGGAATTATTAGGATTAGTATACAGACGGACGTCCTTAAGGGATTATGGGAATTATTATACAAGTGGACGTCCTCCAGGAATTATGTGGATTATTGTACAAGTCAAGGGCGGATCCAGGATGTTATTACGGAGGGGGCGGTTTCCTATGCCCTCACTGGGGAAAATTTTTAGTTTTGGACTGTTACATAGTTTAGGTCAGGGGTCTTCAAGTTTTTTTTTCATCGAAGGGCCAATTTTGCTTACTCTTGTTAGCCCGAGGGCCGTACTGACCTTATTTTCCTATGTTGGCCAATGTTAATTTTTGATACTGGGCATGTCCGGCCCGCTACCGAGGGTAGGATTGCTGGTGCTCGCGGGCCGGTGTTGGCCCGAGGGCCGTAATTTGAAGACCCCTGGTTTAGGTAAATGTTGTTATATTACTAGCCTTCCTTTATACCAGGGTTGTCCAACATACGGACTGCGGGACACAATCCGGCCCACAAACAATATCAATTCGGCCTCTTACAACTATTCGAAATAAAGAAAATTTTCAAATAAAAATTTTAGATATTTTTTTTCAGAAATAAGGAAAAATTTTGGGGACAGGAGAGGTGACCCCTTTCTACATCGCAAGAGCACAAATAACTGGAAAAAACTCTAAGGGGAGGTTGTTAAGCGAAAGTTAGGATTTTTTTCCTATTCTTTTAAGAAACCGCTGGCTCGCAAGATCCGTGAAAATTCTTTAAGTGGCCCGCTACTCAAAAAGGTTGGACAACCCTGCTTTATACTCACCAAAATATTTAATTTACGACAATGAATTAAAGCTGGGCTTTTCTTTAATTAAACTATATGGTTTAGGATAGATTATGGTGAAGTATGACAGAAGGATAACCTAGTAAAGAAATTACAAATAAATTTGACGCCCACGTCTTAGTAGCTCAAACTAGAGCTATTTTTGTTTAGGAGAAAAAGAGACGCCGTCCTAATCCCAGATTCGAACCATGGTCCCCGCGTTGAGCCCGCGGTGTCTTGATCTACTGGACGAATGAGAACAAGAAAAAACGCTTTTTTCTCCGTATATGAGGATGTAAGATATTATTGCCCTTCACAGGGATAATACGATAACACAATTGCCAAATAATGGTCAACACACAAAGCGATTTGGGCGAGATTTTTGTGAGTTTTTCGTAGGGGATTTTTTATTACAAATAAATTTGACACCTACTTATTAGTATCTCAAACTAGAGCTATTTTTGTTCAAGAGGAAAAGAGGATGTTCACTTTTTGTACAATTTTTGTTCAGAAAAAAATTCAGGACGAGGATGGCGTCTCTTTTTCTCCTAAACAAAAATATATCTAGTTTGAGCTACTAATATGTGGGTGTCAAATTTATTTGTAATAAAAAATCCCCCACGAAGAACACAAAAATTTCGCCCCTGTGGCTTTGTGTGTTGACCAATATTTGGCAATTGTGTTATCCCTGTGAAGGGTAATAATATCTTACAAATCGAAGAGGAGATATATATATCAACGAAAACGATAATTTTCTTTTTGCTTTGATTTAATAATTTCTTTGAAAATTTGTCAATCACTTTATTTACATCAATATGAATGTCTCTATGGGTGTGTATTAAAAGTCTCTTCTGTCATCCGCGTTCGAAGCCAAGTTTAACGGCGCTTCAAGGATAAAAAACTACGTTATGCTGAAGTAACCCTTACTGAAAACGGTATTTTAAAGACGAGTAACTTGTAGATACTTCGATAAATGTCTGGATCGCATTTCTCCAAGATTTGGAGACTTTAGTGTAAGACTTTTATTTATTACAGTTGTAACAAACAATACATAAAATATTCTTCATCGTCTTTATTTTTTTTCTTATTAAACCCCGACGGGGGGAGCAAACGCCCTCTCCGCCCCTCGCTGGATCCGCTAGTTGTACAAGTGGACGATGATGCAATAATCTATGGAAACATATAATTCCATGAACGATAGTTTAAAACAGCGGTGCTTAAGCTAGTTAGTAACACTTACAGATGCTTTTCAATCGAAAAAATAATATTGTGATAATAGTTAATGATATTTTTAATGATTGTTAAGTATTATTAATTGACTGGCTCTCAGCATACTTGAAATTATATTAGTATGTCTCGAAAAATCTCCCTCTCTCCTTTTTTCCTAATACTATCGTATATATAAATTTAGTGATGTATGAAAATTGTCATTGCCTCGTATTTATTGTCAGTCCTGTATATTGAATTATTAGTTTATTTGATTATAATTATCTGTTTCATATTTAGTATAATTCCTGAGGCTATATTTAAGCTGCAGAGATTGCTAACGTCATATCTTTTGGCCACTGAATCCATGGAAAAGATCTCTGAAGATACTAATAAATACATATTTAAATCTAGTCAAAGCCCTCAGAGAAAGATTGACGATTCCAAAATTTGACTTGTGGTTATTGAAAATCCTTGTTTTCGAGAATGTTCATAGAGCAGCACTCTGGAAAGCTCATTCATCTTCTGTGTTGGAAGTCAACTCTATCTAATGTATTATAAATAGACAATGGCCTTTTTAATACGAACAGGATATTGGAGTATGGTAAGGATCGGTTAGCCTTTCGTGATTGAATTATTCATAAAATGATGGCAAAATCATCAATTATTTAAAACAAATAGAATTTTTCGGGCTGTCACAGTCCACGACGCCGCGCAAACTGAAAGATTCCTTTTAATCATTGTTCAGACAAATTTTGGGAACAGAGGCCCAAAGCACTTTGAAAAGTTTTAGAAATTTTCGCACAAGGAAAGCCAGTTTTGCGAAATAATTAGCGAATGTGAAGATCGTTTGATACAACATTTCCTCCGTGTATTGCTCCAGAGCATCCTTCCAGGAGAATTGGCGCGCTTTACAATGGAGTCCATGAACAATTGGGAACCAGTCTGAGAACAATTATACTTCTACGTAATTTGTAATGCTGAATAACCAGCATTTTACCAGCAATTCCAGAATAATTGCCGCTAATAAGGCAAGGACTCGTAACATTCTGACACTAGTGTGAGGGACAAAAAGCGCAATGCAGCGATAAAATTTTACTAGTTACGATTTATTTGTGTTTTACGGCACAAGGATGGGTAAGGTCATGGTGGAACGGGACCTACAGTTTGTCGAGGACCCAAATCACTGACTGTAGTGGGCAGAAAAAAGGCACGCGTTATAAGACACCATTGTGCGTCGAAGCCAGATATTTGGAACGATAGACAAATGCATACTACGCAACCACAAGGCAGTGGATCTATATTTTTCCAAGGAATCCGCACCTCATAAATACGTTTGCATGAATTTTACGGCATGAGGACAGAAGGAGTCGTGCCGCGCCAGGACCTACACATTTCCATGGAATTCTAACCTCGTAAGGCCTAGGGAACCAACTTCCGGACTGCAGTGGGTTGAAAAGCGTCACGCATTATAAGACACCATTGTGCGTACCACCCAGGTTAGTGACACGGTAGACAAATGCACTAGTACTACGCAACCACAGGGCAGTTTATCTACACTTTCCCAATGAATCCGCACCTTATGAATTCGTTTGCATGCATTTTACGACCAACAGATATAAAGGTCGTGCCGCGCCGGGATATACACTTTTCCGAGGAATTAGAAACTCTTGAGGCCTAGGGAACCAATCCCAGGAAAACGGTTATCACAAAAACGACACGCGTTCGACGACACCACATTGAATCAAACCCAGGTTAATAGCACGATAGGCAGATTTATTAGTACTACGAAACCCTGGGGCATAGACCTACATTTGCCCCAAGGAATCCGAACTTTACAAATTTGTTTGCAGGAATTTTACGACGCAAGGACAGAAAGAGTCGTATTGAGGCTGGACCTGCACTTTTCTGGGGATTTCGAACCGTTTATGGCCCCCGAATAATGATAAGCATAAAAGCGACACGCGTTCTTCCTTCGAACCCAGGTTCTCTCGATGATGGTTTACTGAGGGAAACTTATGTGCTCCCTTTTGGTGTAGCACCCACGTATTTGCCGTGCGTGGAGACCCTTGTCCAAGCAAAGGGGGATCTTGGTGGCTGAGGGGCGAGGTACTGTCCCCAACACGCTACTTTGGCCCCTGCTCCTGGTAAACGGGAGGTCGGCCTGTCCCCGGTATCGACCAATCAGCTGGTCGCGAGTGCTACTGGTGTTAGGAACATTTGAGACTCCAAAATCTGTTTCGTTCTTTTGTATCTTCTTTTTTTAAGTTCTGCCTTTCTTCAACATTCTGTTACTATGACATGCCTCATTTGATTTACTTTACTCTTACTTCATTTTATACTGGTTGTCTATTTACTGGTTCTATTTCTGCTCTGCCCCGTTAAATCTTCAGTCGTATGATCCGAGATAATTGCTCCTTTTTATCTTGAGATCGATTTTGCTCCTCTGACCACTCGTACCTCACGGCTTAGGGGATAACCGAAAGGGTATAGGTCCTGGTTAGCTCTGGCATTATTGCAATGTCCCCTTGTAGGGCTCCGTGGTAGGTGAGGCTACCGGGTCCCAAATCTTACTCTAATTCTTTATGGATAAATAAAAAAAAAAAAAACTTTTACACCGAATGACGAATCGACTACCAAACAAGCACGTTTTGAAACACCAAACCTAGCAACTGTCCAACCATCTTTTTTGACCGTTTCATCTACCAGTGAACGATTTAGAAACCTGTCACCTTTCGCCATTGACAAAATTTTAAAAGCGTTGCTGGCACAATTAAAAATGCAAAAAACTCAAATCACGCGACTTACTACTAGAAACTGCCACACCAAGTCAAACAATTTCTCTACTACAGTGTACCAATTTTCTGTCAGTACCAATACAAGTCAACCCACATAACACATTAAACAGCTCTACAGGTGTTACATCAGATACTGATTTAATTGAAGTAGACAAACAAGACATAGTTACCGAACTTGCAGACCAGGGAATCACCGCCGCAAGGCGCATTACAATAAAAAAGGATGGCAATATCGTCAAAACAACACATGTAATTCTTTCTTTCAATAGACTTAAAATCCCTAGCATCATCAAAGCAGGTTACCTGATCTGTAAAGTCCGTGAATACATCACTAACCCAACTAGATGCTTTAACTGTCAAAAATTTGGCCATTCCAAGATCTCTTGCCGAGGTAAACTAACTTGTGCTAAATGTGGAACCCATGACCACGATAACAACTGCTCAAACACTTCTCCTAAATGCACAAATTGTAAGGGTGAACCTCCGCCCTTATCATGCCCTAAATGAAAAGAATCATGAAATCCTAAATGAAAGAATTCCGTATGAAAAATCATGCCCTAAATGGAAAGAAGAAAAAAAGAAAAACGCATTCTTGAAATTAAGGTCACTAACAATATCAGCTATACTGAAGCTAAAAATCAGTTTAACGTTAACAAACCACCCAATAGCCTTAATTTTTCAGCAGCTGTCCAAACAAATAAACAACCCTCAATGGTGAGTGTTGCAGTCCAGACACTCCCTCATAATAGTAGTTGTACAGCTAACTCTGTTCAAACCAGCACACCAATAAAGACCAACTTCATAAAACGTACTTCCTCGGAAGCAAATAGACTCAGCAAACCAAAGATGAAAATAAATTTAAAAACCCAAAGTTCTTCAAAAAAACAAATTAGGTTGGCCAACTTCCGATCGGCACCAAACTTCAAACACCTTTCAGCCAAGGACTTTTTAAAAGAGTCCAAACAGAAAAGCAAAAAAATTAAAGAAGCCGAAAATGACATCACTGATTATGCATCTGATATTGAAATTTCTAATGCCTTCTCCTGTCTCCAGGAAGATGGGATAGATACCTCTGGTATTCACAATGAAGACACACAAATTAATAGGACCAAGAGTCCTATCCACTTCCCTTAATGGCGCGTTCTTCCATTCTCCAATGGAATTGCCGCGGTTTCCAAGTTAACATTGATGATATTAAACACTTTATTCACACTTACTCACCTATCTGTGTTGCTCTCCAAGAAACCTTCTTAACTCCTGACCGTGATCCCACACTTCGGAACCATGTTATATTCCGTAAAGATAATGAAGTTGGTGACAGGGCTTGTGGAGGGGTTGCCCTCATATTCCCCAATAGTATTCCTGCTTCTGCTCTCCAACTCATCATTTGTGCGATTTCTCAGAGTTCTTTAAGAGCACTGGAATTCTTTAAATATTCACCTCATCCTATTTTATCCAAAATCCATTCACAACTGCAGCACCTGCACGATTACTCCAATATTAAATTCTGCTGGATCCCTGCTCACATTGGTATCAAAGGGAATGAGGCTGCTGATGCAGCTGCAAGGGCAACGAACTCACCACTTGCTTCTAGCCAGCTTCTTCCTTTCTCTGACCTGAAACCAATTATCAAGACCTGTGTGAATCAAAGGTGGCAAGAAGAATGGGATCATCAAACCAATAACAAATTGAATAATATTAAACATACAATTGGTAACTGGCCCTCCTCATACCGTAAAAATCGGAAAGAGGAGGTTCTCCTTGCTAGACTTCGCATTGGGCATTCCCATCTCACCCATAGACATCTGTTGGAAGGAAAACCAGCACCAATTTGCCAAGTGTGCAATGAACCCATCAGTATTTTACATATTTTAACTCAATGCCCTTATTTTAACCTTGATTGCATTCTTACTTTTAACTCTTCATCACTCTCTAACATTTTAAACGACCATAATGCACACACACATGTCTTTAACTTTTTACAGAGAGAATTGGCTTTTACAACAGTCTTTGATTTTGCCATGTTTGGCTCAGTATAGCCCAGATGCTCTTGCGCCATAAAAATCCAAACAAACAAACGAACCCAGGTTAGTGGCGTGATAGACAAATGCATTAGTAATGCGTAACCACAGGTCAGCCTACCTACATCTTCCTAAAGGATCCGCATCTCATAAATTTTTTTACAAGGATTTTACATCGTAAGAACAGAAAGAATCTTGCCGCCCCAGTGGTTACACTTTCCCGAGGAATCTGAACCTCTTGAGGCCCAGGCAACCAACCCCCGGACAACGGTTGTCATAAAAGCGACACGCGTTCTACGACACCATATTGAGTCGAACTCAGGTTAGTGTCATGATGGGCAAATGCATTAGTACTACGCAACCTAAAGACAGATGACCTACATTTTCCCCAAGGAAGCCGCACCTCATAATTTCGTTTACAGGGCTTTTTCGGCGTAAGGATAGAGATTCGTGTTACGCCGAAATATACACCTTTCCGGGGAATTCGAACTTTTTAAAGCCTAGGGTGTCAAGCCTCGAACAACGGTGCTCAGAAAAAAGGCACCTGTTCTACGACACCATTGTTGGTCGAACTACGTCAGGGCCTACACTTTCCCGGAGAATCCGAACCACTTAAGGCTTAGGGAGCCAAGCCTCGAACAACGGTGAGCAGACACCCGGCACATGTTCTACGACAGCATTGTGAGTCCAACCCAGGTTACTTTCACAATTGCTAAATACATTAGTACTACGCAGCAACAGGGACCTACATTTTCTCACAAAACCCGAACTTCATAAATTTGTTTGCGGGAATTTTATGGTGCAAGGAGAGAAAGAGTCGTAGCGCGCCAGGATCTATACTTTTCCGAAGAACTTTAACATCTTGATACCTAGGGAACTCACCCCGGACAACGGTGGTTAGAAAAATGGCAAGCGTTCTACGACACCATTGTGAGCTGAACCAAGATTAGTGGTTAGTGGCACGATAGACAAAAGCACTAAAAAACCCTGTGGCGGTGGACCTACATTTTCCCAAATAATCCGAACTTCCTAAATTTGTTTGCAGGAATTTTACGGAGCAAGGACAGAAATAGTTCAGACCGCGCCGAGATCTACACTTTTCCAGGGAATTCAAACCTATTAAGGCCTAGGGAACCAACTCTATCGGACTACTCTGAGCAGTTATTCTGTAAGAATGCTGTTTTGCTGCAGTTGGGAATCGAACCCTGGATAACCACGCGTGTGGTGAACCAGTTACCACTTAAGAGATCGGAACTTCATAAGACCTGCATACAACCACTATCAGAAAAGCATATACAAGTACTTGAAGTTTAAGGTTAATCTCTAAAACCGTACACAAATCACTAAGCTGGTATAAAAATACACTACTGTAAAATGAAGGTTTGTGGCGTCATGCCAGCAATCAAAAATGAAATATATGCGTATGAAATGCACTTGCATATGTATGAAATGCACATATATACGAATGAAATGCGCATACATACCTATGAAATGAACAAATTGCAGAGACAGGGGCAAGAGAGGCACAAAATGACATATTGTATACACATTTATGAAACGCTGGTACGAATCATAATCAACCTTAGCGATTATCCTATTCTTGCAGCGATTCTTCATGCTGTTTTCCAGACTATTATTAGATTTCTAACGCAGTTGACACAAAGCATACTAACTACATTTAATTGCATTTCTCTCCACATATCGTGAATTATTTGCAGCTTTGCAAACTATCTGAACAATTTGAATAACTATGCAACCTAGAATTTCTTCTCCTATCTTTGGAAAGAATTATTTTTCTATTAAATTTTTTTTTCATTTACGGGCTTCACATTTTATAATTAAATTGACAGCGCATAAGACTCCATAAAAACGATAATTATAAAATTTTATAATATTATAGAAAATGACTAAGGTTAGCTTTACCTGTTTTATTTCATATATATCTGCGCTGCCAATAATTTTAATGGACCAAGGGCCAAGCAGTAAAGATTAACTGAGTAGGTTGAAGCTAATCTACGTAACCAAAATATTTAAGCAAGTATCTACAAATTGTATTTAAGAAAGCAACCGTATATTATTAGTTAAAGTTTTATTTAGGAAATATACAGATTTAATTTCGTTTTCAAAATTTTAATATTGCCAATAAATTTGAGTAACTTGTTGTATTAATCATAACCACAATTAGCAGCATGAGGAGTAAACGCGTTATCATGCAGGACCATACAGGTGTTTCATTAGATGACCCGATGGTTGGTTGTAGTTTTATGGAGCAAGGACAATGAAGGTCTTTCTGCACCAGACAAAGTGGGACCGCACATTCGAATCGATGACATGAACTCAGCTGTGAACACCATATTGTAAACTTTACAGGACTTGTCCTTACGTCATTTTCATCATCCAAAATAACTTTCCTTAAAGTTTACTTTTTATATAGGCTTTTCTTTTGTATCGAAGTTTATTGAGAACAAAGTTTGTGAAATTTAAAAAAAAAATTGTAATCTTTTACTTCTGTGACATTAGATTTATTTTTAAGCGGAAAAAAAGGTGAAAATACGTTACATTGGAAGTTATTGTGTTTGTCTATATTCATTGCTATTACTGTCAAAAAGATATATTCTTTCGTCAAAGCAGGTAGGGAAGGTCCAGGTATTATATCTGATATTTTGCGTGATATGTAGATAAGAGTGGGTCGAATTTTCAACAGTTGCTCAAATCGAAACGTAATATTGTGGAAAAGTTGCTCGAATCGAAACGCAATAGTGCGGAAAAGTTGCTGCTCGTCAAGATAAGTACAGTGAAAAAATAAGTTTAGGAATCGGATAATATCTTCAGGTCACACATGACCCTCAAAATTTGTGAAATTAGCCATAAATTGACCTTTTTTAAAAAAATTTGAAAACTGCCTTACATTGGTCGGATTATCATGAACTTTAGATGTGGCAGTAATTTGAAATTAGTTGACGTGAAATAATACTTTTACAGATAAAAACACCCCCGAAGGGAGCAGATAGGGGGTCGCTGTAGACGAAAATTGGCCAAAATTGTGAAAAAAATGAAACATCGTAGAAGCGTTCATGACTTCAGAAAAATAGGTTAAGTAGACGTTGTGATTATCTATTGCTGTGCAGCTCTTCGCCTGTTTGCATTCCACATTCAGTGTAAAGGAAAACGACGCAGAACTCACAACGGGCAGATAGCCACCTGAGTTCCACCCACGCCCTTTCCAACCAAACAATCGCAGCTGGACATGTAAAATCATCACTTTTGTGATTTGATTTGGTTTCCCATGAACTGAAATTTGTTTTCAAACATTGGCATTTGATTTGTTTGTTTTGTGGTTTTACGGCTCAAAGACTACAATGGTCATGCTGCGCCACCGCAGGGAACATTGGCATTTGACTTGGAGAAAGCAAAGTTGCTCTGATGAAACCATCTCTGCTGTCACCGCCACATACTTTGCTTGTTGCTTCTGTGATTAGTTTCACAGTACGTTTAACCTCCTGAGTGCGACATGGAAATTCGTTTATGTTGAAAGTTGTTATCTGCTTGGAATGAATGAGGTCTAAGAGTTCTTTGGATGTTGCAGATGCTAGAAGTGGAGGACAGGTAATTTTCGTTGATGACTAGATGATCCACCTTGTCTAGTCTTTTGCATTAAAATTAAAATCAGGAATGATGAACGTACGTAAGGATTTGCATTTCTCTAGTTTTTTCCTGGCATTTAAAATGGGTCTCAAACAAACTTTCTGACATGCTGTCTTTCACCATAGCCAGAAAAAGATTCTCGAGATGGGCAAAGAAGGCATTGGATGCGATGGAACAAACACAAACACTGTGGGGGGGCATTAGGTTTATAGAACTTTTAGTCAAAACACTTTACAGTGGTCCATCTGTATGCTCCACTTCAATGAGTTGCCATTGAGGCACTTCATTGAAAAATTAGATGGCAAAACAAATGCCCCGTAGTCGTACTCTGAACCTATCGAAAAGCACCTTCAAAGATGCGAAAAATTACCAATGGCAAAATTTCTGGAAATTCATTGCATACTGCCAAAAGTGAACAAGGATTTTCTAAGCATATTTACTTGAAATTTCACAGGCCATCCACTCAGGTGTTTGTAATATAGATCTAGCCATTCGTAATCCTGGTCTGCTCAGCCATTCCAGGTGGTTGATTGACGACTAATGAAGGCATTAGACTATACGTTGCTTCCTCAGACCCATCTTCAAACCTTCTTCATATCACAACGTTCATCCTGAAAGTATACTCACCTCTATGGTTCACAATCAAAACCCAACCAGCAATACTTCAAGGCCCAAAACATGTGTTTCAGTGTATTCAGGATTCCCGATATTTACCAGATCATCTCAAAACAATCATTGATCCAGTAATCCAAAACAATGCTTTCATTGCCCATGTTAAGAATCTTCTTCTGGCTATGGTAAAAGAAGAACGACATCATGTCAGAGAGTTTGCTTTGAGACATATTTTAAAAGCCAGGGAAAACTAGAGAAATGCAAATCCGTACGTCGCTTCATCATTCCTGATTTAACTTTTCGACTACACGGTGTTTATCAGTTGGTTATCAACGAAAATTAACTGTCCTCCACTTCTACCATCTGTAATATCCGAGGAAATCTTTGCCTCATTCATTTCAAGCAGATACGAACTTTCGACATAAATGAATTTCCACGTAACACTCAAGCGGTTAAACGTACAGTGAAACTATTCACAGAAGCAGAGAGCAAAGTATGTGGCGGTGGCAAAAAAGAAAGTTTCATCGGATCAATTTTGCTTTCTCGCTGTCAAATACGAATGCTTGAAAACAAAGTTCAATTCATGGGCAATCAAGCCAAATCACAAGAGTAGTGATTTTCCATGTCTAGCTATGGATGGTTAATTGGGAAGGGCGTGGGTGGAACTCGAAGTGCGGCCACCACCCCGTGCTAAGTTCTGGGTCTTTTTCTTGTCACTGAATATCAGCCAATTTTCGTTCTAAAGCGACCCCCCTCCCTGCTCCCTTTGGGGGGTATTTCCGTCCATCAATGTATTATTTCTCGGCAACTAGTTTCAAATTACTGCCACAGCTAAAGTTTCATGATGATCCGAATAATTTAAGGCACTTTTCATCTTCAGAAAAGGTCAGTTTATGGTTAATTTCCCAAATTTTGGGGGTTCATGCTCGACCTGAAGGTGTTATTTGATTCCAAAACTTCTTTTTTCACTGTGTTTATTCATCTCAACGAGTAGCAATTTTTCGAACTATTACATGTCGATTCGAGAAACTTTTGAAAATTCGACCCACCATAATGCACGTAGCTTATTCAAACCAAAATCAATTTTATTCGACTCAAAACAAAAACAAACTGACTTCAGTTAGATTCAATTCGTCGATTCTTCATAACCAGAATATTAATAAAGAAGACGCCTATTTTCCAACCCCATGTTCCTGCAATTAATAAGCTCATGTTTGTAAAAATTGCAACACCATGAAAGACTCGTGTGAATTGAATGAAATTTAATGTACAAACGACCTGTGTTGATACAAATAAACGATTAAAATTACAAAGCAAAAAAACAATATTACATGTCGAAAATCAGTATTTGGTGAAGCCACCACGCGCTGCAATAAGTGATGCTATACGACGTGGCATGGAATCAAACAGATGTTGAATGTGTGCCTGAGGAAGAGCATTCCAGATTGCTTGTATGCGACCCCAAAATTCATCTGTAGTAGCTATGGGACGAGGATCACGAGCGAGACGCCGACCAACGAAATCCCACACATGTTCAATCGGCGACATATCCGGCGAATAGGCAGGCCAAGGAAGAAGCTGTATCTGTTGTGATGAAAAGAAGTCTTGAACATTCCTGGCAATATGTGGGCGGGCATTGTCCTGTTGAAATACAGCTCCGGGAATGCCTTGAAGGAAGGGAACAACTTCGGGCTCCAGAACTTCATTGATGTACCGGTTGCTGTTAAGATTACCCACAATTCGTAGCAGCTGAGATCGTCCATGATACGCAATCGCACCCCAGACCATAACGCTGGGGGTTCGTCCACTATGACGTTGGATAATGCACTCCGGAAGGTGGCGTTCACCGGTATAGCGTCTAACACGGATGCGGCCATCACTGTACCCCAAATTAAAGCGGGATTCATCAGAAAACACCACTTGTTGCCAATCAGCACGCCAGTCTCTATATCCATGAGCCCATTGTAGCCGCAGGCGCCGATGGTTTTGCGTCAGGAGGATCCTGTATAAAGGAACTCTTGCACGCAGTCCACGGTGCAGTAGACGCCGACGAATTGATGAAGCACACAATGATACACCTGTAGCAGTGCACCAACGTTCTGCCAACTGTCCAGATGAAGCAAAACGGTCCGTCACCGCCATGCGGACCAGGTGTCTATCATCCCGTGCTGACGTCACCTTTCGGCGTCCACTCCCGGATTTCTGAGTTGTCTGGTTCTCTTGAACCCACTGCTTCCACACTCGCATCACTGTGCTGCTGTTACGCCCCATACGAGCTGCTATTGCACGATAAGAAAACCCTCCTTCACGAAAGCCGATCATTCGTCCCCGTTCAAACTCCGTAACTTGCTGAAATGTCGCCCTCTTTCGTCGTAGAGGCATAGTGACGTCTCATGTAACGTTTACCACTAGCAGATAGCCATACACGCCCCGCTACAGCCCTCTATTTATACGGATCCATCAGCAGTTCAGAGGGCGCTGCTCAGCCCACGCATGCGTGATGACTCTGAAATTCTAATCATTTGAATAGCATACCCTAATTTGCATTTCCTGAAAGTTTCAGCTCAATCACATGATTCCTTCATGGTGTTGCAATTTTTACAAACATGAATCACTTTCTCACCCATTCTCGTCTTTGATTTTACCATGTTTGGCGCAGTATAGCCCAGATGCTCTTGCGCCATAAAAAAGCCAAACAAACAAACAAATAAACCTTTAACAAAAGAGATATTTAAAACTGAATATTTAAGACTGACTCAGGCTTAGTGGATAGGAAAGTACTGTTCGTTCACGAAAAGAAGTCCGATGGAACAGTTAGAAATAACGGGAGGTGACGTCACAAACGGCCTATCCCATTGCAGCAGAGTGGGGAGGACTCCAATTTCAGAACTCGATTTTTTGGCGCTGACAAACGTTCACCAAAAAGCCAATTCTGAAATCGTAGTCCTCCTCTGCTGTAATGAACTTGCCCGTTTGTGACGTCACCTCCCGTTATTTCTAACTGTTCCATCGGACTTCTTTTCGTGAACGAACAGTAGCTCAGTAGCAACAGAGGTCCAAATAGAAAATTGCGAATGAAAATCCAGTTTCAGATATAGCCTCTCCTCAATATAGTACTGATCCCAACTTTTACCTAAATATTGAATGAAAGGAAGAAACAGCTTAGATATTTTTTGTCTAATATCTATTTTCTTGTGGGTTTCACGGCATAATGTCAATAAGGGTAATGTTGCGCCGGTACTTATAGTTTTCTGACTAATCCGTACAACTTGGCGCCCAGGAAGCCAACCTCCGGACTACAGTTAGCCCGTAAGCACTTTTTGGGGTACCGTTGGCGGTCATATTTTTGATGAGGCTTTGCCATTGCACCCTGGCAGAGCCTCTAATATCTGTGGATCAGTGACTTTCAAATGCAAACCTGTGGTCTAATGAATAGAGGAGATGAGGCTCCATATTTCATATAATTTTCGGGCCCGGGCTCATTAAATTGATGCAACTGAGCCTAAAAACTTTTCTGTATCGAAATTCTCCAAAGAACACAAATAAGTGATGCACTTTCGATGATTGTAAAAATACGTGCATATGAAAATCTGAAAGAAATTAAGTAGCGCAGTTTAGCAATTTTTTTTTAAATTCAAATCATACGCCAAGGGATTTCAATTTCGGGCTCTAATTCCCATAAAGTTTTTCGGGCTCAGACGGGCTCACAATGCAAGTTTTTGGGCTCAGGTCACAACATTCCGACTCGATGAATTTGAATTCGCCTCCTAAGTAAATTTTGTCTTATGAAACCTTCAGTGGTTAAATACAAACCCTATTACATCCATTTCGTCCTAAGGCAGATGATAAACGATTAAATCTTAGTACTCAGAGACAAATTATGGAATTCAAAACAGAAGAAAAGAAACGTATCATGGGGTAATTTCCGTCGCCTGTTTGATGCCCCTGTGGAAGAACGACTGAAAACATGTCGTTTTCAGCTGACTGCAAAGAATTAGTAGACATTAATATGTCTAAAATGACTAATAATGGTTGGCGTAAAAAAAAAGTGATTTTCAAATGAAACCTTTTAAATTATTTCTTTCAATCAGTTTCATGATTTCGAGCACTTTCCGTTCCTGATTGAAGCACCATACAATGGTTTACAGGTCCTGCAGTGGCGAAGTGTGGTAATGTGTTCGCCTGGTGCGCCGTTAACTCCAATTCGACTCCCAACGGTGCAAAGACCTCTTACTCAGAAATCTCATATAGGTCGTACTGCTCACTGTAGTCTGGGGTTTGGTTCCCTATGCCTTAAGAGGTTTGAATTCCTCAGAAAACTGTTGGTCCAAGGGCTTCTGATTCCTCGGAAAATTGTAGGACCAGAGGTTCGGATTCCTCGGAAAACAGTAGGTTCCAGCGCAGCATGACCACTGTAGACCTTGAGCCGTAAAACCACTACAAACAAACAGTGATTTACAAACTCATTTCCAGCAATACGGAAAATCGTCTACCTCCAACCCTTTAGTGAAAAAATATTACCTCACCAATAAAAGTCAGGATATACCAAGATTTTAAAAGAAATGTTCCCCGGAAACACATTGGTATAGGAATTTAGCAAAACTGACAAACCGGAAATGCAGATAGATATATGAAATATTCATTCGTGCATTACCATTTTCATGTCATTTATATGGCATTTTATTGCTCCTTCTATCGCCATCATTGATTCCTTTATGGTAACTGCATTCTCGTTTACAATCTTTTTTAAACACCAACGGAGCTATCGCTTTTCCAAGTTACAGAAATCTGGCATTTAAATTTGCATGCCAAACCTATCAACATCAGTGCGCTTGGCCCACTTTTTCCTTCGAGATATTTTTTTTTCCTTCGGCGGGGAGTTCCTTTCCAATGCGTGTTTTAACATATTGGAAGCGTTGAGCGAAATATGGTTTTAGGAAGGAATTTCAAGAAAATTCTTCGATATCATTTCGGCTAGTTCTATTAAACTTCTATTATCTCCAACGAAGAAACTTGCATCATTAAGTTTGTTTGTTTGTTTGGCTTTTTTATGGCGCAAGAGCATCTGGGCTATACTGCGCCAAACATGGTAAAATCAAAGACTGTAGTAAAAACCAGTACTTTTTAAAAATTTAAAAACATGCGTATGCGTATGGTCAGCATGGTCATTTAAAATGTCAAAAAGTGAACATCATTAAGTGTGCTCAGAAGAGTTAACTATCGGGATTTGGCTTCATTTAGAATGAAAAAATCACTGTTTGGCGAAAATTGGCACATGAGTCAGAGTACAGGGGTTGAGACTCGTGACAGAAGGGGGTCCCGAGTCTCGTCAAGCCGTTTTTACATCGGCTTTTTTCTCAGGTCCCCTGCCATACCACAATTCATGGTATTAGTCCACTATACTGTATTCAATTGTGTGTAATTATGCTCCGTGGCGAAATAAATATTGATTTCTTGCTTGATTGATTGGTAATTCAATTAATAAAAAAATATATTTAACATACTTGTATTTGGTTATGTCAGCGTTAGGTATATAATGAGTTTCATGTTGAGAATCATACGGGATAGAATTACAGTTCGATAACATAAGTGTCCATACATAACAAATACGGTATTAATATTCCATTATAATATATGACAGGTTTAATGTGTTGTCCGACATTAGTAATGCATAGTGGAATACGCCGTGCGAAATTACAATACAAACGATCTAATAATGTGGCATTTCCATTAATCTCTACGAATGAATATGCGATCAGGTGCCCCCTATTGATTTGCATCTTAAATTTTCACTAAATTTATCTCCGCTTTTATTATACTTTAGAAGGAGTAACCAAAGGGTCCACTTCATTGGGATGCAAACTTAACGGCCGTTGGTTTGAGTAGAACCTAAAAACGTAGGTAATTCATTTTTGTTTTTGTTTTACGGCGCAAGGACAACAAAAGTTTTGATGTGCCGAGATTTAGAGTTTTCCGAGGCCTCCGATTCAATAGTGCCAAAGAATACAAACATCAGTCTATGGTAGGAAGACAAGTGGCACGCGCCCAACGATACCATTGAAAGTGGCACACTGTTTCAAGGTATGATAGACTAATGTGTTACCACATCAACTTAGGGTAGTAAACGCACATTTTCCAGAGGAACCCGGATCTCTTAAGGACTAAGGAATCAACCCCCTGACTGCAGCGAGCAGTTGATGGGCAAACTTTTAGCACCTTTGGGAGACGAACTCGGATTTCTCGGATTCCAGATAACATCGTTGCCACAGCGCTACTGCGGAGACTGTTTCGTTTTACTTCAAAACTGCATGCGTAGAAAACGATGCTATTCAAAATCAAAAAGAGTAGAGTATCAGAAGATAATTTTGTAACATTGTTTTAGTTGTTTTTACACTTAAGACATTTTATTCATATGTTTCGCTTTTCCAGTTCGATTCCCTAACAGAAATATAAGGAGATGTAATTAGGATTTGAGAATTAAAACTAGCAAGAGTAAAGATTGTTAGAGAGCTTCTTTGGCTGTTCGCTTTAGTCCAAGAAATCCCCGTACTTCCCCACTAATTGCGAACTTATCCGTAGTAACGCCTCGTACTCACTTGCAAAGGAAATAAGGTCTGATTTAATTATTAAAGCAATTGGTTGGCAACTAAGAGATTGTGGGTTCGTGCCCCACAAAGGGTCGATGAACGTTTCCTTTTCTTTGCGAGTCATTCATCATCTAATTGCAAGAAAGTTTGAAACATATCATATATGTTTGGTCTCTGTTTTGAACACCACTTGGCACTGAAAGTGAATCTTTGGAAGCAGAATGAAGAAGTCGTTATAAAATTGGGGCAGGGTTTGAGATTGGAAAAACATGGCTATAATTTTTATAATGAATTACTAAGACCTCTTTGTCTTTAATTATGGAATTCGCCCTTTGAAAACACTATCAGATACGATAAAGGTTCAACATAAAGCTGAAGAACTCAGTTACACAGTTGTCAAGGCACTAGGAAGAAAACCGAGTAAATATTAGTTCGAATCCTGACTAACTCGTTCGCGGGTTGTTCTTTTCTCTTTAGGTTTTTATGAAAAAAAATATTTTAGATTAAATCGAAAAGTTTGGAGAGTTAGAAATTAGATTTCTCACTTTTATGTACGATTATCATTTTATTGTTTTCAACGCTTGGAAATAAAGAATTTTTGGTTAACTGCTGTGGAATAAAAACTAAGATACAAAGTAAATATAAAGAGAAGCTTTGAATACTGTATACAAAGAGGAGTTTAGAAGCAATGCAAATGCTTTTTATATCCGGTAACTCGCTAAATCCATTAAGGGAATGTAAAATATCCGTCTTTCAAAATAAAGTCCACATAATAAGTGTGCATGCAATAATATTCAGCTTCCAGCTTTAAATGTGCTTAAAACTTAAGGAAGGTACTATATTTCCACCTAAATTGCAGTCAGAAATAAATCGTGATGTGAAGGAAATTAATAAGTTGCTTAAATCAATAATTATTCCCAAAATATTCTTTATTTAGGTATGCCCAAAACCTGTTTTTATATCTGTCTCTTCCGTTGTGCAGTATCTCTGATCATTAAATTTCATCGTAAAATGTTTAGCGCATTAAATACATAGTCGGTGCTTTATAATCAGTCCATTGCTTCAATAAAATGTTGGTGGTGAAAGGGGACGAGAAATCTCAGCTATTCTCCGGGTTTGAATACGGAAAATTTTGTTTCATCGTGGCCGCCTCAGCTAAAAAGACATATTTGACCACAGATTTTTTCAAATTTCGACTCCGTAAAATTTTTTTACGCCCTGACTAAAAGATCTTGCTATTTTTTATTCCTTAAAGAATGGGCTTACCAAAGTGTTGTTCGTTAAAAGCGATTACATCATATTGAATTTCATCCTTATACCACACAAATTCCTTATTTTCTTCGTTAAATCCTAAATTCCGCTAAATATGGCCTTGTCATTATGACAGTAAATTATTCCTCGTTAATTTATGCATAAAATTCTCTAAAATATTTTAGCAGAGAAATTCAAAAGAGAATCAGCCAGATGATGTTGGGCTCTCTTTTCAGCAGAAAGAACAACAGATTAGTTATATTTTATAAGAAGAATACATAGAGCTAAGTTTGCAAGTAAAACTCAGCTTTGGTTATAAAATTTGCACATGTACTAGGACATCACATAAAACAACTTATGAAAACAGTCTTCGTCAGTCTACAATGTCATAATGGAGGCAGAAAGGTGATCCAACAGTGAAGTCTCTGGTAGATGCAGAGCGAGTGTGTTTTGCTTGTGTTCAGGATCAGGAGTGACAGAGAGAGAATATAAATGTAAATATAATAAACGAATATGAATTGTCTACCGCAGATGCACATCTGACAAATTGCAAGTTAAACACAAATATAAGAAGATCAAAAGAAAGGGGGGGAAACAGAAAAATAAAGGGAAAGAGTAAACTGGCAGAAAGAGCAGGTTGAGCAGACATGATTAAGCTACTGTATAGACCTGTAGACGCGACCAGCAGGGGGCATTACCCCAGTTGCCCAATACAGCTATTCATATATATATATATATATAGTACAATTCTCGGGTGCCTGGTACCCCATATGCTCTTTGCCTTGCCCCCATTGCCCTTTCATCCCGACTACAGACTTGTTACTACTGAAAAATTTTAGCTTTAAAGAAGTGATAAAATAGAGCTTTGTAGGTTATTTGTAGGTTATTTCTAGAAGAAAAAAGTGGGTCCTAGTGTACTTGTACTATTGAATGAAATAATATAATGTAGATGCTGTTCAAATCTGTGGAAAGTATGGTTGTTTCTTAACATGTTGTGGCGTGAAAATAAAGCTGAAAAATGCAATATTCATTAATTTAAAGGGTTCAACATATACAGAGAAGGTACTTTATAAGCTATAAATATTTCAATCCATGCGCATTTTCTGGAAGCTTGGGGAATATATTTGATTTATTTAAGTCTCAAGAAAAGAAAATATAAAAGTAATTGAAAGCACGCCAGTTAACACTGCTCTCGAATTCACGTTTCCTGATGTAACAAGCCCGAAAAGATATTTTAGACACTCACAGCTCTGACTTAAAAAAAAGTCCACAAACTATATAAATATATTAAAAACCATGTGATATTTGCAAGAAATTCCTTCTGAAATGCAACATGTACCAGGACGAATAAAAAGTAATTTTGTATAGAATAAATCTATAAATTTCTAGATGTTTTCATATCTGCATTTTCTTCTCTTTTTACATACTTCAAGGCTGCAATCTACGGATAAAATGAGCTACACATTTCTGAGTTTTAATACCTTTTTATTAAATTTGTAAGCATAAATTATAATGAACCTTCCTAAGCCAACCACTTAATGCCTTGTGAAAAAATGGTGGCCTATAAAGGTGATCTTGTAGTAGAGATCTATGGTATAAACATGGTCGAATGGAAAACAATTAGAATTACATATAAAAATAGCAAAAATTGAGTTCTATTTTCATGTAAAACATATATTTAAAAACTACGATTTGGTATTTCAAACGTTTAATCATAAGCTATGAAATTTACAATTTGTAAAAAAAAGAGATGGATACTAGTAGCTTGTTTTGATGCTACAATTGTTTTCTAAACAATTTTGAAATTCAGAAAACAATTAAACTATTTTTCTCTCTTCCAAAGATATTGTAGTTTCAATCACTCTATTCACTTTCTTTAGTGTTCCCTAAGACTATAGTATAGTAGGGACTTTTCTTTGAAATTCCCAATAACTGTGCTTCACCAGAATCGGACTAAGAAAAAAACTTAACTAAGTTAAAAAACACATAGAAAAACAGAAAATCCCTTCGAAATTTTAATTCCTTTTTTGAGTTATTTTTTTTTACAATGACAATACTTTAAAGTGCGAGATTATCGCTAAATTGTTTACTATGCGAGATCACTCCCTACCCTCATCACTCTCCAAAATGTGGTCGCTTATAGAAGGGAAATTTTTTTGATAACCTCCATTCCTGGAAAAATGAATTGTTAAGGGAGATGGTCGGATAATGGAGTTGGTCGTTCAGAGGGTTCATACTGTACGTTAAAAATCTAGGTGGCTTTAAAGTTTAAAGATGCTGTTTGGATCTTTTATTGAAAAGAGGTAATACCATTACATCAAGGCCATAAAAGGAATTCCTTCGGATATAAAAAAAAAACAATGCAGTATCATTTGGCGAACGCTTTTACCAGACAATTTGCCAAAGTAGACATCTGTCATAACAGTTTACCATAATCCTGCTCTCTCTGAGTTGAAACATTATTGCTATCTTTTCACCTCTTGTCATATTTTTCTGTATCTGAAGCTTTTGTGG
>QLNU02003225.1:74953736-74993710 GCA_006491805.2 Dysdera silvatica
ATTAAAATAAGTTAAAATGAAAATTGAGGTTAGATAAGCAACTACAAAACATATATACAAGGAAAATAATCCAATTTAATTTAAAAACTTTCGAGAAGAAATCCACAGTGAGACGTCTATGAAAGTTATAGCTTATAATTAACGCAACTATATTAAATAAATTAATTGCCTTAATATGTGGCTAGAGCGCTTGGTTCTCCAAATAAATGTCTTATTCTTACGCTTTGAATTGCGATCTTGTGTTGCTTGCTTTAACATGAAAATAATCCAAGAACGTTTTGAATATAGAAGAAGTATACAAAAATTCTTGACATTTCCCACCAAATACAGTTTCTTTAGGTTTTAAAGGAACGAAATAGTATATATTCTATAGAAATGGAAATGTATTTGCGAAGTGTAAAGAAAAAATATGTAGATACGTGTGCCACTCTTACGATATGTCTATCGAAACAAAGAAGATGTGAAATAGTTTGGCAGATATACGTCAATGTTACGATTTATAAATAAATTGGTTGGCTGGTTGTATTTCTATGGCGCAAGGACAGCAAAGGTTCAATCTGTGCCAAAAGAGAGAAAGTCGAATATACAGTTTTGAAATGAAAACAAACTAATAATATATAATGCTCAAACTGTATTAAACATTCATTAAAGCGGAACCACGAAATCACATTTGATGAGATTGGAAAAACCGATGTCAGATAAAACATTAAAAAGATTTCATGATTTAAAAAATGACATAAGATATGCCATGATGTTTAAAATCATTTCTGTTAAAAGCTAGTGGCATCTGTTAACTAAGATTTGTGCAAATGGATAACAAACGCAAAACTTTTACTGTTCCATTACACGTAACACACTTTAGGTAACCTTTCCCCTTCCACAGATGTTAATACGTGAAGCGTATGTGGCAGATGCGAAATCTGGAGAGAGCACCCTCTTTTCCAGGACCACTTCTGTAACCAGACTACTAGACTTTATAAATAAAAAAATATTATTAAAAAGGGCAAACATTGGTAATGATTTCTGACCACCACAGTTAAACTAAGGCCTTTTATGTACAGGAGAAAAAAAGCCCTGACACGGAATCGAACCAGAGACCCAATATATAAACAGGCATGTCATAGCCTGCTTGGCCAGCAAGGTACAAGAACGATGCTTCTGTTTTAGGTATAGAACGTTTCGTAAGACGCTGTTGCCCTTTTCAGAGTTAAAATAATTATAAAATGGTCAGAGAAAAAAAGCCACCTTGGCATACTTTTCGTAATGTTTCAGGATAATTTACGGGACAAAAAGAGATATTTCTGTGTCTCTCTTTTTTTCATATACACAGAGAGCTCTAGCTTGAGCTTTGGAGCGGGTGTCAGAAATGATCATCTATACATTTCTCCACAAACAAGTACAAAAATATTTCCCAGTGGCTTTGTGTGTTGACCAATTTTCAATTGTGTCATCCTAGAGAAAAGTAATAATATCTTACGAAAAAGCAAATACTGTTAACATAAACAATGCAGTTCAAACAAATATAGGTGGAAAAATATATAGTCGGAAAATTTATATATTTCTTTGGTTGGTAATTTATATTAAGATCAGGAACGTGTTAATTTATTTAAGTGTTATTTCTTTATGGGCCTATAGTGTCCTCTTAAAGAGAAAGCTCCAATAATGCTCTAAAAGAAAGACTTTAAATCATTGCCACCCGATACCATATACAAGGTATAAGGCAGCACACAGAAATTAGAAATACATTAACCGATCATAGAAGAATGCATGTTGGGAATAATGAACAACGATAATGGCGAAAACATTAGTACGAGGGGGCAATACGAACACAGTCGAAGTGGAAATTTTAGATGGAGGCAAGTGGAAGATATTCTAGGAACATATCCATGATAAGCAATGCCTTCTCACCTGAACAATAAAGCAATCGATAACTATGAAAACAACTTCTGTTAAAATAAACGGAAAAGAAAATTAATTGGAATAACGTGAATGACAATTGGCTAGGACGCACACCAAAGAAATTGGATGAGCGCTTCATCCATTAGCGGTTAAATAATGAGCCAATGCGTTAAGCGATGTCTACATTATTTCGTCACGTTGAAATACAGGTTTAGAAATTATCTTAAAGCCTTAAAGCTTTTTAGATCATAACACCTTTTCTACTACCTTTTTTCGTAACTTTCTCTGCAACGAAAAACGTTTAACGGTGATGCAGGACGGGGATTTTTATCAAGATATTGCATTTTATATTCAGGATTGTTACCACGTATTCTAAATTTCCATAATTGTTATTAAACTGTTTCTAAAGCTCAATGTTAATTAACTTTTCTACATAATATATTCTAAGTCAAAGATTTTACGGTTTTTACCGTGGAGCCCATATTATAACTTGAAAAAAAAACAGTTTATTGATCTTTGTTTTTAAAATTAATATATCGTCGCATTTTTAACTTTTGTTATATGACTGTTCGATATCAAATGATGTCTGCTCTTATGTCAATGGTCTTACTGGTTAAAATTATGCTGATTTTGGATTCAAATTAGTTTTTTATTTGCTTTCTCTCATTATTTATTTACATTTTATTGATTAATTAAATGATCTGCATACGTTTTACATATAACCTTTTTTCAGGTAATAAAACATTGGTGAAAATTATATATGCAGCCGAACATCTATTATTCGAATTCATTTGGGATTGCTCGTCGAAAATTCCACATTTCCGTACAAGAAAAAATACATAAATTCAAAGTGTTAACACCAGTTATATTACTAATCAGGAACACGTGATTTTGAAATAAATATACAATGATCCATAATATCCAGTATTATGTATTTTTATTTTATATAAATCGAACACTACGCAGATTAAATCAAACAACAATGTCAATCAATTGGTATCAATCACTACGCCAATAAACGTTGATTGATTGACATTGTTGTTTGATCCAGTATTATAATAAATATACAGTAATTCATAATATACCATATTGTAATAAATATACAGTAAACCATAATATAGTCCAATCCAGGATGAGGACGGCGTCTCTTTTTCTCCAAAAACAAAAATCTCTAGTTTGAGCTACATATACGTGGGTGGCAAAAATTATTGTATAATAAATTCCCCCACGAAAACTCACAAAAAACAACTATAGGCCAGTGAATCTACATTTTTCCGAGCGAACCGAACTTCGTGAGATTTAGGGAACCAAACCCAGGATTATAATGTCAGACGGTTGTGTTTTTTCCACCAGTGGGAGTCGAACCCCCGAGTTAACTGCATTTAAGGTGAACGCGTTACCAGAGGGCTACCGCAGGACTTTCAACGTATAAGAAAATGCATTATTGCAGTTGTTTTTGGAGTTGGTTGAATACTGGTTCTTATATTCAAGAACTTCATGTTAAATCATAAGAATATCAATATTCTTAAAACACGTTTCAAACGCTGGCGTTTTTTCCCCAGCATTATTTTTATTTATTGTGAAATATTTGAAATTTTATTATATGATATTTTAACGACCGTCGTGCTATGTCAGATGGAGGGACGAAAAGACTAATTGAAGTCGTGTCATTGAAAAACTTATTATTAAACTTAAAGTTCAACCGCAAAGATACCACTTAAAGCTTTATGGGTATTAGTTTTCATGAACATGTGCTATATACGTATATACAGGGTGTCCCAACACCAGGGTTGCAAACATCTAGGAGGGGTAGGGTACACCTAGACGAACAATATTTGTCATAGAACCTAGGGTCGCAAACCACTCACAGTACTAGTTCTAAAACCGTCCAGCATGCACAAATAGTGACAACCAGTGCATGAGAAGCGCAAAATGCGATGTCCTAATCATCTATGCACTTGAGCAGCTGACCTGAGTTTTATCTGGCGCTTTTCACGCACTGGTTGTCACTATTTGTGCATGCTGGACGGTTTTACGATTAACGCTGTAAGTGGTTTGCGACACTAGGTTCTGTGAGAGTTTTGTTCATCTAGGTGTACCCTACCTCTTCTAGATTTTGCTAACTCTGGTGGAGACACCCTGTGTGTATGTGCTGTTGACTGAATGAACAAAACTGTTTATCTAAAAATTTACTACGTTTCGGAAGTAGATTTCTCCGTATTATCTCTTTCTTTTAATTTTTTTGGGACATTAATTATTAAAAACCACTGATTCAATTTTATTTTACGTAACTGCCAGGGCTCCCCTGCTCTCACCTATTCTAAACCAGTTTAAGGAAAGCAAATACATCCTAATTTGAATGTAAAAGGCGTTAATTTATCGCGGAAATGTTGTAATCATTTAATACTTAATTTAATTTCACAAAACGCGCACTCGAGGAAACTCTGATCAAGTTTTTCTTAATTTCGGATCATTTCATGAAATCAACCACTTATTATTATCAGCAATATTAGTGGGAACAAAGAGTAATTAATGCAAAGAGAGAAATAGATATAATTCGCATATGAAAACATATTGATATGTAAAATGTAAAAGCTATTGAAAGCTATTAGTATAAAGAGCCTCAACTACAACCCTCGCCTCAATTCTTCGAACACAGCCTTGATTTATAATTTTCGCTTTTCTCTCTAAGTGGGCTATTTTTTTTTTTTTTTTAAATAGGATTAAGCCACCCCTAATTCCCATATTTACGTCATTGTTGAAAATAACCATTAAAGTGAATGGGCATATGCAAAATATTATAGATATATTTGAATATACCTGATATACTTTTTAAATAGAGCACCCTGGAATCAGGTTTAGAAAAAACTTAAATAATTCGAAAAGGCGCAATCGCTTCCAGGAAGCCATTTACATATAGAGGAGATTATATTGTAGAAGCGGAAATTTTAGGGAGTAAAATATATAACTATCCTTTTAAAGAAAACTAATTTTCGAAAATCTTATATCCTGTATTCCAGGAAAGGAGCTCTTTAATGAGTTTTCTTCTTCAACTACCAAAAATTTGCATATTTGTGCAGGGAATTTTCGGAATTATTTTCCCTGAAAAAAATATAAGATTTTACCTTTCTAAGAGTATAATCATTAGTTCATATAAAAATACCAATTACAATATTTAATTTCGTTATAAAGGTATTCCCTAGATTTGAAAAAAAATTAAATATTTGTGTATAATCAAATTTTATATATTTTTTTAAGTTTTATTTTCGATCAAATATCTGATGGTTAATTATTAAAATATAATATTCCTGTTTCTTACTTTCTCAACTACGGAAACAGATATGAAAAATGTTACTTTTCTTATTTTGCCATTTAAATTTTGTAAAGAAAATTCGGCGTCAATATTGTATCAATAAAATATATCATATATATATAGCAGAACTTCCAGGTGAAGTTTACAAAAGAATTTAGATATCTAGAAGCAATATTTTATGTAATAAACGTATTTTTGAATCACGGGAATTATAAAAATTTTAATATGCATATTGAATTCCAATATGTGGAAGTGTCCCCGTGAATCGCATATTACGTTCAAGCGAAAAACAAACCCAGTTATTCCTTTCTAATTATAAATTGCTTTGGGTTAGGAACATACAAATGGTCCCCAGACAAATCCATTTAGAACGATCGGAATTTGCCGGAGGATTGTACTCCCACGTCAATTTACTCTAATGTACTATTAGATGTTATATTTTATGTACAGGGTGTACTAGATAACTTCCCAAAAATTAAATGGTCTGTTAAAACGACCCTTGCAAAAAATAAATATAAATCAAATAGCTTTTGTATTAGCGTGCCTTCACTAAACCTCATGATGTGTCTTTTTAATTGAATGAAGATTGCCTAAAAACCAAGTGAATTCGCTGTCAGTTGTTATTCAGCAGTCTGGTCCAACATTGGTGACTGCAAGAGTTATTCTTTGTTTTAACGTTCGTCATCACTTACGTTAATTTTGTTTTAGTTTTATTCTTCTTTTACATCATACTGCATATCAACAGACGGCTTCGGTTTTGCGTTATAAATTTGTAGAATAAGGAAAATCTTCCTCAGACTCCCCGCATAATTGATGAGGAATTTCAAGGGAAGAAGCATATTGATTAAATAAATCAAGAAAGGAAAATTTGCTTATAATATAATTTTTTATTGCTTCAACATAATGTAATTACTGTAATTTTAATCCTTTCTTTTACCAATGAAAAATTCTTTTAATCTAAGGACATGCGTGCCTATCAACTACCGTCTGGTTGTTCTATAAAGCTAACTAATGGTCGTAGTGGTTTTACAGACGTAGCAATTAAATAATTATGAAGGAGTCAAGTAGCCTTAAAAAAAGGCCATACTGTTCACTCGTAAGCGAACGCAGAAAGTTCATAAGAGCGGTTACAGATTTTTAATGAGTGTTACAACGCAAATTGTTATATATGGATACAATATTTCTTCGCAATGGGGGCGGGTTACAACCCTAATCAACCCCCGTGTATGCTAGTGGGTTCAGTGTTACAGAAAAAATTTCCTTTATATTCGGTGGAAAGAGTTGAATCACCACCTTGAACTCGCCTTTCTTACGTTATTGGTTGATGTTGAAATATTGTCTCTGGTGTATCCTGCAGCCAATAAAGTGGATTACGATATCTTTTGTAAACTGTTTTACTTTTAAAAGGATTTAGGATATGGAAGTCTTTGATGAAAGCAATATATACTGGTAACGCATTAAAATTGCAATCCTGAGGAAATACAAGATATGCTAAAGCCATATGTATACCGAATACAATACATATGTATATGATTAATGTTATATGGATGCACAGATTAACTCGATTCCAAAAAAGACTTAATAAATACAAATTAATTATTTACATATCCTTCCATGCTCATAGGCGCATTTAGGAAGTTCACAAAGGAGGTTACAGAGATTTGTAATTAATTTCAACGCCTTTTGTGGTAAATTTTAAGCTTTTAAGTTTATTTTTTACTTATAATAGCACCAGCTATGTTCTTTAATATAAGGGTTGGTTGTCAAACCCACCTGAAACAAAATAATTTTTAGAGTAATGCTATTTGATAAAGAGAATGAGTTACGATCTTATTTTGTCAAATCTATAAGGATATTGACATCATTAATTGAATTAAATATTAATAAGAAATGTAGACAGCATGGGTCTATTTATGAGATTCCAACCTTTTATGAAACGCGAAAAGGTAAGGTTTATAATAAGTAATATTTGTGAAAAATTGCTTAAAGCTCTCCCGAAACTAAATTCTAGCTATGCGGGCAATTCCTAATACATTTCATTCATTTTTTTTATGAAATTTTGTGATCTTGCGGGCTACTTAATAAGCCTCCACGGACCACAAGTGATCAGCGGGCCATACATTGAGAAACACTGCTCTAGGTTGTAGAGTTCCAATGATAAGGGCTCACTGTAGTCCGCAGTTTGGTTCCCTAGGACTTAAGGGGTTTGGATTCCTCGGAAAACAGTAGCTCCCGGCGCAGCATGCCCACTGTAGTCTTTGAGCCGTAAAACCAAAAAGAAAGCGAAAGCTCAATGATAAGAAGTGTTATTTTTCAATTGTATATTAGAACACCAAAGCACCTTGGAATTCAAAATGTGGTTATTCAGCTTGAGGGAAACTTATGAAGACTAGGTAGGAAATGAAAGAAGATGGTATACTCAGGATTGAAATAAATTGCTGAATTTGTTTTAAAGTTTGAAATAAACAACTGTTTCCTTTTTGAAATGAACAACTGTTGTAATTTCGCTAAGTGTTGGTTATTTCTTCGTTCTTTAATTCTTCTTTCCTTGGTTTTTTTTTCAATTTTCATTGATGTTTAGGGTCTTACACGATGTTTTTTTATTTCTTTCGTAGCAGACAGGGCATCTGATTCAACATAACACGATCGTGGAGATGTTAAGCGTAATTGAAGCCATTTTGGGACAATTCTATATACGAATTTCAGAAACAGCAATAACAGGTTCTTATTAAATTATGAATTCTAATGCATACTTGAATATAATAATTTGTTATATGCATATATTTACACAAATAGACGAATAACGAAAATAGTAATGTGCAAAAAAATTGAATTATTGTGAATTTTATCGTAGAGTGTACGAAGGGAAGGGATTGGCAATCTACGACACGCTTCCGTGTGTGACACGCTGGTTAATTTTGAATGGTGCTGGGAGTGATTTAAAAATAAAACCAAATTAAAAATATGGCTGTCAAATTTAAAATAAATATTTCATTTGTTTTCTCCAATTAAAACTATCCCTGATTCAACATCTCTTAAAGCGAAATATTGCTATAGTCCGTTTGCGCAGACCTGACGTCCGATCCGCGCGAACGGACTACAGATATTAGAAGAATACAATTCAGTAAATCTCAAATCAAACTGACTGACCTCTTGAACTGCCATTCTATTTGCGTCCAAAGTCCTCTTTTAGCTTCGTTCCAACTTTTTCAAAAGAATCCACGTTTGCCCACCACACCCCCTTTGCACAACAAAGCAGTATTTGTAGGTGGTTGGTGTTGTGCATAATTATTACTGTCAACATGTCTGTTGCAAATGAACAAAAAACTGATATTCGTCCATTGCAAAGCCTTTAGACCGGTGTATATAGATTTTTGCAACAAAAGGATTGTTCCATTTGAGCTTCGTATTGTTTAGCTGTTGTAAATGACATCTCAAATGTACAAAGACATTTCAAGAAAAGAAATCGTTTTCATGTATCAAGAACTTAACGAATGATGAATTTAATTTGTTTTAATATTTGGCTAATAAAACAAACATTCACAATTTTCAGAACGTAGAAGGACTCTCCGAATATGACTGCAGTACCACATAGGGCCATCACACCTAAAAGAAGCAATATGTCTAGTTTTCAATCGAATGTAAAAATAGGGCTCTCATATTCTACATAATCAAATATATAAATCTAGTAAATGTAAGAATATTTTTCACGCAGAATTAATAACCTCTTATATGGAAATATAAAGAAAAGATATTGTTCGGTTTGCATTAATTAAAATTTTACAAATCATAAAAATTTGAGTATACCTTTTGATCTAGAGATTACACATAAAGATACTGATATTTTGATATAAGCTAGAAAATTTCTTTTTGAGACTTACAATTTCTTTAAAATCAGCATATGAATACATTCAGAATAAGCACATTAATATTTGTTGATAACAATATATGTATAAAAATTAGGGTGTAAAATTAATATGTGTAGATTTAAACAATCATAACATTGTATTGTTCCATTGCATTGTTTAATGAGTATATATAATATTTATAATCAACTGAACAGTAAATATACAGAAAATAAAAAGCAAATATATTCAGAATCGGCACATTAATTTTCTTTAGATTTAGTACATTTATTTCTTTATAATTCATTAATTAACCTATTCAAAATGAGGATATTTATTTCTTTTAGAAATGTGCATTAGTTTTTTAGAACCAGTGCATGGGCTTTTTAGAATCAGTGAATAGGTTTCTTAGAATTAGCACATGTTGTTTGGGGAAAATGAAAGCGTTTCGTCTGGTATCTTATGTAGGGAATTAGCACATACAGTATTATATTTTCTAGTTTAATCAAGTGCTTTATCATAAAGTAACTCAAATATGGTGGATGCATTTAATTAAGAAATTTTACGAAAAATTGATGCATCAATCAATTAAAAGAACGGCGAAACTATTTTGCAGAATGCCCTATTCTGATTAGTAAAATTGTTAATTCATTAATCACTGATAGTAAAACGCTGAGTTTATTTAAAGTTTCATCTCATCTGACAAACGGTGAAACTGACAAATGCGAATTTACTTCGAATATTTAAATCTCTTCATCCTTGCTCTAATGGCTAGAATTTGAATAAAATACGGTAATTGGCTCGCATACAACATAATTAAAACATATTTCATTCCTTTATGTTTTAACCAGTATATCATGGATTTGTCTCGGCGAATTTAAATAACGAAAAGGAAATTCGTTATTGCACTGGCATGGAAATAACAATCTTCATGTGTACCTGAAAAATGTTTTTATCAACGAAGGAAGAAGAGGAAAAATTATTTCGTTTACAAATCCCGAACCAGAGCACTTCCTCGTTGTTTATGAGTATAGGCAGGAAATGAAATTTGCGTCTTGTTTCAGAATTCGTGCTTTCTCAGAATAAATTTCCTGGACGTTAAAGGAGAAATTTCCCGAAATTTGAATTTTCGTGGCAAAGAATTATTTTATACGGAAATTTGATTCAAAGCACAAATTTTAATTTATTTTTCTTAGAAAAAAATGCATGACGAATTGGAAATGTATTTCCTTATTCAGAAAATATGTTGTGACAAAATGAAAATAAACAACTTCGTTTTCATTGAACATTTTGAACAAAGAATGAATAGAAATAAAGGAAAAAAGGCCTCTGTCTTTTACGAATCGCAAAATCTTAAATACCATATTTTATCACAAATTTACGCATGATTTGAACATTATTTTTGCATTTAAATAATGAATGGGGTTTTTTGACAATTCTAACGGCGTGAAAAACATTAAAGTTAAAAAAATTCTCTTTGTATACGCGGGTTTTTTTTATTGGCTTACTCAAAAAATTAGTTTCAAAATCCTGCAATATAACAATTTGATTGTCATTATTATTGTAATTTCCTTTTATTAACCCATAGGCAGATTCTATATGCGATAAGAAATAGAGACAAAGACTTAACTGTAGTTGATAAAGTAAGAAAAACCACATTATCGTAGGCATGGCCGGTCCTAGTAGGGATGCTCCGATCCTAATAATGTAACCGATCTTAGTAGGATCGTAGTAGAGATGATCGCAGATCGTTCATTATCTATTGTGGTATTGTCTTTGATCTTTTGATCAAAGGGGACAACGAGGACCTTTATTTTGTTTTACGAAAATAATTAAAAATATGTCAACAATGGCTTCCAAAAGTTAAGCACGCGACGGTGAAATCAACAAAAATGGAAAAGTAAAGCTTTAATCCACACAAAATTGCACATGAAGGTAGCAAATGTTTTCAAGCATTAAAAATACAAGAATTATGTACAAAAATGAAAAAAAGAATTCTTTTCGTAAGTTGAATGATGACGTCACATTTGGGTCATTATTAAAATGATGTTTAAAGGCAAGCAAACCAAACAAAACTTACATTAATATGGTGTGTAACCACCCCGGGGCTTTACACAAACTTTACAATGATTTTCCATGCTTTCAATGGGGTGATTAACCATCGCAGAAGTTAGCAAAAGTCTTTCCCCTATTAGGGCAGATTTTAACTCTCTAAGACTGGCTGGAGGAGGTAAACGTGCAGAGAAAGCACGCCGGGGGGCATCCCGAGGTGTTCAATAGGATTACGGTCGGGGGAATACACAGGCCACTCCATACGAGAAATTCCTTCACTTTCCAAGTATTTGCTAATGATGTTGGCTGGATGGGGACGGGTATTATCGTCCATAAGGAGGAAATTAAGACCAACTGCTGCAGCGTAGAGTCTCACAATAGGGTTTAGGGCTCCATCCCGATACCGCGCAGCCATCACAGAACCGTCTTTAAAGACATGCAGCTCGGTGCAATATTCCATTGAAATTCGAGCCCACACAATAACGCTGCCACCTCTGAATGCATGATATTCGATAATGTTCTTGGACTGATTGCATGTGCTTCAGTCTCTCCACACCCTTACACCCTTATCATCTGATTCCAGGGCAAATCTGAACTCGTGAACAGGATATTGCACCAATCTGAAACAATCCAATTGGCACTCTAACAACATTTTAATCCTTCCCCTCTGGCTTGGACGGTTAAGAACAAACACACGTGGTAGTCGGATGTACAATCTCTTTATGTGGAGCCTTCGCAGCACAGTACTCAGAGATACTGTCTTACCAAGTGCTTCAGCCATGGATGTAACAGTTGTGGAGGTCGCTTGTCGATTCCGCTTGGCTACTATAGCAATATACAGATCATCGCAAGGATGGTGACACTTGCACGACCGGGAACAGGTCTACGAACAAGTGGTTAGCTTGTTTGAAATTGTTTTCCTAATTGAGAAATTACCGAATGATTAACGCCAAAGAAAATAGCGACATCTTTGATTGACTGACTTGCTTCAAAGCGCCCGGCAGAACTCACTATCTGTCATTCGTTTTTTTTCAGCCACAGAAACAAGAATATCACCAAAAATAATCCTACAAAAATTATAATCACTTCGTATTAGCATTTAAATTCACCTCTTCAAATCCTTCAGAATGCTGGCGTCTTTAACGGATGTCTAATTAACATATATTCGGACAGTCAATCATGATTGGATGTAACATATAATATTTACATATTGCCATCTACATCCATCGCAGCGATTTTCATCCATTCAAATTCAAATAGCTTTTCGAAAATTGAAAATTTGCATTGCGTGCTTAACTTTTGGAAACCAGCGTATTTTGCATTCTAACAGTTTTCAACCATGTATACCTATAAAAGTAAACACCGCGCAACTGCGGGTATAAGAGTTTTAATTACATAACGTTATGTTAATAAGGACTGAGCAATACTATATTCATGAGCTAAATAATTAGAGTTATAAAACAGAGCATATATGCAGGATGGATCAAATGTTTGTTCGTCTTTTACGACACAAGGACAATTGAAGTCATGCAGAGCTGGGGACTTCGGGTTTTTACGGAATACGGACCTATTTTGCCCAGGGACCCAAACACTGGTCTGCTGTGGACATTTCACGCTACCATAGGAAACGAACTTGGGTTCTCTGTAGTATGGAAAAACACGTTACCTCTACAACACATTAGTGTATATAGTCGGATCTGGGGTTTTTTTTCCCACTCAGCAGGTTCCTCAGAATATCGCCTTTAAAAATCGCATACAAATACTGACGTTAAAAAATTAAGAAGAAGGCTCCGTAATTTTCTAAAATCGCACAAAACCAAAGCAATGAGTTAAAATTAACTTGAAACTGCATAACAAGTTTACAGAAATTGAAGGAAATAGGAAAGCTTAACAAATTCCAACGAAAATATTTTCAAACTTTATTCATTATTCATTTGATTTTATTAAAGCGTAACAAATAGTTTTTGAATCTTTATCAAAATTATTTTCGCTGTCTATTAGTAGTCCGCACTGTTAATAATAATAAATTTTTATTCAACCCGATATACAATATTTCGTGATACATAGCTTGAGCAGTATAAAAATTATAGAAATGGAAGAGAATATAAAGCCGAAGCTTGTTCCGAGATTCTCCTCCAGAATGCGGTGATGTTGACAAGAGAGAGGGTAAATTTTCATATTTCTGAATTATGCTTATTTTAAAGAGTTCAGTTGTTGTATATCTTTGGTAGAAGGACGTGAAAACCATTGTAATAACTTAAGAACAGACTAAGCGTCGCTTTTACGAATTAATGAGCAAGAAGTATTATTGTTATTTGGGATTTTTCATAGGTGCAATTTGGTGCAAATTTATCATTTTCATCACTAAAAGATGCCGTTTCCACATCAGATTTGCACAGTAAATTCAATGGATTTTTGCAAATTTTATTCCCGTTCTGTGCAGCCCCTTCTTTTCTAATAATGCACATTTAATCAGCCGTTACACTTTATAATACACACTTATATTTATTCTTCTCTCGTACAGTCATGTAAACCTTTCATTATATCATTTACATTATATGGTTTTGTACTATATTATTTACATTATATGGTTTTGCACTGTATAATTTACATTATATGGTTTTGCAGTATATTATATACATTATATGATTTTTTACTATTATATTTACATTATATTATTTTCCATCATATTATTCCCATTGCATTATATAACGGTTATAATATGATATAGAAAATTCCGTTTTATACAGCAAAGAAGAAAGAGAAGGAGGAAGAGGAAGACGAAAAAAAATTCGGATATCCAGACAAAGGTCTCTCAGATCGCGTTGGAACGAGAGACATGGCAGCACCTGCTTACACTTCAGGAAAGAGAGTAAAAACATGTCACATGTAAATTTCCTTTTGTCGGCAAATACTACGCTTAAGAATGTATCGAACCATGTGCACTAAAATTTTTGATGCTAATCTACATATGTAGATTAAAAAAAACAGATGAAATATAAATCCCAAAACTTCAAAATCGCGTGCAAAAATTCCGCATAAAGAGAGTCCGGATGTGGATATAAAAGAAGCTTAGAATTACGTTTATTATGTTGATAAATATAAAAGAAATACAGTCCAACTTCGATTTAACGATACCCGATGTAATCGTATCCTCGCTTTAAGAGTTGATTTTATTCGTCCGGATTGAGTTGTGTCGAGTCCAGCGTTATACTTTCCTCGATTTAACGTTAACTTCCCCGATTTAATGATAACTTTTCGTCATTAGCTTGTAGCTGCCTGTAGAATTGTGGTTGGAAAATCATCTGTACTTAGAAAGCCAACTTCTATTGAATTTACCCAATTGAAGCAAATATTGGTCTGCAGTTTGCAAAGAAGTGTTATTTACTGCGTTTTCATGTCAACGATGATCTTATCGATGGATTTCAGAAAAGGCAATGTCAAATGTTAACTCCAAAGAAAAACTAAACACAAAAGTCAATCAAAGATTCTAATTCGAGATAATAATTACGTACGTGCTTACATCGTATATTTATTAAAATCAACACGTATTCTTCAGAAGCTGCTAAGTATTTTCATATTTTTTCTTTTCCCATAATTTCTTAATTTCAGTTCAGATCAATAAGGCGCCCATGATGTTTGCTCGGGGAGGGACAATAATATAAAAAATATATATATATTTTTTTTAATGTGCTAGTTGTTACTTTTAACAAATTTACTTGTAAATGTTTAGCCCAAGGAAAGCCTCGGAAATTATTTCCCTACCATACGTGGATGCCTTATTTGTTCCGATAAATGTATTACCCCGATTTAACGAATTCCTCTATTTAACGCTCATTTTCACTAGTTCCATGAATATCGTTAAATCAAGATTAGACTGTGTTTTAAGTCATGTGGAAAGTGTTAACGTCATATTGTCAATATCATTAACAATAATGCTTTTCATTAACAATAATGCTTTTCATTAACAATGATGCTCTCATTAACAACGATGCTAACACCAAACTTGAGAGTTAAAGACTTGAAAGCACTCAACCTATCACACCGAAAAATGTGGTATTTCTAAACACATGCTGGACTATTAGGAAATATTAAGAGATAATATCCGATAGAAAATTATAGAGTGTGCTCATAAAGTCTTTGAACGCATTAAATCCAATGATATTTTAAATGAAAATCATAAAAATGGAATGAATATTATATATTTATTTAATATGAATTCATCAGTTTTGTATATTCTCCACTTTTGTCGGATTACTCTAAGGTATTTTTCAATGTTAAGCTTTAGACTTTCTAATTCTCTGGTCGAAAATTTTTGTGCAATTCTTACTGCTCTCCGTTTCAGGTTGTTTCACCAGAATTCACTTTACACCCTGTATAAAAAGAATTGAGTACTTGGCTCTGATAGTCTTATCTCGTAACACTAAGTGCAAGGATATACACATTGCGGTTATAATAAAAATAGTTTTCCAGAACCATGCATACAGAAATAAAATGTGATTTAAATTATTAATAATTAATTTATGCATTTTTTTTAATTTATGTAATATAAACCACTACTCCAATAAACTTAGTCAGCCAGACAGTTATTTGGACGAAGGCAAGTAAATTACAATTAAGAAACATTTATATTTTATTTCAAATAAATTATTACTATAAGAATTCTTTCTCTCTCCCACCTTTCAAATTACGATTTAAATTAAATCGGTCATTGTCGAAGCACCATATCATTATTTAATAATATTATTTAAGAACATTAGTTAACAAAATGCCCATAATTGAAATTATTTGTGATTTGTCACATTTTGAAATAATTTCAAACGCGCTGTTAAAATCACATTAATCACACTAGCCAGGGGCATGAAATGTCACTCGTGCATACAAAGTAAAAATTATTTACCGGAATGTAAAATGTCGTAAATTCTACAATTTGTTGTATATAATAGTTTAATAACTTTGTTTATATCAATATTAAAACTATAAAATATACGAACAATTTTATATAAGAAATCTGATGCCGTTTCTCTGTTATATAATATCTTTATAAAGATGGAGAAAGAGATGAACATAGAGAGGTAGACACAGCAACTCTAAGATCGGATGCATCATGTAAGGGAGCTGGTTATCAATTTTATTGACAATACCAGCAAGGATTTCCAATAATCGAAATCCTGGTCCCACTTCCGCCTCATGATTAATTTTTACCAATAACTATTTCCATTGGCGCTGTATTAATACCGGGAAGTTATGAAACCCATTTTCTTCCTCGTTAATTACTCCCTCCATTTAAATTATCATGCAAAATATTTCTCCGCCTAAGTATATTCTTGGAATTTAAAACCACTTTTCAGATAATGGCTATTTGTAAATCCATTCTTGAGCTTGCACCAAATTCAATACTTCAAGGATTTCATAATTATATCGAACTAAATTCTCGTTTCGTTTGAAATTAAGCATTGTTTTCATTCTCGAACGATAAATAATCATAAAG
Organism: Dysdera silvatica; assembly: GCA_006491805.2. Classification (NCBI taxonomy): domain Eukaryota; kingdom Metazoa; phylum Arthropoda; class Arachnida; order Araneae; family Dysderidae; genus Dysdera; species Dysdera silvatica. Next base: position 74,970,337 of record QLNU02003225.1, read on the forward strand.
CTCGCCTTGGATGAGGTTTATTGGAATTTTACACATTCTATTTAGAGCCCTACATATTATTCCGACATTTTAAAGCAGTGATTCCCCATTGGATCCGATGGTCTTCTCCAGGGCGAGTGTTTTAATAAGATGATTAGGACGTGTAGATGAGCCTTGTCTTTGCTTCACAAGGCGGCCCGATAATGTCATCTTAGATGAGAATGATGGCTTAACTACATCAAAATGACATTTATACATGACTGATATTTATAAGAGTAAAAGCTGATCAATCTGTGTAAGGTTTTGCGGCAAGCAGCGCCTTTCCATTCCCGAAAATACGCAGTTGAATCAATGACAAGAGGACTCGTTACATTTGACGTTCAAATGGACAGGTGTGATGGTAAGTCAATATAAAGGCAACGACGGAAAGAGTGGACTGTTGGAAAACAAGGAAGAGCACTGTAGCGACCATCAGAAAGTCCAGGCCGGAGACAAATAAAAAATAAAATAAGAAATAAAATTCTTTGCTCACCGAATGCCTATTTATCAGGTGCGCAGTATCTGTTTGGAAGTAAAAACCGATGAAGAAGAAAATAAGATGAAAGGTGAGAAGACAGTAGCCATAGAGGAAGGAAGGAAGGTTGTAGCTTTCTCAAAGTAGAAGAGAGCAAAACGTTAGAGCCGAGGAGGAGAGGCCATGAAGGAATTAGGTTTGGAGGAGAAGAAGAGAACAGGAAAACAACCAATAGAATGGTTCAAGGCCGAACTAGGTTTGGAAGACGAACCAGCGACTTCACAGGCTGTGATCAAAGCTATTGGACCAAAGGAGTTCACGGCAGATATGAGGCGAATTTTATTAAATTTTATTGTTGCTATGAAACATAAACTATTAAAACGGTCATTCCACACCACTTCGACAAATTTTATTTTTCATTTTTTTTGGTTGTTGATTTCTTTCGTACTTTGTATGCTGCAACATATATGCAAGAGAAGTCAAAACCCAATTGCAATTTTTTTCTTTTTTGGCTTGATTGATTGATTGTTTGCTTTTTGGTTTTACGGCTCAAAGACTACAGTGGTCATGCTGCGCCGGGACCTACTGTTTTCCGAGGAATCCGAACCTCTTAAGGCCTAGGGAACCAAACCCCGGACTACAGTGAGCAGTGCGATCTTTATGAGATCTCTGAGTAAGCGTTCTTTTTGCACTGCTGGGAGTCGAACCCGGATTAGCCGCGCAATAGGAGAACGCGTTACCACACTGCGCCACCGCAGGGCCCTTTTATTTTTTGGCAACAGGCATCGGAAAAACAAGATTTCGTGCAATTTTGCGAAAATCAAGTACTTACAAAATCGCATGTATTTTATTAACTAATAAAGATAAATCAAATATTCAAAAAGATTTAAAATCTACGTAGTTTGTTTACTTACATCGCGTAAGTTTTACAGCTTTAGATTATTTTTTAAAAAATTCCGAGTAATGTGATAATGACCGAAATATTGCTGAAATCGTCATTTTTTAAAACAATTTCCTCGTGAAGGGAAACAGATATCAATGTTGCGTTTTTTTTTTATATGTTAGCATTATGGAGTTGTTATTTCCATCCCCCTGTTAACATACAATAGTTTGAAATTTTGAAAATTTGCAAAAACAGGCATTTTAGGCGACTTACAATTAAAAAAGGGGAACAGTTATTTATCTGCTTGAAATTCGGCAAAGAAGCACCACTCTACATGCTGTTTATAATCCGAAAAGTTCATTCTGTTATTCGAATCAGTCTATGAAATACAACCACCTTCAATCTGGAGAAACGGAAGATGACCTTGAAAAGGATCGGGGGTGGGAATTTGCTCCCTGTAGTCCGGGGTTTGGTTCCCTAGGCCTTAAGAGGTTCGTATTCCTCGGAAAATTGTAGGTCCAGAGGTTCAGATTCCTCGGAAAACAGTAGATCACGGATCATCATGACTATTGTATTCCTTGAGCCGTAAAACTACAAACAAACAAAAAAAAGAGATAAAGTCTAACATCCAAGTTCCTGAAAGGTTCACTTTTTGTCTCTTATGGTTTAGTTTTTTTAATGTTTCATTTTCCCTATTTTAGCGTCTTTTTGGAAAAAAGTTCAGAAATTGCATCACTCATTTCTGGCTTTATGTTATGCACTCGTCCTGTGGGTGTTGATAAATCCAAAGGACACAAGATCCTTAAAACATTTTTCAGTTCTACCCATATGCAGTCATTTTTACAAATTTTGAAACTGGTACACTTGGTCCTGAAGGATGAAAGATACATATTTTAAAATCTTGTTTAGAAATAGAAATGTCTTTTATAATTCCAAGCCGCCAATTTCCTTGGTATATGTATAACAATTGTTATTCGCACATTCAAAGAAAGCGATGTCTTGGATATTTCTTTGGAGATTTTGAAATCGATGAAATGTTTCGAAAGAGAAGTTTCACGGGCTCCTATAACACATATATTTAAAGGAATGTGGCTGTGGTAAGCTTGAGTGTTCAAAGTCCTAATGTAGGAATTAAATCAGTCTGTAAGAAATTCTTCTTGCTCTTCAACCTTTGATTGTACCACAATGACATATTTGATTTGAGATATGTTTTGTTTACAAAACTCAAACATATCCTTTGGTGTTGTGATATGATCCTGGGTAATTCTTTGAACGTCCGCTTCTGATACAAGTCTTTTAGTGGCCCCTCCAATGACGTCACAAGGTCCCTTACCATGTGAGGTTGCACAAAAATGCCACTCTGTATTCAGTCCAAAATCTTGGTAATGACTGAGGTTTATAAAGTTTTTCGTGTTTTGTAATGTCCTGATGCCTTGTCGGAGAAATGTATAACCTTTCCCACATATGGAACAGTGGCTTTTAAAAGCTCAATTCCTTTTGGACTGTGTAAACTTCTTCCACTGTGTGATTAAGGTAATCACTGATAACGCAGATACTCTTTCTAATCGCTTCTACAGTTTCATTGTCTTGTATTTTAAAGTACAAAAGGCAACAGGTAAAAATGATTCTTTGTGATGGCAGTTAATTTGATAAATATTAAAGAATAAAATAATTCAAAGTCTTAAACTGAAATCTGAACTAAATCTAAGTCTGAAATTTGAAATACAAATGTTTATGTATACACTGGAATTCTAATTATTTAAATATATACCGATATTTAGAATATTTAACACTTTGTGGAATCTTAATTTGGCCATGCAAATATCGAAATAAGTTCAATCCCCCTTCTGATCGTTTTCAAAAGTAATCTTCCGATTCTCCAGTTTGAACGAGTCTGTATCTCACAGACTAGTTCGAATAACAGAATGAAATTTGAAGGAGTCTGTACCTCACAGACTAGTTCGAATAACAGAACGAAATTTCAAATTATAAACGGCATGCAGAGAGGTGCTTCTTCGTCAAATTTCAAGCAAATCCTCCTTTTGATCTGTGAGTCGGCGAAAAGGCTCGTTTTTGAAAATTTTGAAAATTTCAAACCCTTGTATGTTAAAAGAGGATAGAAATAACAACTCAATTTTTTGGGGTAAAACTCTGAGATAGAGTATTAATTTATGAGAAAATCTCGACGTTGATATCTGTTCCTCTTCATGAGGAAATTGTTTCCAAAAAATGGCGATTTCAGCGATATTTCAGTCATACTCACGTTACTCATATTTTTTTTTACAAAATAACCTAAAGCTGTAGAACTTAAATCATATAAGTAAATAATACGTGGATTTCAAATCTTTTTGAATTTTTGATTTATCTTCATTGGTTAATAGAATACATGCGATTTTGTAAGTGCATAATTTTCGCAAAATCCCACGAAATCTTGTTTTTCCGATGCCTGTTGTCAAAAATCTAAAAACAAAGTACAATTGGTTTTTGACTTGTCTTGTATGCATGTTTTAACATACAAAGTATGAAAGAGATCAAACATGGTCGACCTACCCCCCCCCGCTTGTCGAAACTCTGTGGAGTGAACCAAAAGAGCTTACAAATTAAAGCATAGGTAATATTATAATATAATAGGTAATATATAATTCATGTTATATATTTTATTCATAATGGATTTCATTGTTACCATTTTTTGCTCTTGCGTAGTAATGGATTAAATGCACGATTGTAATAAGTTCTCAAAAATTAGTTCCTCTATAAATGAATACAGCCCATGAATAAGAGTTGTTGACCACAAATTGACTATTTTGAATTATTTTTGGCTATAATTTTTCATGGCCCACACCGATAGTAATATTTTATTTACTATATATTGTCGCTTTATTAACGTTAGTTAATAATTTCGAATTATGCCTTTAACTGCCGTAATTCTAGTATTCTTTGCCATTTTAGTATTTTCTACCGTTGCAATATTCTTGCAACAATTAGATGTAATGCAATGCAATTCTTGAAAAAAAATTTTAAATTAGCTTCATAATTATTAAATCTACGAATTAAAGACTTTATAAATTATGTGTTTTTCCCATTTTTTGTTAGAAAGTAGCATTTTTAATTATGACTAAGCTTTGATGTTTCAAATTTTGTATGATGCTAGAACCTATTACAATAGATACTCCTATACCAGGACCTGCTTTTGTAGATAGAGAAAAGAAATCATGGTTTACACTCACAAGCAAAAGTTGGAGAAGCGACAAATAATCCCTCAATACCCTCATATAATCCCTAAGGCGTTCCCTTTTGGTCAACACTTGACCAGACAATTTGAAAGAGAAACGAAATATTAATTTATTATTTTTCGATTAACGTCCTTATTTTCATTTCCAATTTAGTTATCTTCAAACATGTGTAGATATTATATTGTTTGACGTATTACTATGATAAAAGTCATTTTTCCTGTCATTTCATAAATTTAAAGCGCAGCTGATCACACGAAATCTACGACCATTGCAAACTAGGGATTAGGATAATTCTGTTCCCAAGAAAAACGTCAAATAATAATTCCCTACACGTTGGGCAAAATATGAGGTTCAATACCTAAACGCTGGTAATGAATCCAATCGTTTTAACTACGGAAAATCATTTTTTAAGTATTAGCGGGAAGATAAAAAAGGATAAAAAATGCGAACTCTAAAACAATAAAGAAATTTCGCTAACTAGAAAGTGATGGCAAAAAAATGCTTAAGGAAAAAAGTGGAAACAGTGTTTGGGCTCTTGTTTGGGGAATTGTTATTCCTCTGGCAACAGAAGGAGAGGCAATTAATTACAAAAGATTCATTACCCTTGAGGGACTTAAGGTATAAATGAAAATAAAAAAGTTAGGTCTTCGCGTTTCAAGTTTTTAGGAGTCGATAATTTTCTTTGACTATAAACTGCGCCCCATACTATGTCAATGGCTATTAAACATACTTATTTTTTGTAATATCCTTTCTTAAACGTTTTGAACGTGTAATTAGTGTGCGTAATTAACAAAAACAAATTACGAGTCTTTTTACCTTATATCTGATTTCAACTTTATTAAATTGTGTAATATTTGAGGCTCAAATTTTCGATTCATATTCTCTATTTTCATAAATTTTATTGATTAAAGTTAATATTAAAGGATATTTTAAACTGTTACTGTTTTTTTAAAAAATAATATGAGCTACAGATTTATAATTATAGCAAATTAAAAGTGCAGAATTAAAAATAAGGTTTTTAATTTACGCAGTAAGCTATGAATTCATGGCCCGATTTATTCTCCCTTATTATATATAATTATTATAAATTCTCAAATTAATTAAAAACTAATTGAATGGGTGATTGGAAAAAGGATAACATTCCAATCAAGCTTGTTTCTGGAAAATAAAAAAACTGTAATATTGCGAAATCATTAAATTTAGAAAAACATTTTAATTAGTAAATTATAACATTTTGAGAAAGATTATTTAGTAGCAACGAACAAAAATCTTCTCTTTTTTAAATAACTAAATAAAAAAAATTAAAAAATTAAAGGAATATCATAATTTTTCATTTTTGGAAATTTATCCTTTTTCCAATCACCCATTCAATTGATTAAAACAAATTAAGGAACCTTAAAAAAATAATCAAGATTTTAAAATTAATATAAAATAATTTAATTCGGATAAAACTGGTATAAAGGTGAGATTTCCTAAATACTCATTTCCAATCTCAATACTAATTTATGCACGAAAGGTTTCAATGAAACTATATAAGCGAAACATTTCAACATTTTATCCAGAGAATTAAGCATCAAATATTTACCATTAAATATCAGCCACCATTAAAATTTATTGCATTTGTTGTAAATACTTGATAGTAATGCGAAGTTTATAAAAACTATGGCTTTAATAAATAAACCGTAATTTTATAATTGAAACCTACACAAACCCGAAACGTATCAATATTTTAATAGTAAACAGTGTGTTATACGTTTACGTGTTCTATTTAAAGAAGAAAGTATAATCACAATGGCAACTAATCATCGTTTAAATTCATAACAATTCATCCGATTAAGTTACTGTTTAATCGAACGTTCGTTATTATCATTGAATAAATTTGATGATATTTAGTAATGCAGATTGCTAAGTATCATCGAATTTCTTCCTTGAATCAATTTCCAGTGAGCCATTAGCTATTATCCTCTTAATTGCTTCTGTAAAATGAAGAAGTTATTGTCAATTTCAATTTTTTGAATAAAGAAGGGAATCTCTGATTACGTTTACTTCAAAAATTTCTCATGATCGCTAATTACTTTATTTTTATTACAAGTGCAGCATTCTTTTCTGCAACGCTTTTGTTTCTCTCTCCTTGAACCCTCGCAATCAATTAAAATATTAAATAGCTAGTAAAGGGCTAGTTTTATATCATAAATGGCTAAATTCTCTTCGAGTGTTAACTATGCTCTAGTAGAACCAGTTGAGAAAAACATTTCAATTTTTCGAAATAATTCTCCAAAAGAGTAAACGAAAAGTATACAAAAGGATCTATCAAAGCAGTACCAAAAAATGCTTTTATTAAACTCTTATCATTTTTTCCAGAAGACTTATTGTATTAAAACCGTAAAAAGCATAGTGAAACGTTAATAATGATTTAAAGAAAACAAGTTATGCGGATTTGACTTAGTATAAATATGTTGAATAGAATTATAAGTACGGCGAATAACCAAATACAATAATCGATCTGCAATCCATTAAAAACATATTCGAGTTGGATTTTTGTTCCATTAGAAGGCCGCAAATTTGTTATTTTGTTACTGGATCGCTGAGTTTTATGTCAATAGCAAAATCTAGCAAGAAACTACATGGAATCAATAATATATATTTAGATATTGTTTTTTTTAATGCCGCATTATGGAGATTATACTGACATGCGGTATTTTTCGTTTTTCTGTCAATTAACACTTAATGTAAAACATTTTAATTTAACTTTATTGTAACTTACTGAAAAAATAAAAAAGTGATATATTGCGCAAAACTAATAAACACTTAACTAATTAAACTTGCTTTCCGATTACTTAATTTTTTCACAAACGGATTTATGTTGCATACTATGGCAAACTAGTCAACAGATTGATTGTTATACTTGAAAATTCCAGCACCCACATTTATTATCTCATACTACAGCTTTTTGTTTTAAAAAAAAAAGAGACCCCGTCCTCATCTTGGATACGAACGAGGGTACCTCCGTTGAGTCCGGAGTGTCTTGTCCGTTAGTCGAACGATGACAAGAACAACTATCTCTTTCTGTATGTATGCTAATGTAGGATAGCACACAGAGATACAAGACATATTCTACACATGCAATTAAATATTCGTAATGAGTTACGTGTGGATATGCATCCCTTTAATAAGATGTCCAAATCACAGAATTGCTGAGAATATTTCTCTTTTTAATTCTAGAGAAGGTACTAAGAACAGTATATTTCTTAAACGCGAAATGTATATCTAGATTCATTTGATACAAGATTTTTACTTCATTTTAAAATACTATTTAAAATTTTATTTTGGTATAATCACAATAAAACTTACACATATCTAATTACACTCTATATAATCACAAACTGACGCGGAATCACAAACTTAAATAGTTGACATATTGTCCATATCCCGCAAATTCCTAGATATCTTATCCACAAACATTGAAGCAACGGAAGTCAACGATTTGTTTCAAACGTGGTTAAGGTGACAGCATTGCGAGCTCGTGGTATCTGCCTTTGTGTTGAAAACTGATGTGTACCTTGCTTGATGTGGCGACCTCGTGAAAAATAGTTCACCAAGGCATCTATAGAAAGTCGTTGTTACTTAAAGTTTGAACAAGCGTAAACTGGAAACGGAATCAATATAAGAGCGCGATCTGTCTTGTAAATAAGGTGGTATTTCTAGGATTGTATCGTATAAGTAAAATAATATCAAACCATTGGTCAGAGTTCAGGAAATAATTTAAAAGCTAACAAGTGTTTGGAAACATCGTTAAAGCTTTTAATAGTTTATCATTATCAAATTTGAATCCTTTTTTACCAGAAATAAAAACGAATAGTTTCCACAGGTAAAATCCCCCCCAGAGCATGGACTTTCTCTTTTAAATAATGTTCTTACAAATCGGTATTTCATCATTACAATAATATACTCACATGTATATAGACAGTTTCAACGCTAATAGACTAAAAAGTCGAGTTTGTTCACGCTGAGATATGATGATAAAATTATGCAAAAACAACTTTGTTTTTTGGTATTTTCAACATAATTTTATTTTGTTGTGTCTTAAATGAATTTAAATTTATCCAAGTGCTCTAAAATTTCTAACTCGATATGCAAGAAAATTTTCATAACTAACTGAAAGCAAATTCAGCATCATTGTATAAATTATTGTAGAATAAAAGCCGTGTATGCGGAGAGGGCGAAATGCCATTTTCTTGTTTTCCTTGGATAAATGAAAATTGAGCATGGTTTTGCAGCTTAATTCAATTCATGTCTGAAAAGCAATAACGGAAGAAACAGAAAATTTGTTGCTACTGGTCCTATTTTTCATTTTTGTTTCTGTCCAATCGGAGAGGTTTCTGCACGAACGTCAATCCCCGTTTTTTTCCTGATTTTTCCTGGAACTGCAGTTACTTCCGCCCCATTTATTTCTAGGAGTCAGGGTACGGAAGGGAGGGAAAAAGGCGGAAATGAATATGGCTCGGAATCTTCTCAATCAGCCTCCCCCACCCGGAAAGCGCCGCCCACCGAATCGTCCCTGAGATTCATAGCCGGAATTGCTGGCAGGCACAAATACAAAGGAAGGACCTACCGTGTTATGTATTATTTGATGTGCATGTGACATTCCTTCAGGTATCTCCATGAGGACAAAGAGAAAGACATAATACGATAGTTTTGATTGGTTTGTTTTTTCTGCAACCTGTCAAATACGATTGGCTTAATATTTGGAAGATCCCTATGATAGCTCTATCATGTCCATCACAAATAAATACCTAATTAAAATAATTATGATATAAATGAGAATATTTGAGTAATATTTGTATATCTTTTTCTATTTCGCAAGTGCTTAACTTCCTAGTTATTTTTATTTGCAGAACAATTTTCGTGAAGAGTTTTAAATTTTTTCTGCTTTATAATATCTTAATCGTGTTTCTATTTTATCGATATGTAATTTGAGATCAATTTAAATACCCTAATATTTAGAAATGTCATTTTACATGATGTTATAAAATATAAAAGTCTGTTTCCAAATTTTAATATTTTTTTTCACCTCAATAAGAAATGAGCACACGGTATTTTGTCAACAGTAAAAAATATATTGTATTTCTGTGTCATCTGATCCCAAAATTTGGACACCATTTTTACTCAATGGTTTACACAGTTTTATTATAATTAATTATAGTTTAACTGATTTGTATCAACAATTTTAATTTCTTGCTCAAACTTCATTGAGGATTTCAGCTAAAGGGTCTATTTCTTCCCCTTGTATGTTTTCACTGCTATATTAATTAGTTAAAACTAGAAAAAAGTCGAGTTTTATTTTTAATAATTTAACATATATATATATATATTTAGTATTACCGTTAAAGTGATATTTACCACACTAACTAATGCTATATACAGTCGAAATTATGAGGTATAAATGAATTGCAAAACTACTACTTTACATCTTACAGTTTACTAATCTTTATAAAGTACTCGATCAACATATGTTGTATATGTAAAAATTTAATTTGAAGGAGAGGGGGGATTGTATTCGTGTCTAAAACGAAAGATCAACAACACCTTTCGTGGAAGATATCAGTTTTAAAGTTAAAAGGATGAAATGGCGATGGTCTGGACATACCGGAAGAAGAACCAATCAACGACGGATGAGAGGAATTCTAAACTGTATTTCAAAAGATCACCAAAGACCTAGAAGACGTCTTTAAACTAGATAAGTAGGTGAAATAAGGAAACAGGATGGAGTGATATGGAAGCCAATTGCTTAGGATAGACTTGCGTCGAAAGCGTTTGGAGAGACTTCCATCCAAAAGTAGATGGCTGAACATGATGATGATGATGATGATATGTATAAATGTTATTTTACTTAGCATACATATTGTACATATTTGTAATGCCGTTTGTTAAATTTCCCACAATTAAATTAACAAAGAATTCTGTAAGCTCGAAATAAATAAAACTTCTGAACTGCAAATGAACCAAAATGCAAATAAAATAATAATATGATGATGATGATGATGAAGGATAGAAAAGGAAATAACAAAAAAGGAAAATAAACACTAATATATAATTGAGAGTTTTCAAATTACGTTGACAATTAGTCGTATTTTAGTAATTGTTATTGGAAATTAATTAGCTTCGAAAACCAATTTGAAATGTAAAATTTAATAAAAAAAAAAGACGAAAAATATAAATGCTGATATTGGAAGAACATATTGCTGATGCAAAATGGAAGCGATAAACAGAGATAGGTGCGCAAATTGCTATAATAACTCATGTATTAAATATTATGTGTAAAACCATGGTTTTCAGCCGAACACACAAAAGCAACTTAGCATAGCAATACAGAAAACGTGGCTACAATTTCCACGGTCAAGTGTCATTAAAATGTTTAATGATTTATCAATTTTCTTATTTAATTTGCGTATTTGCTCATTTCTTTGCGTACTCGTTTATTTATTTTGCTTCAAAATGGGCCTCAATGCCACATATTTTCGTTATTTTATTTTAGTAACAAATTAATCTTAAACTGTATATTATATTCAAATTAATCAAATTAATATTCAAATTAATCTTAAACTGTAAATTTATATTATATATATATATAAATAATAATAATAACAATAATAATTTACAACATATATAATTTTATTATTCACTTAAATGGTTACACTGATATACACGTACACACATATATTTATATCAGTGGCGTATAGTTTTGATTATCATTATCATTATCTTTTGTTTTATTTTATTTCTTTAAATATACCGGCATTAAAAAAACACGAATCACAAATTTTTAATTATTTTTTTGTTCCTTGCTACAATCATAGCTTAATATAGTATTAAATGACGCTGTAAAATCTAACACTTTATTATTTTTCTTTAGTTTAAGAGCTTTTTGTATATTTGTTATCTTCTGCTAAACACTGGCAGTGCTGAAATCTCATATAATAAACAACTTTAAAACTTTTATTTGATACTAGGTGGAGTAGATGCTGCAAGGTATCAAATTGGAGGTCTACAATGCTTTGTTTCAAATAAATCAAAAAAAATTGATAATGAAGCAAGGAATTTGTCTTCATCGTTAGTCAAAAATGCGCAAATTTGAATTTGCTCACATTTTTAATTTATAGTACAATATTATAAGCAACGTTACCATTGTTAGTAAAATTATACAAAACACCCAAATTTTGATGTTGCTCAGTGTTTTACGCATTTAAGTAACTCGATAAAAATTTTGAAAGCTATCGTTCTGATAAAAGTTATAACGATGTGTTGATTGGTGCTAAATAATTAGCATCGAACCTAAACGTTGAATATAATATCGAAGAACGAAGGAGCCTAAAAGCAACGAAGTTAAAAAAAAAAAGCAAATTTGATTACGAGTATGATGACAAACCGATCGAAGGCGAAACTTTAAAGTTCAAAGTTGATTGTGTTTTTGATATTCCAGACGAAAAAATAGCATCAGTTGACGAAAATTTTCAACCATTAATTCCTATTCAAATAATTAACGAATTCTTGTGGAAGCTTGATGAATTCAAAAATTAATCTGAAAGAGAACGATTAGAATTATATCAAAAAGCTAAAAATATGTCAAGTTACAGAATTTTAAATGAACGAGACATAATTGCTGTGAAACTTGTAAAAGAATTGCACTTTTTACAAAATTTTGATAAAAATATTATTATGTTTCCAACAGAAACTTTAATTTTATAATCATAAAAAACCTAACAAATTCATTTCCAAACATGGGTATAATTATTTCTATTTTTTTAACGATGCCGGTTTCTGTTGTTATGGCAGAACGTTCTTTTTCGAAACTGAAAAAAAAAATCGACTAAATTAATTTTAATTCGAATTAATTTAACTTCGTCTAATGTGCAAAATCGTTGGAGCAATCTTGCTGTCATTTCAATAGAGTCGCGTTTGTTAAAAGAATCAGACACCGACAATTTAATTAAACAATTTGCAAATATTAAAGCACAAAAAGTTTAGCTCATTAAATTAAAACGAAATTTTTAGGTTTGGTGTGAATTGTTAATTATTTTCGTTTTATGTGATCCACGTCGTAAACAAGTGCATTTATGTTTGTTCCGTGGCAAATTTTAAAAGTAAATATAAATTAATGAAAACTTAGTTTTATTTTATTTTGCTATTAAATAGCAACTATTTAACTCAACCCAAGTAATTTATGATCATAATACAAATTTTGGGCGTCCAAATAAAATTTGTACAAGGGCACAGAACGTTGTCGGCGAGGCCTTGGTGTAGGGGAGCAAGGTTTTCCATCTTTAAGAATTTGCAATTTATTTTCACAACTGCGCGTAGAAAAAATCTAATTAATAAATCGTTAACACTATTTAGCATAATAAAATAAATACGGCACAAATATTTACAATGATACAAATACATTGAAAATCATTTATAACGACGCAGATTAAAAGGATCAACCGCATATAATGACGGAATTTTTACAAGAAGTTTGGTTTGCTATTCTACTCCATACTAAATATATCGGTTATAACGACATCGTATATAACGACGAAACTTGCTATAACGACGGCGATTTTGTAGTCTACGTAGATTCTAAGTAGGGAAATTCGTATCGGATATAACGACGCGACTTGACAGTCATAAAGCAGAACCACGTGGGTTAGTTATTAAAATTTAAAATTAGTTATCAAAATTTAAGCGTTATTCTAATCTTGTTTATTTACAAATGTCCGAGAAATTTTTATCACTGCTAAACCTAAATATTAAAGATAGTGAACTTAAAAAGTGATTTATTAATTGAATATCACGAGGGTCATATTCTGAAGGGACCCATTCTATTTTTTCAGCATAGAGCCCACAAAACTTTTAAACCGGCACTGTTCTGAAGTCATTAGTATAATATTCTCTATAACAAAAAAAAATCGACGCACCAAGAAGGAGTTGTCCGATTGCGATAAAAATTGGTGGATGTGAAGAACATACATAGAAAAAGAAAGGATTAAAATTTCAGAACAATTGAATGATTTATTGCAGAGTTTGACCGTTACAAAGGGAGGAAGTCAATAAGGCGTTGGTCCACCTCTGGCCTGGATGCAAGCTGTCACCCGGCGTGGCATAGACTGATAAAGATCCCGGATGGTGTCCTGCGGAATTTCTTGCCAAATTGTCTCCAACTGTCGGGCTAAATCGTCAACATTCCGGGATGGTTGCAATCGCTTTCCCCATAGCGTCCCAAATGTGCTCTATGGGAGAGAGATCAGGAGACCTAGCTTGCCAAGGAAGTGTTGGGCAAGCTTGAAGACAATTCATAGCAACACGTGCCGTGTGCGGCCGGGCATTGTCTTGTTGAAACGTAAGTCCAGGGTGTCGCAAAAGGAACGGTAACACAACCGGTCGTAGAATGTCGTCTACGTACCGCTGTGCTGTAAGTGTGCCAGAAATGACCACCAAAGGGGTCCGGCTATCAAAGGAGATGGCACCCTGGACGTCTCCAGACACGTCTGCAGTTGTCGTCAGGACACAGTTGGAAACGGGACTCGTCACTAAAGACTATACGTCCCCAGTCAGCGCAGTTCCAAGTTGATCGAGCCCGGCACCACTGTAATCGGACTTGACGGTGTAAAGGCGTGAGAGGTAAGCGGCGTAACGGTCAGCGCGAGCGTAAATTCCGCTCTCTCAGTCGTCTGCAGAGGGTCATGTTGGACACATGTGTGCGGGCCACACGTTGGATAGTTGATAACGACGAATCCGGTGCTGTGACAGCTGCTCTGACAATCGCTCTGTCTTCCCGTTCTGTTGTGGCCCTAGGTCGACCGCTGCCGTCCCGACGCTGACATCTGCCGTTGTTGACCCACTCTTGCCAGCACCGTCCAATCGCCGCATCGCTTCGACCCACATGTCCAGCGATTCTTCGATTCGTCCAACCAGCCTCTTTCAATCCGATAGCACGACCTCTTTCAAACTCTGACATATGCTCGTAATGAGCACGAATCTTTCGGCGAGGCATTGTTACAGTCGACGTAAGATATCCGCAGTCAAAATGCAACAGAAATTTTGACCACATATTGAGAATCGCTCCTTATATACACCTGCTGAATGCGCAGTTCCGATGCGCTGGAGTTCCCGCTATTCATTCATTGGACACCAAATTTTAATCATTTGCATGTTCGGTCAAAATGTCTTTGCATACGAAATTTCATTACAGTCGGACAACTTCTTGGTGCGTCGATTGTTTTTTTTTTCATGGAGTGTATAATAAATAGTATTCACTACATTTGGATTTTAGTTTGTTTTCCTACATTATATATTCATTGTATACATTATAGATTCATTTTCTACATTATATACTTTAGTAGTATTTTCTACAATTTTTTCAATTTAAAAAACTAAGAAAGTACTATGTATTTAGTGTGGCTATAACATAATATAAACGGAAATTAAATTCATTATAATTATGTTTTTATTTAATTTTGAAACCAAAAAGTTTAATCTTTTAACTGTCAGAATAACATATAAATCTTTAGATCGCATTTCTATAGGATATTATGATTTTAAAAAGATATCGGTTATAACGACCGAATTTGCACGGTCCCTTGGAGCTCGTTATAACCCCTTTTCACTGTATTTAAAAATATATTTGCATTCTACCTTAAATTGCTTTTAAAATAGAATGCTGAACGTAACCTGTGCAATTGTGCGACAGCACAACTATCAGGTCATAAACAGTAGAAAGAGTTTTGCGTTACGCGTATGTCAGGTTATTATTAATTAATTTATTAGGTACAATGATGTTATTCTGATACAAAAAGTAAACATCTGCTATTGCGCAAACATCAACGATAAGCTGGCTGGTGATAATGTTGCCACTAGCTTGCAATATGTAAGAAGCGCAATATCTGCGAAGCACGATGAAACTTAGTATCCCACTGTATAATTAGGATAATAAGTGATTATTACCTTATTGATAACAATAACAGGTTCGATGGGAATAAAGTGTAAACAAAATATATTATTTATGCAGTATATTGTATATGCAGAATATTGTATATGCAATATATTGTATATGCGGTTTATTGTATATGCAGTTTATTGTATATGCAATATATTGCACATGCAGTTCTTCCCATAGGCGTACACAGAAATTCGTAAGGGGGATTTTAGGCTCAATGGTAGAGTTACAGGTCTACAACTCACATATTCCTATGTTAAATATACAAAATTTCATTGCAATGGGGGTTACAACCCCATGAACACCCCTCCCTGCATGCGCCAATAGTTCTTCATTAGTTTTAAGCATATAAAGGTTTCTATATGAAACTTACCCAAATAAAGACGCTATGGCGGTTTTAATTTCAAAAATATATTTAAACAATATTCTTCTAATTTTAGGTAAACATTGGGGCACAGGGTTTCTGTCTCTGGTTGTTTGTTTTTTTTTGTTCTATTTTCCTTCTAAAAATCAATACTTATTCAAAAGAATCTATCTAATTAATTTCGTGCATGGGTTGGCGTTATTCTAATTGAACACCGATTAAATCTCATGATTTGCTCTTACCGCGAGAAAGTCTGTACTTCTAATCCACTCGAGATAATGGAATTGGATGAAAAGATTGCAGATCGTTGATTGTTGTTTTTTCCCCTTCAAGAAAGCTTCTCCGAAATTCTTTCAACGGCAGATGTCAGTGAAATATAGAGCTATTTAAGAAATGTCAATAAAATACTCACATTCCATAAAACTAATTAAACTTTTCTCGTTCCGTTTGTTTTGAAAGAGCTAAAGTCAATCCAATATACAAAGAAGAATTAAAAAGAGAAAACCATTCAGATAGTTTCGTTTAAGTAAAGATGTTTTTTCACACAAGCAGGTTTATTTTTATCTCTTAACCAAAACAATGGCTTTTTGATTGAAAATTTTGACTGTATTTTTCAAGTGGACATATTTATGTATATACAAAAAAAATGATAAAATAAAATGCACATATATATATTGAGAATTATTAAGTATAATTTATACTTAATAATCTTATTGTATTGAGAAAATTCAGCCACATTGCTAAAGCCGTGAATGTGTTTTTGAATATATCTGTAATATTAACTGGACATGAGGCCCTGCGTTGTAATTCTTTTCCCTAAATTATATAAAAATAGGGAAATGCGGTTTTGTGGTTTGCATCCAAGGTTTTCAGCAGTTGGGCATGTCATCGTATTTCTCAACTAAATCCATTCGACTGACAGTTTTCAATGTCTCCCACATATTTAGGAAATTTTACGGAACATGCCAGGTGATTATGTTGAAAGCACGTAATGGTTGTTTTAAAGTAAATGCATTTTCTCATATATACCCTATATGTTATTACTCCTGATGAAGGACTGCTGCTGATGCGTCCGAAAGCTTGAGTGATCTTTTTCATTGCTATTTTACCAGTGTTTAACCTTTTTATGTAATACCCTATATGTTGCTACTATTTTATTTACACCTATCGTTAGTTCCATATAATGCGAGTTCCTATAACGTGCCTAAAATATTGCGACTACTGTTCTCATATAACGCGATTCTTGATACAACGTAGTATGTCTTATAATAAAATGCGGGAATTCTTTCCACATTTATATTTAAAATTAATTTGTTTTTAATTTACAACGTTATTCTTATCTCTGTCGCTAGAGATTTATTGTGTTTCGCAATTTGTTTTATACGACCACTCTTAACATAAAGATATGAGTATCAATCAAGGGTCGAAAAATCTTGCGTTCCTCCCCGATGTCGCTTCTGTTGAATTAATATCCCGTATGTATATATATCCCTTTAGTGGAATAAACTGATTGATTGATTGATTAACACTAAACTTCCTTAGATGGCGCAGTAAGTAAATAGACATAATGAAGTATTAGTTTCTAATTTGTATTTATAAAAAAAAATGCCTTCTCAGATCGAAATTGGATTATTTCGGAAAAAATGTTAAGGAATATATGTCTATTAAAAAAAGTTAAGGAATATATTTCAATTAAAAAAACGTTAAGGAATATATTTCTATTAAAAAAAAAGGTTAAGGGATATATTGCTATTAAAATAACGTTAAGGAATATATTTCTATTAAGAAAATCGTGCTATCGAAGAAAATGCTCGGATGATACGATTTTTTATGATGAGAATTCGTAGAGCAGAACCGTATTTCATGTATTGTACGTGAGTCCATTGTATTCATGTGCTGAAAAACATGTAGTCAGTTATATATATATATACCCTGCTATACTGTGTACATGCCTTGCTACACATTATTGGCAAGGTATATACAAGTGGCATGTAGTCATTTGTACATACTTTACAAATAATGTGCAGCTCTACCTTTTGTCCACGCAACAGTAGAAGTAAAAAGCGCAATAGCAACAGCAGTATTATATTATCAACAAGTACTACAATGGCAACAGTAAGTACTGCACAAGATATTGGAACTTCGAGAGTAATATTGTTTCCTGTGATTCTACACTGGCTATTTTTCATTCAGGCTTACTGGAGTGGTAGATTGCAGGTCTAAAATGATCTTTCTACTTCATTCTATATGTCCCAAATTAAGTACAAATTCGATTGAAAATTTTTAGTCCAGACCAAAGAAATGAAAAATTAAATTATTTCTATACAATGACAGTTGTATAATATTTTTTATTTATTCTATTTATTGCCCTGAAAGGTTTATAACAACACACTATTCGTAACTCTTTCTTCATGCAATATTAATACAATGCTTTATAAATAAATGCATGGGAAAGAAACGTTTTCTATCTTTCTTACATTGAAAACATTGGCCCGGAGTAAAAGGCAATATTTCTTCTCAGTTTTCTTCAACTTAAGCCTAAGTCAACCTAAACACTGTCATCTAGTAAATATTCTGAATGGCACTGAAAAGGAGCTTTGATATCATTATCTTGACGCAGCCCTCATCTATCCTTAATCAAGTTTTCTAACTTTTAGGGGGAATCATCTCCTTCTGCAGAAGCATTTTAGACGAAATAAAGGAAAAACTCGCGTACTAAAACTTTCTCGGAAATGGAAATACTTTATATCTTGAGATGTTCTAACCTCCTTATACTTTATTTTCTATAGACTTTGATGGCTCCTGAAATACTTTTCTGATGAATGGTCAGCGTCTCATACTTACGACTCAAGGTAATAGGACGCTGGGATCTCGGGGGTGTTTTCCCTTTCATGTTCCTTTATTTTCTTCTTATTAAAACACATGACGGAGTCCTCGTAGACATGAGGATTGTTCACAAATAAAACAAGAACCAGCACCCAATACGAATCTCTTTATTAAAAACAAACATTATGTAGGCATGGGGGTCTAGGAAATACTAGTACAGTAAACCCCCTTTTACCGGACGCCTCATTTTAAGGTCAGATAAAAAATTCCCCCAGCCAGAAACTCCTCTATAATAAAAATTCTCTTTTACGGTCACTTTCTATGACGGACAATTGTTTCTGCTAGATGAATGTACATTAATGAAAGGGTTCTATTTTACGATAAAAATAACTACAAATTTCAATTTAAGATACAATTTCTATTTTTGTTGCTGTTTCAAACCATGTGTTGCATTTTAGATCCAAGTTTTCAAAATGTTACTTTCATAAAGTCATCCTAATTATGCGTTAACCAGCTCGCGCTCTTATAATTATAGTACAT
Organism: Dysdera silvatica; assembly: GCA_006491805.2. NCBI lineage: Eukaryota > Metazoa > Arthropoda > Arachnida > Araneae > Dysderidae > Dysdera > Dysdera silvatica. The sequence goes on from QLNU02003225.1 coordinate 74,989,648, forward strand.
TTTGTTACATTAGAAACACATTAACTAAGTAATATGTGGATTTCGTAGTTATTGTTTTAAGGGGAAGTTGGTTTAGTGTTTTCGAGGCAAAACCGTTTGCAATTTAATGAGCGTTAATTAGTGACATAATTAGACCGCCATTCCTACAAATGCCGGTAATTTAGGCTGAACGGACATTGTAGTTTTAAATTATACCACAGCTAATTACAAAATTTGTTAATGAGAAAATTTTTAAAATATACGTTAGCCTAATATTAGTGTGATTTCTCTTGTTAAATTTGAAAAATTTGTTTATACCATTGTTACTTTGTAGGAAATATTTTTAAAATATGTAAAATATATAACAAACAACCGACAATAAACTAAATTCTGCATAATTAATTGTATTAAATATATTTATTATTAAGTAATTATTATAATTACAATAACTATTATACATAATATAACATATACTAATCGCCTTTCATATACTTATGAATTATTATTTGGTATGATTTATATTAATATATTAATTGCCATTAGCATATACTAAAAAGAAGGGTGAGGAACCGTCTGACATTAGGAGGCATGAGAGCCCATATGGGGGGCAGAGGGGCGCTCGAGTTCCCCCCCACCTAGCCGTTTAAAAATTTTATTTGCCCGAACCTGATATGCATTTACTTTCAAAAGTTTTACAGTTACATTTTAAAATAAGATACTGTTTAGTTCATTACTAATTGTCAAGCAGTATCAATTATTTTTGTAGCGTTTTGGTATCTTGTACATTCACTAAAATTCTCGTCAGCTTTGAGAGGGGGGTAATAATTTTTCTCAGACACTCTCCTTAGAAGTACACGTTAATTTTCTCAGCCCCTCCCTTAGAAGTACTCGTATCTATGCCCGTGTTAGGGGGTCACGTATTCGTTCACAGATTTTCACCGCATGTTTTATGTACAAGCAGTTTTTTCAAAAATGATAAAAAATATTTTCGGTTATAAATTAGTATCTTTTCAAAAAGCTGAAAAGGAAATAAACAAGATTTTGCCAAAATTGTCCTGCACGAAAGATTTTGGTGACACTTTTTTTCAGCTCAATCTAGAGCTGTATATAACCCATAATCGTAAAGTTTGTGGAGCCATAAAAAAGAAAACAGAATCGCTCCGAGCTGGTGTCAAACCAGCGATCTCTCTTTATTAACCGGTTTGCCATGCTAAAGGGACTCTTAACATGCGAACTTTTATGTGCACTTTTTCTGCAAACCAAATTAAAGAAATTGTTAACCCATTTACAAGAAGGAATGTTGTTTTAACGAATTCAACATTTTTCTATATTTCTTATATATATTCACACATACACACTATATATATGTTTTATTATTGTTTTTTAAAGAGGGATTTCTATTTTAACTGATTAAAATCGTTGCCGTTGGGAAATACGCGTTCAAAAACAGTGAAATGATTAATTGATAAAATTTACGTAAAAGCTGCAAATTTCCTTTTTCTAGTATATTTTGCTATGAGAGATGAGCGGGGTGCATATTTCGGCTTAATTTCGTGCATGGGCGCTCTCATCAAACGGCTACAACTGAAACCAAAAACTAACTTTCCAATATCGGAATTCTCAAAGGAATGCAATGATGTGATTCATTTTCGAGGATTGTAGAAATACACGTATATGCAAATTTGAAGGAAATTAAATGGTGTAATTTAGCAAATTTTTTTTAATATAAATCTTGCATCACGTGGTTAAAGTTACATTTGAGCTTCATGCTAGGGCCTCGAAAAATGAGCCCGAACTTATAACTACTTGCTATATAATTTATTATTATAAGCTGTATGAATTAATATTATTATGCTTTTCCAAGTATATGAATTGATATCGTTTGTAATTTGCTATATAACATGGCGATGGGAATCATGTTAATTTTCTTTTAATGTAATGTTATATGGATAACGATACATTACTGTTAATACTGTGTTATAGGTAAAGCTGTATTATCGCTGTGTCTATGATAAATACTTCAATAAAGACATTTGATTCAAATTGTGTAAAATAAGATTACGAATTTCTCAACAAAATGTTTGAAAATACGCTTCATTACAGAAATTATGAAAATATTTAAATTAACGAGCATTTTGAATTACTCGCGAGTTTAAATATGTCTAAAAATTGGATTTGAGGCATTTATTGAGAAGTCCTGAGCGGTCAGTTTTAAATGAAGGGTCCATCTTTCACTCGCTTTAATGGCATGTGGGAATTTGTCATACGTTAGCATCCTGCAATGAAGGCGGTCGATGAAGTTGAGACTGAGCATGCGCCGTTTCCAATTCTTCATAAATTTAAAAATTCAGGAAATTGAAAACTTTATTTTTTTCCTCATCAGATTCTAGTTTCCAAAGTAACTCAGCTCTCAAAAATTTCCATTTGTAAAATTCAAACGTATGTCAGAAAGAAAAATCAGATGCTTCAAGGGATGCGTTCAAAGGGAATAAACAAATCTTTTCCAATTTAAAATATCAACGAGATGTTTGTGAATTTTCAGTTCCAGCGATAGCAAAGGTTGGCCGGTACTTCCAGTTTTCCGAGGAATACGAACCACTTAAGTCTTTGGGATCAATGTGTTCTAAAATATAGTCAAATTACATATTTCATTGGATAAGTAATCGTCCTTAACTTCCGTCGGCAACAATACGTTCGATGTTTAGTTGTTCGGTATTTTATTTAAGTTCTTTATTAATTATGTAATGTCTTATTTATGTAATGCATTATCTATGTAATGTTATGAATTAGTCAGTACTTCAGTTAGTGAAGGAAAATATCTGAATTAATATTGCAAGCATGATATATGCACTCGTCCGTTTGAAGTCAGTTATAGATTGAAGGGGTCCACTGATTCTGAGTTGCAATTGGATATTAATTTACATATATGTCTCTAGCTAGAATATTTTAAACGTCCACTGTAATCCACTTACACATGTTTCCTATTTTCCTAAGATGTACCAACTAAGAATTTTTCTCCATTTCTAACTAAAGTCTTTTCTTAAAGCTTTCGGACATATACAAGTGACTTTGGAGTGGAAGTAAATATCTACTCAATATTTTGTGATAGTTTTCGGCCAAAGGTGGAAAAGTCGTACTGTTTAAAGAATGTAGCATTTTATCTGTTGAAAAAGACGAACAAATAGAAATCCTGAACTGTAAAAATAAATTTCCATGATACTTTTTTAATGTGGCTGCCAAAAATGATTATTCATGGTATAATACTATTTATAAAAGGATTACGGATTCCGTGCTATTTGTTTTCCAATTCAATTTCTGTTCATTAAGTTTGCTTCCATTGAAAACGAAGTATAGGAGTAAAGAAGGATAACGCTAATTTCCTCCGAAAAATACCGAAACCATAAGCCCAAGATTTATACAGATTTAGTTTTAGATTAAAAGTTTCGGAAAAGGCAATAACTAAACATATTTCCGCCCAGAGTCATATAGCTGAATTGAATGAAAATGCTACAAATTTCCAAATGTTTCACATAATATTTGACGCCCCCGCATATGCCATAACTTTGATTGACGAGTAAAAGCCATTAAGGTTTGTGGATAAATATATACTGTCTGTTCACGAACGAAAATCCGATGGTACAGTAAGAAATAACGGGAGGTGACACCACAAACCGGCTTTCCGCTTTTCAGCAGAGTAGGACTCCAATCTCAGAACTTGTTTTTGGCAGCTGCCAAAATCGTCACAGTCAAAATCGCCAAAATCGTCATAGTCACAAGTACTTAAGTACTTGTGACTAATCATTCCTAATTATCTATTGATTCTTAAGATGAAGCAACCACTTTGTGACATTCGCTTCAGAACTGTTCCAGAGATTCTTCAGGCAGTAGACCGGTCCATTCGAACTATCAACACAACAGGCGTTGGTAAAGATATCGTACAAATTCCAGATCGATAGCAACGGGTTGTGCACTATGCAGGTGACTACATTTAGGGGCAGTAAAACTTGGTAACATGCATCCATTTTGTATCAACTGTAAACAAATAGTTGCCACTATTAAAGTTCCAACCCTTGCATATATACAT
>QLNU02003225.1:74993810-75043303 GCA_006491805.2 Dysdera silvatica
ACATAAACTCATATTTAGAGCATACAGTTACTGGAGTTTCGATGTCCTCAGGACGTGGTCAATCGCTTCTCGCGACAAGAGATCTAAAAGCTCAACCGTGTTTCACACCATCAAAGTCATTGTGCTTTCTGTGTGTTTATGGAGCTTTGTGGACTTGAGTTCCATAGTCTCCCCAGAATATGTGTCGAGGAAATTTTCGCCCTTTAACCGAAATTTCGAAATTCACAAACTTCGTTCTGGCGAAATTTAAAGGCGCCAATATTGCACTCGGCGTAACATTTTAATGAATTAACAATTAAGAAAACAATTATCGTCATGAGATTTATTTATGATACTTTCTACCTTGCATGTTTAATTTACGTAATGTTTTAGTTAACTTTAATGAGTTTGTAAGAATACTTGAATGTTATAGAATAGAATAGATTAACAAGCAAATTAGTGAAGGAAAATTCTCTTTAATTGGTCCGACTTAAAATAGACAAGTAATTTCGCGTCTAATTTGAAATTTAAAGGAATTTTTAAATGGTTTTAGAAAGACGCAGTTAGTTAAATGGTATCAACAACGAAACCAATGACATGGGGTTTTCCATAGAGACATTTCCCCCGAAAATACTTATTCGATGCATACAAAATTTTTTTTGTATAGTTAGTAAACATATTTACATATTTTATATGTGGCATTTTACGACATATGCAATATTTGTAAAATTAAAAACATTCATATCAAATGAAAGATTTTTCTCCTAGGAAACACGATTTTTATTTCGCTTTCAGGTTAGTAATTAAAAAAACGAATAAAAAATAAGAAACGCTGCACATAACGTATGCAAAATACTTATATGTACCTACCCAAGGAATTAAATGTAATTGAAATGCTTAAAAATGTTCCTTTTATGGCAGAAAATATCATTTTCAGAAAACTATACTTTTCTAGAAAGTTTGTAGTGTATTCAAATTTACTTGTTACATTACTAAATTTGTTTCGAAATAGTTCTAATTTACCTAGAGCCAAAAGTTATATGTGATTTGAAAGATAAGGATCCATACTTTTTTAAAATAAAGAGAACAAATCTTTCCTTAAATTATTTTCGTGATTGACCCCTTTAAATCCATACAAAATTAATATGAATTTCAATGATGGTAACTCCACTATAAGATGCTAAAGCAAAATTTAGAGAATTAATTTTTAATCCTGTATATATATATATATGTGTGTGTGTGTACATATAAATACATTTTTGAATTGTGTATTTTCTTCGATTATATTATACGTTAATAATTCATGAGGTATTTTTAGGATTTGCAAACTCTTTGGAGAGGAAACATTTTCTTCTGGATGACTGAGATTTTTCATATACAATTTTTTCTCCAAAATTTAATATCAAAAACATGATGTAGGGTTCAAACAATATTCTTTGTAAAAGAAATTGATTATACATAAAGAACTATTTATTGCTTATTCTATTAATAATTCTGAGAGTGAGAAGGAAAGAGAGGAAGGGAGTGGATAAAGGAGAAGGTAGTATGATATATCAACTCTGAAACAAATTAATTATACTCAGTAAAGTAATTTCTCACTACTTCTATTTTTCCTCTCTCTAGAAAATACTCCGTATCTGCCAAATTATTCTAAACAAAGTTCAAAACCGTTTCCATATTTTTATGATAATCTCCATTTTTTGTTCTTAGCAATTTAAAAATGGCATCGGTCGGAGAAAGATTAAAATAGGTTAACTCATTAACCAGAAAAATCAATCTTAACGTTAACTGAATTGATGTAAGGCACAAGGCGAGTGACACGTTCAATGAACTGATACAAATAGCTAATGCATAATTCAAGAATCCTTCTTTTGTTCTTGTATGCGTATGGATGACTAACTCTGTCCAAGAAGACATACTTTGTAACAAGGAATGACTCATGCAAATCAAGTTAGCTTGAGATGAGTGGACGTTCTAAAGTCATTATGGATATTACGAGAATACAATAGCAATACGTGCCGTGTGATTTTCAGTGGCAAAATATTTTTTGTTTATGCAGTGACATTATGTTTCGAGCGCTGCTTCGGAACAATCGATCACAGTCTCTCTGTCTATGGGTAACATTATTTATATCTTCTTTCTTATTGATACAAAAGGCAGTTCTCTGTTTCGTACGGACGAAATAAACACCAACTAGCAACCATTTTAACTAATGAATTTAAAATTATTTGAACTCTTCATTAAATATACATTTTATAAATATTTTCATCGCCTTTTATCTGACGTTTCCTTAATTCAACAATACATTGTTATTATCGTCTCCATTTTTATATTATTTGAAATATAATTTTACGTTAATATGTCCCACTAATCAATATAGTGGACTTGCGCTAATCTGAGTTACCCTTCTACAGTGGAATGTCAGATTAAAGCGTCTGAAAAATTGTTTATAATTTTTTATGAATTCTGCAGTTCGTGATTTCAGATGGAAATAAAACTCCTGGCCTTTGGCGTCTAAACGCCGCCGCCGTCTAAAATATGGAGCGCCGGATTAGTGAATGTCTACTGTGTACCATGAGCGCCCATAGGAGCAATTCAAGTGGTAGGGCTGAGAAAAAATAAAGAGTATTTCAAAGTGGGGGATGAGGAAAATTATTACCTCCTTCTCAAAGCTGTCAAGAATTTTAGTGAATGTACAAGATACCAAAACGCTACAAAAATAATTGATACTGCTTGACAATTAGTAATGAGCTAAAAAGTACCTTATTTTAAAATGTGACTGTAAAACTTTTGAAAGTAAATGCATAGCAGGTTCGGGCAAATAAAATTTTTAAATGGCCAGATGGGGAGCGATCCGGCCCCTCTTCCCCCATATGGGCGCCTATGGCGTGTACCAATTATAAATTTAGTATGTTACTTGCCAAAATTTTCCGGAATGAGACCCTTATAATCCTGCTTTTATCTATGCCAAGCTTGGGTTCTTTTTTTCAATCTTATCGAGTTAACACAAAGTTGGTAGAAGCCTTTATATCTAAAGTGTTGAGCTGTTGTCTTGTTTCTTGTTCCTCAATTTATTACAGAATATTGCCTTTACATGTCACCACAAGAACGCTAAAAATATTTCCAATTTATAAGTTTACTGCATTATTTGAATGTTATATTGTTTGCGTCGAGCCGTCGTATTAATTTAGAAAGGTAATATTTTAGCTCGCTTTCAAACTTCGGATATTTCGGTTCTTACGACGAAAAAAGTAAAACCTCTATTTAAATCTTGTGGAAACAATAACACCGTGTCCTTTTTCTCTTTAAGCAACTGAGAAAATTTCGAAAGAAAAAGTTTCATTTCTTGTTCGCATAACAGAGGGCGGGAAACAACTTTTATTTATTCAAGGCAGTGGAAGCAAAAGAGGAAATGGGAATTTTGGAAAAATTCAGGCTTTCTGGAGAGGGTTTTTGTTCGTACAAATAGATTAAGCAGCGGCATGCTGTGCTCTAAGGATATTGCGAGCAATATATTTCCTCTCGGGATAGACCATGACAATAAGGAAAAGAAAATCAAGACCTTTCAACTGTGAAAACACGCTTTTGTAACAATAAACAGTGATAAATTACTTCATGGGAGGGGGTAAATATATAATTTGGAAAAACTCAATATCTTTTGTTGCTTTCTCCGTCGTCGTCCGCATTGAATTTTTAAGACTGCGATCCACGCTGCCCTATTCAGTTTTCGAAGCTCAGTTTGGTATTATGCACCGCTGCCCGGAATTTACTATTTGGCAGCTATTAGATAAGACCCGGTTCGAAATTTAATAACGTTTTCTTCCTTCATGAATTCAGCAATTTCGCCATATTGGAAAACATAGTTTAAGGAAAAAAGTTCCTATAAGTTTTGCTTTCTATTTGGACCTGCCGCCCATATATTATAAAGCAATTAAACGTGAAGTTGTTACACAATCAGGGCCCTATTAAGACTTATGGGGGGCTGCAGTCACAGTATTAGTTACGGGGGATCTCTTACGAACGGTGATAGATTTAGAACGGGGTCTGAAAGAATATAGAAAATAAGTACTTACATATACTTATTCTAAAACTCCTCACATTTTTAGTAAACTATCTGAAATAGCCAAAAATGTAAGATTTTACCGAAATTTTTTTTAGATATTGATCAAAAGTGAGCAATCAAAAGTCAGCTTAAAAAAAGACAATTTTGGGGCCTACCTTCTAACTAGGGGCGCTTGGCCCGTGCCTTGCATGCCTAGACGGTAATCAGGCCCTGTGCACAATATTGAGTAGTCTTATTTCCAAAAAGATATTCAGTTACTCGCAGAATAGAACTAATTATATAAATAAGTCTTCTTTGTATAAAATCTGTGTATATCCGCTGAATGAGAATGTGAATCCACTAATAAAAAAAATAGCAAATGAAAAACATGAAGCCAAGGAAAGGCGATTGTCTTTTTATTATTTTACGTAAGTACAAATCTTTAAGGTAAAATATAGAAGCCTAGTATAATATATAAATATGCCTAGTTTAATATATGGGTAGGTCTAATGTGATAATTCTTAAGCTAGTCTACAAATATTGGAAAGCAACCTGAGTGATGATAAAACATGAAGAGAAAGAAAAGAGTAAGATGCAAAACCCTGTTGAAAGTCAGAACTTACAAGTATTGTTTGTAAGTTTATAGGTGCCAGGAGAACAAGAATCATGCTACACTGGAACTTTGAGGTTTGAGAGGAAACCTAATCTCTTATGGCTTGGGAAACAAAATCCCAAGCGGCAGTGAGTAATTGAGTAAGTGTTTTTTTATTTGGCACGATTGGGGTGTCGAACCCGTTACCACCGCACTGTCCAAACCTAAAAACAACTTTTAAATCTCGTATTAAATAATAGTCAAAGGAAAATAAAAACTCGTGTTAGTATAAAATGATCTCTCAATATATATAATTCATGTGAAATTCGTCCGCCAATTATTTTAGCCATTTAGAGACAGGAATTTTAAAGGATCCAGGTCCCTTTGACCTTCCCAAAGGTATATTTGGGGGTACAGGCCCTCCCCAAATCGCTGGACAATAAGTAAGTAAATAAATAAATAAATAAATGAAGAAAGGAAGGAAGGAAGGAAAGGAAAGAAAAGGAAATTAAAGGAAAGGAAAGAAAAGAATAGAATGTGAATAAGCATCTTTCACACCCGCGCCATGAGCTCAAATTAGAACCCCTTTCTTTCTATAAAAGAAAACTCCAATTTGAGCTTATAACCTGAGTGTCAGAAATGATTATTCAGATTTAATTCTAAACAAAAATTCCAAATAAACACGCCCCGGTGGCTTTAGGTATTAACCAGTTTAGCATTTGTATTAACTCCACAAAAGGTAATATTACCCTACAAGAATAGAATGCAGAGGTGAAAACCACAAAATATATTAATTGTTATTTTCTACGTTTCTTTACCTTTAGTCGATCCGCTTAACCGCGCATGCGGGTTTTTTCACTGGGCCCCGCCCACCAAATTTTCATTTTTTTCAAGTTAGGTTCCTTGAAATCATCGGTTTATCTTCAATATACTATAAGTATATAACAATGTAAAAACATATATGTATATAAAAATAAATATATATAACGGAATTAAAAAGCCAAAATAGTGCAAGTATTTTTTATTTTAGGGAGGGTTTTTTAGATGGGTTATAATGGTTCGTTGATTGTGTTTACATGGCACAAGGACGGCAAGGGTCGTTCTGTATCAAACAAGCTGGAGACGTGCACAGAGGTAGATGAGTTATAACAAATATAGATGTAAAACCGAACAAACACATAGCTCATCACCGTGTCTTGTTGGTTTGATCTGTAAGAAGTGTTTTTGCAGAATTAATGATGAAAATATTTTTAAATTTTTTGTTAATGTCCTCATTTGAGAAATTGTGATAACGGACAGGATGAAGCTTGCATCGGAGGGGGTATTTTATTTCTGACAGACGTCACAATCGAGTTTAAGGAGCCCTGCGGTGGCGCAGTGTGGTAACGCGTTCGCCTAGTGCGCCGTTAATCCGGGTTCGACTCCCAACAGTGCAAAGAACGCTTACTCAGAGATCTCATAAAGATCGCACTGCTCACTGTAGTCTGGGTTTGGTTCCCTAGACCTTAGAGGTTCGGATTCCTCTAAAAATTGCAGACACAGAGGGTTCAGATTTCTCGGAAAATAGTAGGTCTTGGCGAAGCAAGGCCATTGTACTCCTTGAACCACAAACAGATAAAGATAATCGAGTGTGGGAAAGATAATTTCGTTTCTAAATTTCGCCTATGACTTTTCGATGCGGATTTCCCCTTGAATAATTTGATACAACGCTAATAATAATGTTATTAATACATTGTCAATTTCTTTTTTTCACCACACTGAGCACGTTTGGATGCATCCTCTTAATATATTTAATTGCATTGCATTTGTCCTGTGCATTTACGAAATATGATCTTGAGAGAACGATAAAATATATCCTGCCGATGTTCGAGCATTAGTAAATGTAAAGAACACATGTCTCTATCACACCTTGGAACTACCTTCCATAACTACATCTTACGTTATTGATAACGATGAGCTACGAATCAGAACCAGGCTATTATCACAGCAAGCTACGAATCAACGGGATGTTATTGTCACAACGCAGAGATTTTTTATCGACAAAGGCGAGAAAAGAAAATGCACGCTAAAGAAAATATTAGTAGATCGGATACCAATTCTTTGAAAGGAAGCACTATCTTCTACAGAAAATCTCAGGAAAAAGATGTCAAGTCAAAGTTGTTTTCGTTATCCAGGAAAATATTGAATTTCCACGCTGTCCAGTTCCTTCTCCCTTCTGCTTTTAGATTTTTAGAATTCTTAAACTTTGTTTTCTGTTTCGAGCTATCAAATCTAAGAAATCTGGAATATTAAACAAGGAATCATAGAAGTGCATTAACTTTCTTCGGTGTTTTTATTAACTATTCTTGCCTATGGTATATTTAATGTTTAAAATTTATTCAAGAAACATATCAAGGTTGATGTCTGTTTTGTTTGAGGGCAAAAGGAGAGTTAAAGTCGTGCTGCATCGGGAAACTCTGTTTTCCGAGGAATCAGAATCCCTGTCATCTAAAACAGTGTTTCCCAACTGGTGGTCCCTGAGACGGGTCATTATTTAAAAAGAAATAATAATTAATAAAAACACTTATAAAAATTATTTATTAAATATTAAAATTAATTATAAAAATGAAATTGATGGTATATTTGTAGTATTTTATAATCTGATGGAACTTCAGAAAACGGTTCGTATTAAAAGTAATTCGTCTTAAGCGTGTTCATCTTAACGAGATTTGACTGTATTATCATTAGATGGTTTTTTCTCTTTATTATTTCTTTTATTTTCCTCCAAAGAACGATTTTACAGACACGTTTCCCCCCCCCAAAAAAAGACCAGGCTCCCTTTTTTATTCAGGTCTTGCAGTCAACTCATGAGAATTTTTCAAAGTGGTCCGCGAATCCAATGAAATGGAAAAGTGGTCCGCGAGTCCAATTGAAATGGGAAAAGTGGTCCGCGGGTCCAATTGAAGTGGAAAAGTGGTCCGCGGCTTAAATTGAGTTGGGAACCACTAAACTAAAAGACCAAACCTCGGACTTCTGCGGACAAAGAAAAAAGTCTCCCAATTAAGGGACACCTCTATTTAGTGGACAATTTTCCAATTTCCAGTCTAATGCGTTTCATCCCCTAACTCTTTCGAATAATGGGCCCATCCTAATAAAGGATATACACTCAAGTCCTTGAGTATTCGCTATTTAGAGGTTTACTGCTACTGACCAATATTTTGTACCATGAGGCACGTGTGGGGTGCTATAATTATGTCATCATCTTTTTTCACCAGTGACGCTATCATTAAGCTCGTTTTGTAACATTATTTTACCTCAGAAATACATTGCACCCTTAGAGTAAGTGTTCATGTATTGTGGCAAAAATGAGTTAATGTAACGCCAATATATTTCTAGAGAATATCGGTTGGTGGTTCAGTGTTGCGTAACAAGAAGTTTTTCATTACAAGGAAAAAGAAATTGTGTTAATATTTTTATTGTTATTATTTTATTATAATATGTTCATTTAGCTTGAAATATGTCACAAAAAAGGATCACTCTCAGTCAGACATTTAAATAAACTGTCTGATATTCGAAATAGTACATCTCCGAGCCATCTATGTTACAGCAGCGCAGCAACAAAGAACAGCTAAGGAGCTAAGTATGGGTAGAAATGCTAGACACAATCATTGTATTCACCAGACATTAAGGCTTGGATGATGAATAAACTTTGCAACCCGCCTTTCTCCATCTCGTTTTTCTTATGCGCAAAATTCATAAGCTATCGATATTTGTGAGTTTGACCTTAATTTCATCATAAACGTAGTCTGTGATATGCTTGCATCGGAGAAAACGTTTTACTAATCCGTTATTTTTTTTATCACTGAAATACTTAATTAACGTTGTGTTTAATTATAAATTAATGCATATTTTTAAAATTCAAAATGAATAGAAAAAAATATCTATCTGCACCTATATTCTATATTATTTCTTGCTTTTTCGTGTTCTTATTTTCCGCACACGAAGCCCACTATTCTTTGAATCTAGCTCCTCACCCCCTCCCGATTCATTATCTATCAGTTTATATTAATTTTTAAATAATTTGAAATTTTGGATTGTCGTAATTGTAATTACGCAGACAATGTCTTGTTGCTACTTTACGTTGTTTTTAATAATATTAAATTAAAAGCCGCTTAACCTGTAGGGTTACAAATTGCGGTTTCTACATTTATAGATTTGGTTATCGTTCTATGACGGATTGCAGAACGATGGAGCGGTGATAGACTCCATAATATCACCGATAGATTATAAGTTATATCAGAAGGGTTTTAGCACGTGCGTCAACTCACGTGGATTGTTACCCTGGAACCTTATCGAAATTGAGTCAGAAATACCAAGATACAGATGAACCATGTAGACAGCATGTCTCTACGTTACACAAATTATTTACAATCACATAGCAAAATAACTTAAATTGTTACGATTAAGAATTGACATTATTATTGTAAGACATTATGAATGTACATCATGGGCAGCGTGACCATCTCGCTAAGAGTCCTACCGAAAGAATGTCTTTTATTGGTGTTCGCCTCATCGTCTCTACACTCGCAATCACTCTTATTGGCTGTTCACCCTTTTCATACGCAAATGTTCATTGGTTACCCCTTTAACACTAATTGATGATTTGCTGTTCCACTCAAGGGTTCGTGGTGTCACACTCGGAGGGTCGTAATCATCATGTCCAGTAGGGGTACTTATAAGCAGGAAATGCTTATCAAGAAGTTTGACGAAATAGGATCAAGTTATCCTTGCACCGTACCGTGTTGTACACTAAACTCAATCGTCGCCTGCAGCCAATGTCTTTTCCGTCGCCGGGAACACAGCGAACCGCTGATGAGTCGGTCCATCTGGATTCTGGATGGGAAAAGCGTATGTGCGAGGAAACAAAATGGTGAACATTAAATCATGATTAAACCTTTTGGAAATGTGGGTTCATGTATCAATGACCGTTGATTCATGAGTTCCTACACATTATTACGTAAGCACCTTTGAAGGAGATTTGAGAGTTATTTTTCTAACAACAGAGAGGGGGCGATCTGAAACATGCTTACGTAAGATAAAAACAATAATAAAACTAGAATATAGTCACAGATTGACAACCTTCCTGACAGAACTGCAATACTTGAATGTACGACATACTGCACGTAGACGATACAAGCGAAATCACGGTTAAACATTTGATTGCTTCAACCAGTTGCTCTTAACCATTTTTTACTTGGGGCCCCCCCTTCATGGCTCTCCGTGGCCCCCATGCCATTTTTAAATCATAATGAACGCATTATTGTTAATAAATATATTTTAGGCAACCCACTTTTCTTATGTATGACACACCATTTGTGTACAACATAAATTTTAATACGCGGTTATGAGATGATGTGCTATTCTGATGCTTGTGGCATATGGCCACCAGAATAGCTGTCAACCGCTTATTAAAACTTTTTAAATGCGATAATTTGTTGTGATTACTCTCTATTTATAAATAAGCATTTAATATTATAGCGAACTTATAAATAAATGCTCAATATTACAGTAAAAATGTAAATAAGTATTATAATTTGCATCACACGTTGCATTCTTATTTCAAAAACTTGCATGTACAAAAGAATTAGAGAACCGAAATATTCCGCTAGCATGAGGGTAATGGGGGAGGTAGGCATTTCTTATTTTTCTAGAAAAGGGAGAGGAGTGTAAAATGGACAGAAATTGTGCTTACGTAATATTTTAACCGTCTTTTATGCTCGGATAACTTCTCATCCACCTTCCCTCAAAACAAGAGCAAAGATGAAAAGAAAATCAGCACTCGCGAGTTTTATCCTAAGAGAAAAAATGTGTGCGCATTACATTATTTCTGGACACACGAGCCTCCACTATTTCTAGATAGTATGAATGCTGTTAAATTAGTATAAATGCGTTATGAATTAGCATGAATTAGCAGCTTTTACTGCTGTCTGATAATGAATGTCACTGGGCTGTTTTTATCCAATATTCATTAATTTTACATTAAAATACAGCATATATTTTTGTCAGATAGACCACGCTTATTGAAGCTACATTTTATCTCCTGTCAGGGAAAATTACCAATTAAAAATTTGTTTGAAAATAACCAAGGACTAGTAAAAATAACCAAACTATTAATAGTGACGATATTTTAAGAGGATCTAGAAGTTTTAAAATTTTCAAAAATAATTTTTTAGCTATTATAAAAAAGTATGCACGTTTTTGAACATTTTAAAACAAACCCGATGGAACTCGACTGAGTATTAAGCTCAAAAAAGCAGCAAAAACATAAACACCAGTAGTATATTATTTAAAGGCAAATAAAACTTTGAAGCTTGTTTTCACGAAACGTACTTTATGAAGTTTGCACGCATATTTTCTGAAAAACAGTTTAATATAATTTAAAGAAACTTTCAGAATAGCTTTACGTTATGAAACTTTATCCTCACTAGTTGAAACTTGCCTATTTACTGTATTTTGTAAACATTAGATAGATTCATAAAATCAAAAAATTACATAAATATCATACTTAAAAGTTAAAATTTTTTAAATGTGTCTAATATTTTTCATGACTTTTTTTTTTTTTTTGGTAGAGTGCAAAGAGACAACATTTCTAAATAATTATTATTAATAAAAACTCATATTAAACTAAAATTTAAGTTGTAATCATTCGCGCAGTAGGTTTGGCTCGGTGTTTTGTTAAGTAGAAATTAGGCATTTCATATTTTGTAAATTAAAAAAAATTAATGTATTCAAAAATATTACTGATATGATAAGAATGCAGAATTCATGACTATTTTAACTGTGTTTATTTCATTTGAATTCGCATAATATTTCTTGAGGAAGCAAATTTTGAAATTAGTGCAAAATTTGGTATTTTTAAACCAAAATTACATGTAAATTGTGGAAAAACGACGTCTAGTTTTAATGAGTAAGAAACAATTTTCTATTCAATGCAAAATGTAGTTTGTATATAGATATTAATTATAATAGTTGTACGTCAAGGAGTAAAATTTTAAGAAAATTTTTATTTGAATATGAATTCTTTAACAGAGTCTTGAAGTTAAATTTATCGGGTCTTGAAGCGTATGCTAACTACTTTTTTGTTTATCCGGTTTCGATAACAGGAGAAACACTTCCCTACGAAAGAAATTTTAAATTGAGGAGGTAAATTATTAGTTACATAAAATTTGTCGCTCAACGCCATGGTTTGACCACACACGACTTTATCAAGAATTTAAGAAACAAGAGAAATGGACATCGTTGAAAAAGTAAAGTTGTGGTTTAAGTGATGGTGATTATGGGAAACTGGCATGAAAGAGGCATGAGAATATCTGCGCTTACCACCAAACTACGTTTTGTCGTTGAACAAAAGGGACTTCCTCAAATCTCTTATCATTCTCACTTTATCTAGAAGGAAAATCATGTCAGATCAGACTGATTTACAGAGTCTATCCCGTTGCAGAATTAATAACGCATCACTTTCTAGAAAAGTTATGAAATACTTTCCACCAAATTGAAATCGGAGCACTATTCATAGAAATGACTGCGATTCATTAAGCGAAAATGCGGCAAATTTGAGGTATTTCCTAAAGCAGTGAGATTGAAAGACAATCTGACAGTGTCGAACGTTTTGAGTAGTCACGTTCGATTGACATCAACCCAAAATTTCAATTATGCCTTTCGTGCTTCATTTCACTCTTATCCTCTCTTTCTCTCCATCCTTGCTCTCAGCATATCATATCTAATAGAATGATTCTAAAATCACTACAAAAAAGAATGATAAGAAATATATAGGGCACACAACAAAACATAGGCTAAATTTCATGGAATATTTCGTATGGGCATAATAATTGAATATTGTGTATTAATCAAAATGTGCACCAAAAACTAATAGGATAAACGCATACGGAAATATAGATATACAACAAAAGGTTATGTCTACATGTGATTAAGAAATTGCAGAAAATTAAATTTGCCAAAAATGAAACTG
This sequence comes from Dysdera silvatica, assembly GCA_006491805.2. Classification (NCBI taxonomy): domain Eukaryota; kingdom Metazoa; phylum Arthropoda; class Arachnida; order Araneae; family Dysderidae; genus Dysdera; species Dysdera silvatica. Next base: position 75,006,432 of record QLNU02003225.1, read on the forward strand.
GAGTTAAACAGAGACAGCCCAAGTCACAAAGGAGCAAAATTCTGGAATCCACTGCCAAATGAATACAAAATAATAAATAACCTGAATTTATTCTAATCAAAACTGTAGAGATATGCAATGGACAGAAACGAGGAGAGAGAGAGAGATAAAGTATGAGACTGGAGGATTGTGTCCATGTGCATACATCTATTCATTTATTTTCTTCAGGTCTAGAGAAGGTTATACTTCTACATTTTCTATGGATCTTCTACATTGTATTGGTCGTTAGACACTTACTTGGGTATTGACATTCTGATAGAATAATGGGAAGAGAGAGACTGAATAAATAAATAAGTAATATTATATATTATGATTATCATATTACCGAGATTTCCGTGATCTATAGCTTTCATATCGGAAACATTATGTATCTACTGAAAAATGATATGAAAGTGAAACTCAAATTTTTTTAACTTACAGAATATATATTGCAGAATGCTAAATGACTTCAACATACGCGTCTATCCTCATACATAATATGGCCAACCAATGCTACATTTCTACCCAAATGTTCTTTCCAATATACCTATACTCATTTTTTCTCAGTAACAGTTCTGCAGTTCATTAAAGGTCGCAGTCTTTTAAATAATACCTGCAACGCATTTCTCCACAGGAAGAAAGAAAACGGGTAATATCGGTTCAGTAGAGAGCCCAGGGCATCGGTCCATAGCATGCTATATCACAAGTAGTATACTTCATAGACATCAAGATGGAAAGCACTGCATCGCCGAGTAAAAGCTCTTGAGCTCATTTTCGTACTCTGTAAGCAGTTTTATTGTTTTCAGTTTAAAAATTGCCCTGCGGTGGCGCAGTGTTTTCCTTGGAAAACAGTAGGTCCCGGCGCAGCATGACTACTTTAGTCTTTGAGCAGTAAAACCGAAAAGCAATCAGTTTAAAAATTGTAGGAAGTAAATCAAAATGGTCCTACATATTTGCATTAAATATACCATTCAACCAAAGTATCACTATTTCTGCATATACTGATAGGGATGGGGCCAGGAAGGACAAAGGTGGCATATGTCCAGGGGAGCAGCGCAGAAATATAATAATTTAACAATATATTTTGTTATTAAACGTAATTTATCGGGGACCCTATCTGCTAAACTACCTAGGGGACTCGATTGGCTGATTGTTTGTATTTTTATGGCGCAAAGACAACAAGGGTCATTCTGCCACAGACAATGTGAGCATAGGGGGTTCGTGAATCCTCTCTCCAGGCCTGTGAATTGATGTTGAAAATCTTAACACCGTTTTTATTTAATTTTCTCATACAGAATGATTCAAAACTCTTGGTGCAAACTTTAAAGGGTGATGAGAGCACATCTTGACAAGCAGAAATCACCGTACATTCTATGGTCGCAAGTGGAGATGCTACGTGCTAGACCTTTTCTACTTTTTCATACACACGCAATCTTACGCAGTGCAAAAACAGTATGAATACGCAATGTCAAAGTAAAGCTGTAGTTAAGACAAAGCAAAACGCCAACAACTGCTTGATACAATGAAATCAAAACTACGGACATTAAATAAATACATAAATTAAATCACATGTAGCCTTAATCACCAAGCATTAATCACCTCATACACAATCTCTTCTGACGTGGTCAGCATTCTGATACTTCTTCCACGATCTGTATCAAGCATGGCAGTACTAAAGGGTTCCTTTTCGGACATTTGGCGGTGCAGGTGAGAAAACATTCTATGATTAGGGACGCGCATGTTGGGGAAGGGGGTTCTCGATGAAGTCTTTGCGCTTCCCTGCTATTACCGTTGGCGAGAACGTAGACTAAATATATGTGAGTTCTTCTTTGCATTGCTACACCGAGTCGCCAATGACCTTGCATACGAAAACAGCGTTTTTATACGCTCGCATAGACAGCATCCTAGAATCTGAAGGTTCCCTCTAGAGCGAACCTCTTCACTTGCCGCCACGCATTCTATGATAAAAAGTGATTGTTTCAGTGTGTTAATAATGTCGTAAAGACAAATGTCTTTACGAACGCTGACTTTCTAAACCACGAGCGGGAATTTCAAAAAGAAGTGATGTCGACGGAGCAGCAGGAATTTTAAGTTCCAACCGCGTCTCTAGTTCATTCGCGAAGACCTGACACCAGATACCATTACCAGACAGGTTGCTCCATTGCAGTTTAAGAAAGGGCGTCTTGCCGAAACTGGTTTTTTGCGCGGGAAAAACCAGTTACGGCAAGACGCCCTTCCCTAAACTGCAATGGAACAACCCGTCTGGTAACGGTATCGGGCGACAACTGAGCGCGAACGCACTATACGTCTATAGGACCATTCTCCGGCTAGTTCAAATTATGAGAAACTAAATAGATACTTTCATACGACGTCTGCAGCGCTCGTTACTCCTCAAAATATTCGAGAAGTTCCAATCATTACGCCCACGAAGAGTGCTAGACGAGGAACAGTGATCTTGGTCACTGGTTTACCTCACAGAAAAAAAGCTTTGTTGGCGCAAGAGAAAGATACCAAACCTTCAATATCTGGAACCGGGAGATAGGACAGGAAGCAAGTAGGCCTAAAGCAAATTCCTCAAAAACGCAAGTTCCCTGAAAAAAATCTCCCAAAAGGCAAAATCGCTGCAAAAAGATGGAAGAAGAGTTTGTTTGAAGAAGAAACGATTACTAGCGAAGCTGATGAGGAGGTAGGCCTAGGTTACCTATTCACGGACGATGCAGACAGCGATGCCGATTTGTTTGCGATGCTGTATGTTGTGCGAGGAACCTTTCTCTCGAGACCATACTGGAGGGAAATGGATTAGTTGCATGCAATGTTGCAACTGGTGCCACGAGAAGTGCACCACTGCACCAGTGGTAAAGAAGTTTCTTTGTGATTTCTGTATGTAGACAAGGCTGTGGACTGTCTGCATTTATTTTGTTATATTTTGATTAATTTTGTGTTATTTTCCAAAGATATGGAAAATGGATTGTTTATTTCCTGTTTTGTTGGGGTTTTTCAAATGTACGTCTAAAAAATCTATTTTCATTAATTAAATATCATATGCTTTCAGATCAGTTGATACAAGACTCATTTTGAGCTTCTTGATAAGTGGAGACTAAGGGGACGAAATTGGGAGCATATTGTTCAGAAACAGAAAAGTAAGTGTTCTTACTTTTACATGTTTTTTGGATAACAGATATCGGTGAATAGATGACAGGGCCGTTTACTTAAAGGTTCCTTTTTCATTTTTTTCTGACTTTGGCGTCGGTTAGTTATTTCGTGAAGGAAGAAAAGGCTTAGGAGCAAGAAATTATGGCCTCCTAATCTATGTCAATTAATTTCAATTTATACATTAATATATAATTTTTTCCAATTAATCTATTGGTACAACGCGTACATAAAAATAACGTTTCCTTACATTCATATTTGTTGAAATTTGAGAAGAATATTTTTGAATAATATTATTCTCAGCTATTGCTATAATTAAACTTCAAATTCCCAGTTCCTTTAATTAACCGTGAATTGTTGTTAGACCATTCAAAGGGAGCGGGAAAGACTTCTGCACAAGTGTCAAAAGCGAAGATTTACAATCATAAGGTAATTGCCTGGGGTACTTACCCGTGGTCTTTATTATAAGATCAAGACCTAGCAAGGGGAACGCCATAACTTCCGTTACCTAAATATCTCGGAAGCGGAAGCGGAGGACGGGAACAGGAAGTCAGGAGTTAGTAGGGAAGGAGATGGCAACAAAGAATCCTCCAATCACAAACGATTTCTCGCTGATCCGCCTTGAAGCAAGGTTTGCGTGCCTTAATTATGACGCCATTGTGAGATTTCAAGACAGTAATTCACAGATTAAACCAGTTGGAAAGAACACCATTTAGGCTACAAATTCTTATGACTTAGCTCCTAGTCCTGGAATATCAAACAACTGAAATTATTAAGGTGCGTTGTTGTTGTGCTTCAAGTTTACTCAAAATATTAACCAGATATCCAAAATCTGCTATCATCTTTTCATTACTTAATATTTTTTAGTTTATTTTATAAAATCTTGAATCATTAAACTCGTAATATAAATATTTCAAATATTTTTAAATATGATTATTTGACAAGTAAAGTTGTGTTGCTATTAAAAGAACTTGAAATGAGGAGCAATTTCGAATCGTTTATAATCGTTAATACATATTTATGAAACATTAATTAATTATAAACAAATGTTATTAAATGTAAATAATTGTAACTAAACTGTACTAAATATAAATTATTGTAACTAAACTGTACTAAATATGAATTATTGTAATTAATTTTATTATAAACTTTAAACTTTTTTCTTTGAAAATTTTGGGAAGTTCTCGCTCACAAATTCCTCTCTTCAACGAAATGATCTATTGTTATTTTGGTACAGAATTTGTTATATTTTACACTCTTTTTTTCTACCAGCCGCAATTCACCTTAAAAGGCATACTACCTGTTATTTGTCAAGTTTAGACAGTAGTATAGCAATCTCATCCAAAAAAAAAAACTGATATAAATTGATATTGAATAAACTATTACAAATTTTCTTTAAGTTCAATTAAGAAATGAATAAGGGAATGCATAATTAGGTAATCAAAGTTAATTGCAAGTTTGGCATTATTGCAAAATTTCCGCCGGTCGCCAACTTTTTTCAACATCGCCAAAATGGACACCAAAGAAACGTAGCGTCCGTCCGCAACAATAGACTTTTGTTTTGCAGAAGGTTTTGTGACCTAGTAGTTTTCATGGATCAATGCATGCCTTGTTAGGGGGGTACACTCTCACAACCACCCTCATTCTAAAAAAATGCAGATAATTTTGGCAACCTAATCTCTTGAATCCTTAAACCTTTCAATAGTAAAAATAAAAAACTATCATTCGGCATCAGCTGTATGGGTCAGACGATATGACGTCAAAAGAGAAACGAAACTAGATTTGGCCAGGTTCGTAAAAAAAATACAGCAACCCTGTCCCTGGGGCGTATTCTGCAGTAGGGCCGAAAGTTTCAACGTTTTGGCCATTGTACTATAAAAATACAACCAACAAACCATTCGACGTTTCAGTCGCAAGCAGTCTCTATAAAAACAAACTACACTACATATTTTTTCACTATTTCCTTATTAGTTTGTTTCAAGCTATATTTTAAGATAAGATTATATGGAACTTGAAGTGGTGCCCATTGTGCTCAGATTATGAAACGGGAGGTGTTTGATAGTTTGTTCGAAGGAAAATTTCTTTCAAAGTTGCTCTTTTTAGTCGCCTATGGAAAAAGAATTCTCCCCTATTATAAGTTTATATAAATGTGGTCGTTTTGGCAAAATGGCGCTGTAACGTCATTATTTTTGTTCACATTTTATTTTATCGCCTATATTCTAAAAGCTGGCCCATTATCTTTCAACTTCTTGTCCTAAAAAATCTGCACCCACAAATGAGGACGTATGCTTCACAAAGCTTTTTCTTTCCATAAACTCCTGATGCAATTTCCGTATTTTTTAACATCATTTTTTAGTCTTACAAACCCTTCGCCAATCCTGCATCCGGTTTCCATCACGTCAGGGTTGATACGCTTATAGCGAGATAAAGTCGTGATTTAGGGAAAACCTATTGAAAGCATGTTACATGTCTTGAACTCATGACAGTATCATTTGTCACTGGAACGTTTTTTAAAGCTTTCTTTCACGAGTATGGCTTTATAAAACAGGCCTTGAATATCTTTTCTACCAGCTTCATATTTCATATACCAGTATATCAGCGAGCGATATGTGTATTGGTGAAAACGATTTAAATATTAATATCAGCTTAGGGGCTTTGCAAAAAAACGGTACTCGTCCTTTTATCGATATATGGATTTTCCATAAAAATAATCGTATTTTAATCGATTAATGGATAAAACAAGTTGTAAGTGTTGCGAACTTGCGAAAATGTATTAGGTCAGTTATTGATGAATTTCTAAAAAGTCAGTTTAAAAGTTGATAATGCAGTTTAAAGGTTAATAAATTATTTTAAATGTTAATGCAGTTTGAGGGCAGCAGTTTTCTTTCACGCATTATTACTGAAACGTATAATTATAATAAACATAAACGTATAATTATAATAAAAGCATACGTATAATTATAATAAAAATAAACGTGTAATTATAATTACTGAAACGTATGCTTTATAAAATTAAGGGTATTGATAGTAATTATTTGTATTTAATTACAATCAATACATACCGGTTATATGAAATCTTGATTAATTACGTAGATGCAGGAACCCAGTCTATGGAATTTGGACTAATTATGATAATATACATGTTTCCAAATAAATTTTAAACAGAAAATCGGAGAGAATAAAAAAGTATGGATTTTTTAAATTTTAAAAATTACTTTTTTGAGGGAATAGGATTTCTCACGTGCAGGACCTCGTTACTTTTTCAAACTACTAAAGATCACACAACTCGTCCCCTGCACAAGTTTTTAGAATGATTTTTTTTTATAAAAATGAAATTTCTATGAAGAACAGAATATATTTTCTTTATGAGTGTTATTTTTTAACAGACAATACTGTTGATATGAGGTAAACTATAACCCTCCCACCTTATACACTTCCTTGGTCCCTAATAACTCTTGGTCTTTGGCTGTTTCGTTCGTGATATTGAAGATTATACCATTTAATCGATCAGTCTCTTTCTTGATACGCACTTGACTTTTACATTAATTGTAGCTGAGTATTTAAAGTCATGTTTTTATACTCCAAATGTTCTTTTCTCGCACGACGAGGGACAACCCAGAAAAGTCTGGAGTGAACTGGCTGAGCACACGTACACAAAGGGGTCTGTAAGGGTAACATTTATGTTTAGTTTCTGCATTCCCAAAGAGTTTAAAATAATACAGTTAAAATAAAATTGTATAGGACATAACTAAGCATTATAGAACATGTGTGACGTCACACGTACTCTGTGGAAATTGACAATGCGTATGCCATAATTAGTTTAATCCAGTTTGTTTCAATTTTTCTTCATTATGTAGAGAACCGAACATAGTTAAAATGGTTCGGTTTTAACTTCACGGTTAAAACTGATGTAAAAACTGTGTATGTGAATAAAGCAATAGTTCAAACAATACACATTTAGATAACAAAACTAACCTAAAATTCAGGTTATATAACGACCTTTTACACAATCTCAACTTAAAACTGAACTTTATGTGATTGATACGTTATACGCCCAAGTTTCTTGGGACATGGTTAGGAAACTGAAGTTCTTCAAAATTGGAGATCCTCTTTCTCTCACGAACAGTATAAAATATTTTCCAAATACAAAAAGCGCAGAAATGTGATGAACATTTATTTCAAATTAATACAATTTGGATTTTGTGATGGTTAAAAACTTCTGTCCTGTTTTCATTTCTGTATGAATCACCATTATCCTGCCACTAAATGACATTAATTAAAACGGCAATGATTAAATCATCATCATCACTACATCAATATTTAAGTCCAAACTAATCCAAAATTATAATTCACGAATTATTCGCCGAGAGAACTCGTAAATACAAACGAGAATAATCAAAATCGCTGATTAATGACATGTTTTAACTCAACGATAAATAAGAATATATTGTCTTGAACTTACCCTCGTTTACTGAAAAAAGTTAAACGAAACAATCAGTTCACAAAACGTCATCAAATCATTTCTATTACCTTTTAACACCATGGTCGTTTTCAGTTCTAATCACAAAACATCACGAAAAGCAAATATTGTGCTTGGCGCATTATAGCCCAGATGCTCTTGCGCCATAAAAAATCCAAACAAACAAACAAATATTGTGCAATCCGGTATTGAAAAAAGAACTATATGCTGAACTTAAAAATATTTGTCCCCGCAGAATCACGTTACAATGTATAATTATATTTTACCGGTATATTGTGCAATTACACTGATATCCTTTAATTAATTAATTTATTATTTATTTATTTATTTATTTACACCTGCTACACAAATCACTGAGACAACCACATACATATTAATTAATATTTTTGCATGTGTGAGTCCTGAGAAAATGCAGAATATAATCAGCTCAGGACCCAAACAAAAAAATTATATTACACATTTTTTAATAATTATCGTCACCCATTTATAAACATAGTGTAAAACTTATATCACAAAAAAATGAAATAAATGAAATTACTTTCAATTTTATACGTTTCCTATGTTATTATATGTTTTCATATGTTTTCGTAATTAATTTAAATTTTATTTGTTTAATTATTCATAATTTAAGACAATATTTAAATTTGCAACAGCGCATTGCTTTACATAACACAAATTTATATAGTTACTTATTTATTTACAACTTTTTTTGCAAGCATAATTTATATATGTTATAATCAAATATAACGCTTTATTTTCTTATCGTAAATGAAGGAACCTAAAGATGTGTTAAGTGCGTTAATGTGGTGATAGCGTTTAGAAAAACGTGTAAATTACGTGGGTTCGATTCCAGTGGGAACTAAATTCTTGCCAATTTTATTATTATTATTATTATTTATATAAATCGAACACTACGCAGATTAAATCAAACAACAATATTAATCAACGTTTATTGGCGTAGTGATAACATCGGCGCTGGTATCACTACGCCAATAAATGTTGATTTATATTGTTGTTTAATTATTATTGTTACAGAGCCCTGTTTTGTCCCCCTTGGTGCAGAGGTGGATGTACGATTTTGCTCTCTATAGGCTATGACCTATTTTGCCGCCAGTAGGCTGAAATATTTTGCCGTCTGATTTTATCAAACCTAACTATAAGTATAATAGAGATTTTAGCACTTTTGTCAAATTCATAATTTGACTCCCCTGGCGGTTATTTCAAATTTTTCTTCTCAAAAGTATTCGCGAATTTGGCGCCTTTTCAACCTCTTTCAAAGCAGCACCCATGGCAGCTTTCCCTTTGCCAATGCCTAGTTATGCCTTCAAACATAACAACTAAAAATTTCAGTTGACCACCAAAATATTCCCGCCTTTGACAACTTTTTGGCGGCAAATATTTCGTCGAAAATTTGACTCCATAGGCTTCAGCCCACTTAGCTTATTGGAAAATCCGTCACTGCCTAGGCGAAAAAAAATTAAATTCCTAGGAAAACTCCATACCTTTAAAACTCATCATAACTGCTTCCATCCTTCTATAATAATACTTGGATAAATTCTTGGATGTGTTCTTAATAAGCAAAAACAGCATATTTGAAACTTTTAAATTTGCACCGATGCAAGACATCTGATAATTGGGCAAAATATTTTCGACTCGTTCGTCCAAAGTGTTTGCATGTAAAATTAGGAAAAACAATTATTTGCGAAGAACAGAAAGCATAGTTGTTCTGTTGCTTCAAATGATATCATAAATCACTTGTGACATCATTAATCATAAATTATTCACCCTTTCACATAGTTTTAATACGGCATCAAGTGCTGGCGTGTTCTTAAGGGAATAAATTTGCGCCAAATCCATTAATTATATTTTGTCCGAAACCAAAATCGAGTCCCGAAATAAATCACCATTTTAACACGTGTTCCGAAGTTTACACTGACGTAATTAAAACAAACTATATGATTTACCGCTTTTGTCTTTCGCGCAAAAACGGGAACTGTCTCAAAAATGAAAATTTAAGAAACACGGTTTTTGCATTAAGGAATGTTATCGCATATTTAATTTCGCATAGCGAAATTAATGATTCCGCTGAAGGCTCCGAAAAAAGGTTTAAATTTCACAATAGAATTTATTTTTCTGTGCGCTGACAGAAGGAAATTCTTAAGCTCGAATTATATGCTTAAAGTAATTCAAAAAAGGTGCTTATTTATGAAAGTTACTCAAAAGGAATATATTGTTGAGGATTATTAAAAATTGGATTAATGAAGCAGATCACATTCCTGTCGATTTCACAGAAAAATTCTCCTGTAATGCATTGCTAAGCTATCCATTTCATTTCGAAAAATTGAAAGAATTTTCTATTAGTTTATATTTTATTCGAATTGCATTTCTTTAAACAATAGATTTCTTCCCAAAGGAAGCTTCGAGTTAAAAATTGTTAAAAGTTTCTTTTCAACGTGTTTTTTTGTGGAAACAAAATTTCTATTTCCTTTCACTATTGATGAAATAAATTTTGTACGTTGCAAGAGGAAAATGCTGATTCCCATGTTGGAGAAGAAATAATAGGTAACACTACACCCGATTTCTATTTAACCTGCAGGCGGTATGAAGAAACAAACGAAAAAAAACACATTCTTTAGTTTCTTGGAAAAACGTAATTTCGAGAGACCAGGTATTTCTTGTTCTTTTAGAAATTTATTTCTTTCCGCGTCTGTGAATTTCTGTCTTCGAAACGAATTCTGTGAGATTATTAAATTTTGGTTTAGTGTTTTATGTTATTTCATAGCATGCTTGTTGCAGGCAGCTAATTTATGCCAAGGCAACATCATACAAATTTATGGTATTTTACGTTTAATACCTGTTACGTTTAATCCTATATTTGAGTTAGTCACACGGGAACTGCTCTCTTCACTTTCCCTGTTGATGAAACTTTACTGAGAAAACAGTTTTATCCTTGAATTTTAGCCACAAATGTTTATTTAAATTTCAGTACTACTTGTAAATACTTACTTCAGTTACTTATAATATCATTTAAATTCAATTACACGATATTAATGTGTAAATTTTAGGAAATAAAACAAAAGGGTTTTATGCAATTTTCTGAAATAGTTAAAATTAAATTTATTTGCTATTTCTCAAGTTTTTTTTCAAAATTTTACCAATAACGTAGCGGTTCAAAACCCATGGAGGCTGAAATTGCTTCATAGTATATCATATGAGTCAACTTTAAAGGGAGGATGTGTTTTGATGTATAATGATAGTTTGAGTTCCCGAAACCCCAATTTCTACGTCGCCGGCCCTTTTACCTTTTTGGCACCTAAGATTCGAAACACCTAATAATGGCGAAGTTATCAGTCGTCCATTAAAACAGGACACTATATTAGCCAATTAACGACACCCTGTTCCATAGCACCCAGATAGTAAAGGATGTCTTCCTTTCATGTTCTAGCCCTGAAGTCTCTCCTGAATTTGTGTCGTCACAATGGTCGTCATATACACTCCTCAATCCAATACTTTTTTTATCATTGTCTTACTTCCATTCTTCTGAGAACTTTCTTTTTTCCATCCTGCCCTCTTCACACAGAAAGTTTCACTTTTATTTTTTCTTCTAGAATGTGTATGCCGCTTCCTATATTTTTTTTCACTATTCTTGTTTCTTCCGGTCTTTCTACATGTTCAAGCTCTCTCAGTAGGCTTTTATTTACTTCTGTCACCAGCTTCAGGTTTTTATGCAGAGATGATAATTTTTTTGGTTTCTTTAATCCCCAATTTGCCAATTTCATTAACTGCTCCGCATATTTGTAAAGTATACTTTTTTGCAAGTTATAATCTGTCTCGATATACGAATAATATCGATAAATGTCGATATACGATAAAATACGATAAACGTCGCACAACCTCTGCCTTAGAAATTGTGGGGAGAATAATACTTAAAAATAATATGAATGTGGTGTTCAGTAAACAAATAATCTAAATTTTAATTGTCAATTAACATAAAATTCCAGCAAATCCTACTCTTAATTAAAACTAAAATGTTTTAAAATGTAAATCAGATTTAGAGCAACATTGAAGTAGTTAAAAATTCTAATAATACATGAACATGTTTTAACCATTCAAAGTGATGATTGCTATCAAATATTACAAAATTTGAAATTTTATTTCAGATTTTTTAACATTTTACTTTGAATGGTTGAGAGCATGCTTATGTATTATTAGAATTTTCAACCACTTCAATGTTGTTCTACATCTGATTTATAATTTGTGATGTAGTGATTTGCATGTACTAAAATATAATTTAATTAAAATATTATCAACACATATACGTTATATCCCAGATACCAAAGATAGCCCTTGGGACATCCTGAGAAAGTTTTGAGCATCCTCATGACGTTCATAGAACAATCTTTTCTATTTGGAATTATAAAATGAGTATTTATAGTATATTGCTTTGAATTTCAATGATTTCAGTTCATGTATGTACATAAAATCGCGCCTCACTTTTGTGAGTTTGAAATATAAAATATTAATCTTCGTTAGCGGCGATGCACGTTATTCTTATTTCTTATTCCAATATGCTACAAGGGAATGAATTTAAAATTTTTCAAAGTGGGTGACTTGTAGGATACCATATCTGTAATGTGTCGTCACACGTTACTACAATTACATTGGACAAACGCAATCAGATGGTGGGCGATATCGTTAAAGAATGGAAGAACAATGGTATAATTACTGAAAAAACATGCTTTGGGAAGCCTCATGAAACGGATGAATGAATGAAAAGATCCATAATTAGAATTGTCGGAAAATATAGGCTTGTAAAGCGCGCTGAGGATACACCTGTAAACCGTACTACATGCAAGCTTGTAAACCACACTGCATGCTACCTTTTGAGGCAGAAAATGACAGAGGTACCTCTCCAATCAGTACTAAAGCCATCCGCAGAGAGTTGCTCAGGTTTCATTATCATTATAGCGCATTTACACATAAGCCAAACATCACCTTTATGAAGAAAATCAACTCTATTGAAATACATACATTGCTATACTGGCAAAGCTGACCTGGTGCACTTGATAGGCGCAGATCTGTATGATTCCGCCAGTATGATATAGTTCGCCCTTTCTTACGTTAACAGAGTTAATAGAAGATACATTTCATGCATAAAACATTAAAATGATGCTCAAATGCATAAAACATAGGCATGTGTGTGCAATTAAAATCTGGTATTTATTAAATTTAGAAAAAAGACTCATTATAGCGAGCGATGACGTCATTCAAGTAACTGACCACTCAGAGGACTTCGTTTGCTTGGCGAGAAATTTGGCTCCTGTAATTTTGGCAACCGCGTTTTTCTGCATTCCAAATTAGGCGATAAATAGCCTAATAATATTGAGGGCTATCTCATTTTTCGCCAATTGGCGAATGAATACTCGTTGCACGGGCGCGAATAGGTCGTCGTATCCTTAACGGTGCGCCAGGTTTGATTTGCCGCGAAAGCAGTTAAAATCTTTTTGTTCGATATACGTACATGACAACGTAAAGCAGGTTTAAAAAATTTGAGTCGATTCTTTGGAAAGAGTCGTAATTTGCAGTAAGCTTCAGATGGAGAGTATAGAGTTCTTCTTCAACACGAGCGATTTTAGATCTGAATTGTCTCATGACATCGCGAAGCAACGTCATTTGGCATTCGTGCAAAATCTTGGACACTTTTTGGGAGCAAGACAGATTGGTGGACACTCTGATAAAATTGGGAACAACCCTGAGGTTTCTGCATTTAATTAGGAAGTTTAGACTAAGCAACTTTTTTTCTTTGGTAAGTCGTAAACGATGAAAACGATTGATGTCTGCCGACATGTTGTTGGTATAGCCCGTTTTTGGCGATAGAAGAGATAGTTAAAGAGAGAATATCACCGCTCGATGAAGTAATACGATATATATGACAACGTAAAGCGTTGTCATGTATATGTATCGTATTACTTCATCAAGCGGTGGTATTCTTTCTTTAACTATCTTTTTGTTCATTTCATTTCTTATTTATTAACGGTTTCCATGAAACCCTGTATGTAAAGATAAAAATATATATAGTATAATATAAAATATAGTATATATAAAGAAAAAAATACACACACACGTACGAACGCACGATCACACACAATCACATGCATGCACACATACACACACGCATGCACACACACACATACATACATATTGTGCGTTCGCGCAGACCTGACGCCTGATACCGTTAGCACAAGGGTTAGTCCATTGCAGTTTAGGGAAGGGCGTCTTGCCGAAAAGGGTTTTCCGCGAGGGAAAAACCACTTCCTCCAAGACGGCCTTCCCTAAACTGCAATGGACTAACCCGTCTGCTAACGGTATCACGCGCCAACTGAGCGCGAATGCACAGTATACAGGGTGTTGCTGAATTGGACCAACAAATTCATAAGGGGTGATAGTAGGCATCAAGAGGATGAAAAATTGCCTTAAAACATGGGGTCGCAAACCACGTTTAGTTGGTGAAAATCGCCGAAATAGACTTCGAGAGGACAATGAGGCTGATGAAGAGAGTGGCCAAACGAATGCGAGGATTAGGAGCGCTACGGTCGAGAAGAAGAAGAAACCTTCTCGTATGTAAATTTCCCATTCGTGTGCGGAAAATAAAAGCAGCGAGCAAGTATTCATTAGTGGGCATTGCAGAATTCGCGGACTTTAAACTTCATTCGGAAACAACATATCAGATTACACGGACGAGGAATATGCGGATATGCATCTGATTTACGGCTGAGCAGATCGCAATGGACGTCTAGCACAGAGGATGTATCAAGAGCAAAATCCGAGGAGGCGTTGTCCGCACAATATCACCTTCACGAATATCGATCGACGTCTGTGGGAGACTGGATCCTTCCAAAGAACGAGGCGTAATGCAGGGCAACAAGGCAGTGTTCACACACCTGAATCAGAAAACCGAGTACTGCAACGGTTTGCCGATTCCCTGTCGACAAGTACACGATCGGTTGCAACTGAATTGGGCATTTGGCAAAAAATGCATGGAAGGTTCTGCTTGTTGAAAAGATGCACCCCCTTCCACGTGCAGAAGGTCCAACTCCATGGCAAATGCCGATTAGCCCCTTCGAGTAGAGTTCGTACGCTGGATGCTTGATGCCATACAGAATGATTCACAGTTTTCCGCCACTGTTTTATTCTCAGATGAAGCTTGCTTTAGGAGAGTGATCAACATGAGTAATGCGCATATGTGGTCGTCCGAAAATCCTCACATCACTGTCTCGTCAAAAGTGCTACACAAGTTCAGTATTAACATCTGGGCAGGGACCGTAGCTTCTTCCCGAACACCTCAATGGCGCAAAGTACCTTGTTTTCCTACAGCACGTCCTCCCGGATTTGCTGCAGAGAATACCGGTCACTGTGCGCCAGAACACGTGGTTCATGCATCATAGTGCATTAGCACACTTTTCTATTGTGGTGCGTAACCACCTCGATGCTACATATCCCGGGAGGTGGATTGGACACAGCGAACCTGTTGTTTGGCCTCCATTCTTCCCCGGACCTCAATCCTTTGGATTTCTTCTTCTGGGGCTACCTGAAATCGCTTGTTTATCAGACGGCTGTGGATACAATGGAGGATCTCGCAGCATGAATCGTTGTCGCTTCAGCAGACGTCGCCAGCACACCGGGTATGTTCGAACGCGTCTGGCAATCCTTAGTTCGTCGGTGTCGGCTGTGCAATGAATTTCGCTCCGCAACTTCGAATAATTCCTATACAAATTTCTCGTCATCTCCTTTCTGATATTGAATTGTAATGCATTATCTGTATTGTGATCCTGCTTTACGTCAAATAATTGTTTTTCTACTTATTATTGGCCCTTTATGTTCCACTCGACGTCACAACCTTCAAAACTATTTTTGCGATTTTCTTCCACTAAGCGTGGTTTGCAGCCCCATGTTCTATGGCAATTTTCCATCCTCTTAATGCCTATTATCACCACCCCTCTGAATTTGTCGGTAGAATTCGGAAACACCCTGTACATATATATACTCGACTTAATCTCATAATTTTATACTTTTTAGGGTAAAATTTTATACTCTCGAATTAATTTATATATTCCTTCAAATAAATGCTCACGTATCTTAAAAGGCATCACGGCGTTTACGTTGAACTTAGCAGGGGATTCTCCCTTGATATTAACGATATTAAGAAATACAGTGCCCTTGGGTATATTACCGTTAATGGGAAGCTCTCCCTTACTCTGCGACGCTCACGGAAAAATTACGGACAAACGTCAACAGAACTTAACTCGCAACAGTATGAATTTCGTGGGAGGTAACAAATGGTATTTAGCAATTGAACTGCATTTGATAATAATGGTACATTCAGAGAAATTTCAGATAACCTGGCTAATGATTTCTGGGATGTATTTTAACGCCATTCTAATTCACATAGAAAGGGAGTCACACATATATGAGACTATTCTAAGGTTTCTAGTTATCTAGCTTTAAGTAAAACCCCGTCATAAAACGTTTGGGTATTGTTTTCGCAGATGATTAATGCCTAGTTATTTATGATTTAGTTGACTTATTAGCAACATCACGTATTGGCGCACTGATATTTTTCAGTATCGAATGTATTTAATAAAACACGAAATGTGTTGGTTTAATGAACATGATTCTGAGTTTTAATTGCTTCAGTGGCCAGCGAAGTCACCTGATCTCAAGGCCGATCGTTGATCATTTGTGGGTGACCCTAAAAGATCTACTTTCCTTTAGAAAGACCTTCAAAAGCACAAATTGCATAAGAAAATTTGTTTCAGTTATTAGATAGTCTGTATAGACATTTTTATATCATTTAGCATAGGCCTTATTTAGAATATTTGGGAAAAACCACTTGATGGTCCCACTTGAGGTGACCAGAAATGGTCAAGTCGAAATTTTATTTTACGGCTTTTTATCCGGTTATCTTTCAGGCCAGGACAATCTATATTTATACAAGAATATTGATATCATTTTGTATATAATCATAGATTTGCTATAGTCATTATTGCTTTGTTCTGCGAAATAAATTATATAATAATAATAATCATTATTATTATTATTACAAAATGAAATGAAATAAAGTTTACAAACTTAACTCCAAGCCAGAATTATAACGAATGTAACACAATTTAACCAATATTTTTTTTCACAATTTTGTAAAGAAAACTTATACAAAATAAGTTGGAATTTCAAAAAATAAACAATATCATAGTGTCTGAAAGTTATTAAATTTAATGATAATTTTGGCTTCCGTAAGACTCATACTATTTTTCATTAATATTTATTTATTTTTTTGAATACCCATTATTTTCAATATTCTTTGAAAAACCTTTTCATATAAAGGATTCTCTTATTTCGGCTTTTGTAATAGTTTATCCGTGTATATCCTACTCTTCACTAATATATCGCAATTAAACTATACTGAATTTGGTGCCCGTTATAGAAAAAACCGAAACATCGCGGTTTCAAAACTATACATATTAATGCGCGTTTCCTCGTCTGCCAAGAACCACAATTTGCTAAAAAAAGTATTTGTCAAATCTTTGGCATTCTTCTTATTTTCCGCTGTTAACCTTCAGGCGAATTTTCTTCTTATATGCATCTCTATGCAAATGAGCAAATAATGAAGTAACTCATTTTTGAGGAATATAAAGAGCTCGTATTAATTAAAATACGAGAGCACCAAATTAGCATATTAAAGAATGTCGCAAAATAGTGATTATCAAAATATCTCACTATCTGCGTAAGGTTCAGTATTGCAAAAACATTTTTTTTTAGATTTCAAAATCGATAGAAGAAAACAGTTTCATCGATAGTAAATCGATTAATTATATATTAAAGTAACTATATATATATATATAATTGCACAATTTGACGCAGAAGAGTTGTTCGAGCACAAATAAATTTAAATGTGTACAAATAGGGTCAAAACCGATTATATGCAAGTGGACATGGCAACGAAATCCTACATAATATATAAGCTGGTTTTGCATATAAGCGGGTTTTACATATGAATATAAGCAGTATTCTCCGAACTATTGTGTTCAAATTATCTGTCATTGAATTTTTGGAGTACTTTGTTATTAAATTAGATACATTATTTAATTTAATATTTAAACTATACAGTATTATTACTTTGTTAGTAAAAATAACAAGAAGTAATGTAGTAGTATTTATAGTCTTACAAAAGCACATGTACTACTGCATTAATGGAAAAAATCAGTTAACTTTCTTTGCAGGCAGGGATATTATGATGACAGATTAAAGGTTTGATCTATTAAAGTATTAACGTTTTTCATATTAAAATTGTTTGACCTTAAATAATCTTGCAAACGCATTAAAGCAGAAACAGCTTTTTTTACCGGTGCCGTTTCAAAAGCAAAATTTGACAGTGATTCTAAACACAGAAAGAGGAAGAAGACGTAAACAAAGCCGTAAATACAGTAAGCTAATAAATGAAACTTCGACAAGGGTTGACAGCCATTTCCGATGGGGAGAGACAATCCTTAAAAATAAGGGCTGCCAGCTACATATTTACTTTGGATGAATATTTGTTTTGCATATATCCGGTATACCTTCGATAATAAAACATTCGTTTGGCTTCAAAAATACCTGCATATATATATATACGGTTTTTGCATGTATAAAATTGCAATTAAGCGAGTTTAGATAACATTAAAAGGCTTGATATTTTTTGCATATATGCAATTTTCGCATATATACGAGTTGCATATACGCGGTTTCGACTATAGATTAAGAGGTTACGGGGGAATTCGATGAAATGTTTGATTCAATTGCAAATTAATTATTTCTAGAGGTAAAAATATGATGATTATAAATAGAAAAAGTTACAGACAGTGCTTAATTTTAAAAATATTTTTTAACATTTAGGAAATAATGTACGGCATATACTCGCATGTTAGTAAAAGCGTCGAGAGCAACTTTGTTCCTTTTATTTCTTATATGAGGCGAAAAACAAGCACAAAATGATCATTTATTAAATTTATTTAAACAAATATAATAAATAATAACCGGTTTTGAAAAATATGCTTTAAATGCGTTCGTAGGGAATTGATTGTTTGGTCGTCTGTAGCTCAGTTAGTGATAGCACCTTCCCGGATTGTAGAAGGTCGTGGGACCCCACCAGATGCAAAACACATTTCTTTTCCTTACGAACGTTTCACCATCTAACCACGCCATAATATCGGCGTTAATATTACTACGCCTAAGAAACGTTGATAAAAATTGTTTCTGTTACTAAATATTAACATGAGCTTTGAAGATCTTATCGATTCGGTTCTGGCAGAAATTGCTGTCTTTTGCCAAGAACCGACTGAACTGACTACCCGCTGATCTCCCATTTCATAAAATTATAAATAAACTTACAAATCACAACCTATTTATTGCGTGTTATATCCAATAAATACATTGTGATATGTATTTTTATTTGTGCATTTAATATTACATTAGCCTGTCATTAATCGCGCTTTTCTTCACTTCACACACAATTTTCAATTTATGAGGAAAAATAACTACATCTGTAAAAAACGCGCCAACGTGCGCAACCCAGTATCAGGGCCGAATTATTGCATAGACAAAAAATACAAATGTCTAAGGCCAGCTTTTTACTGGGGCCTGGCCCCCTGAAAACTAAACAAACGTAAGTTCAAAATAGTTTTGCATTAGGTATAATTACTCTGCAAAAGCTAAAATTCAATTATCCGTTCAATGCTCTCCAGTTTATAAAAAAAATGACAATTATATCTATTTTCCCTTAGACTGATACTTTGTTGCTTATTTAATTTCCTAGTTCCAATGCAACTGAGGAAAGATTGTTTCTTCTGTTTGGACGAGTAAAGAGATAAGTAAAGGGAGTAAAAAGATATTTATATATATATATAAACGCAAGTTTCTAATTATGGCTACATTTTGCTTTTAAAATTTGGAGGTGATTTAGGATGTCTTTTTCACTGATGTTAACATAATGAAGCAAACCTTCCAGCGTTTAAAACCGAAGGATTTTTAGGACACTGATTTTTTTCCGAAGACAAACTATTGAGGAGATCACGATGAATGCTTTCGTAAATGAAGCAATGTATTATACTGATGCCTATACATTTAATGCGCTAATTATTTTACAATGAAAATCAAATGAGTATGAGATATCACAGTGGGGGGCAAATGAACAGTTCTGCATCATCCGTACCACCTGCATCACTCATGCGACCTCCGTGCCACCGTTCCACTGATGCACAATTTTCCGTTTTCTCCTACTTACCCCAATACCAAGCAAATAATCATGGATTGTTTGCTAAGCATCTGCAGATAAATCTTATACATTTTGGGGAAAATTTACAAACACAAGTGTCTTCTCCCTTCATTTTCATTTGTAGTGAACATAGTTCCTTCATATTTGATCACCAGGAAATACTACTACTAAAGTATATGTAATAATAAAAAATTAATTAAAATAAAGTAAATTAAATTAACAAACTAAACTAAAATAAAGTACATGCAATAATGAAAAATGACCGAACAAAGAACAACGTTATTAAAACTATTAACAGTAATAAAATAATAAATAAAATAAAAAAACAGTAATAAAATAGAAAATAAAAAATAGTGAATAAAATAGAAAATAAAATGAAAAAATAAAATAAAAAAATAGTGAATAAAATAGAAAATAAAATGAAAAAATAAAATAAAAAAATAGTGAATATAATCTTACAGTGACTGATGGATAAAGTTAAATTTCAATACCAATTACTCGATGTTGAACAATGGTATAAAAATAGATAAAAAAAAGTACCGCACTAATGCAATTATATAGTTTACATTAATTTCATAGTTAGAACCCAAGTACTATTACATATTCAAGAAAACGATAACTTATGAAAAATAACTATTTTATATCCAAAAAAATTTGCAATTAAAAATCGCAACTTAACGCAGTTCAACAAATCAAATCATTTACATCCATATACAAAATGTCTTTTACTTTATTCTTTACGGTATGCCTATTATGATATAAGAGACGTTCCTTGCTTTTCTACATTGAAAAAAAGTATTAAGTTATTCATAAAATCGCGCGCATAGTTTAATAAAATGCTTACCCAATAAAGGAGCTATCCGTAAATAATAAACTCTTAAGGATAATCTCCTGTAGCTATAAGTTTTGATATCCATGCGTAAGCTCAAAATAGAGCTTAATAATTAAATTTGTATTTGCTACTGGTCGAAATGCCAAAGAAAAGGGGAAGAAAAGAAAACAGTAAGGAAAACAAGTAAAGTCGAAAAGTGAAATAGGAATAAGAGTAGTAAAACAAACCAGAGAAGGGAAAAGGTATTCTCAAAACTTACGAAGATTAGGGAAAGGTAAGAGAGCTAAATTAAAGGAGAACTAAGTAGAAAGAAATAGAAAAGGAATAAACATTAAAAAAACTTATTGACGGCGTAAGATAAAATGTGCAATTATTATTCATTTTATTAAGCAAGGTGGTTTCATTAATGTAAATTTGAACTTTTCCTTTTCAAAACAGAAGAGATGGCGTCCTGGTCGGGAATCGAGCCGGGGACCTTTCCCATGAACCGGAGTGCCTTAGCCAGCTCAGCCATCAAGATACAGGAATATTGCTCTTTTTCTTGGTATTTAAGGTTTGTATGATATCATCCTTCTCAAAGTAAACACAAGTGCCAACTGGTTAATGCAAGCATCCGCCGGGCATGCTTCTTGAAACGTGCAAATTTAAAAATAAAAGCCCCGGTGGCTCCACCTGTTGGCCAGTTGGAAATTATGTTAACTCTAAGAGAAGGTTAACAATATCTTACAATCTCCAGAAGAAAAGGACGAGGCATGGCTGCAGCCTGTGGCTTAGCGGCCGGAGGTTTAGAACAGTCATCCAATGACCGCAGGTTCGTATCTAGCCTGGGCGTGTGATCAATTTTGTTTTACTTCCAGCCTATCGTGATAAAAACACATTCGTATGTGCAGTCTAATTGTGGAATTTCCGACAATTACGATTGAAAATGGTGCAAAAATTATTGTTTTATTAGCAATTAATAAGGGGCATTTTTTCCATTACTGAGTTTTAATTCCGTGGACTTCGTTTCATGGATATAATCTTGGCTTTCCTATTATTCATAATGTACGGTGCAGAATTATTACATTGGCAACAAGATTCACAACATTCATTAATTCAAAATACATAAAAAAATTAATGCTCCACGATTGAAAGGTAGCCAACTCCCATTGGTATTCCGGCCTGTATAAGAAATTATACTTTTTTTTCCTTCGTCCAGAAACTTTAAGCATGTGGAATAGGCTCCTCTGATGGATTTCATTTTGATGGATAGCTAAAAAATCTGCAGTTGACAGTTCCATCTTCTGTTCCCAGGGTAATGCTTGTCCCTGCCATATTGCTTGGCAAGGAAAAAACTCCTATAGTAAGGAAAATGTCGATCTCTTCTCTACTCTACTCCAGCATTCAGACGGCCCCTTCCCCAAACAGCGCTGAAGTATGCTCTTGGATACATAAGGAAATTGAATGGTAATCTGTCATGGTAATGGTTTGAATAAATTGACTGGGTCAGCTACGATGAAACCAATCAATTGTAGTGATACAGTGAGAATATTTGATTTAAGCAGACACTGTTAATAAGGAAGAAAATTCTTCCTTATAATATTTCCCCTCTTAAATAATTTTACTTTCTCAGAAAGCAATTAAATAACTTGTTACGTTTATAGTTAGAATTCATATTCTGAAAGGGAATTTTCTGCACGTCTACAAATTGATTTCTGTCATGTTTTTAGGTATAACTGTTTAATCTAGACTTTCGTGGAATCTCCATATTGAAAATCTGTTTTCTGTATTATTTGTCATCTCGGAGCTAGGGCGTCAAACCAAAAACATTCTTCCAGTTGGAGCCTTGATTAATGACATCATCGGCGCCGACGGCATGGAAATATTGGGGGGAACAATATACCTTTAAAAGGTATTTTGCTTGAAACTGAAGAGGGATATGGAACCTTAAGGCAACATTGGGGGACAGATCTCCCCTGTCCCCCCCCCGATAACCGTGCCTGTGAATTGTATCTATAATGTTAAGGTATTATTACCCTCCGCAGGGATAACACAATTGCCAAATATGGTCAACACAAGAAAGCCTCCGGGGCGAGATTTTTGTGAGTTTTCGTGGGGGAATTTATTATACAATAATTTTTGCCACCCACGTATTAATTACAGCTCAAACTAGAGCTTATTTGTTTTGGAGAAAAGATGCGCTTTCCCATCGGTTGAACAGGGTCCTCCGTTTTGTGAGTGTCTTGGACCACGCCTGAACAGATAGGAACTTTTTACTTCCTCATTCGTCTGGCAGTCAAAACACTCAGCTGGAAGGATATCCAGGATAGAGCTCTCTTCTCCATAATATCGATGGAGTATTCATCAGTAATATAATGTATCTATAATTCCTCAACGCCTCTCCATTTTCCTTATTGTAGTAGTATTTGGTCCGTTGTCGTATTTTGCAATAATAATAATAAACTTCAGAATATTTACATACAATATATGAGGATTCGGATGACAAAGTTAGGTCTTTCAGTGCCAAATCCTTGGGCTTATTTTCATGCATTATTTTTTCAGGATTTGGTCATGTATAGGCTTTCGATTTTAATGTTTTACCGTGCTAATCTTAATATATTTGGCAATCTAATTGACCTTTCTCAGAGACTGGAAAGATATCCCTCCCGTAGTGATACTCTGATGGTTCCTTTGATACAACAAACTTTATTTTTAGTTCAGTGGGTCTTCAAACTTGGAACGAACACATTCAAATAGTTTCTGTTTACAGTACATAAGATTATTTTGGGACAACTTACATTAGTTCCATTGGAAGAACGTTTTCGTCACATGGTTTTTGTTAATAATGTTAATATTTTCTTTACATTTTATGAATTTTATATTAATTATGATAAATGTATATTTTTTGTATATTCATATTATCTTTTCCCGTGCACTTAATTTAGAAAATTAATTATTTCCAGCTGGTATGATTAATATTTCTACATTTTTTTCTACTACTCAATTAATGCTACATTTCTTTGTTAAACGGAGGTCCTAGGACTTATCAAGGTAATGATGAAATGGCAATTTTTTTCCGGTCGCTTTTCGAGTTTCTTCATATCATTATTTGAGCCATTTGTAAATATTCATGATGTGTTTTCGGGAAATAATAAAATTAAAAAAATAATTCATTTAGCTGACCACATTTACTAAACCTCATGTAAAATATAACCCCTGGCAAAAAATAAAATTTTTCTTATCTTGGTTTTTTTATCTTTATGAAAATAAAGAAAAGACTATAAACAAAAACATAATTTATTCTTTGTACACTGAAGTGCATAAAAAACATATTGGTAAAAATAGAATAGAAGTGCATCAGTGATACTCTCTCAAAACTCATACTTGAAAGTTTATTGGAAAAAAAAAAAATAATATGTATATAATCAAGAAAAAATTATTTAATATTCATTATGCTTTTATCAATATTTCGATGCTCTTCCTCGAGCTTTAACGAGGGCTTGAATTCGCCTTCGCATTGATTTAAAAAGATGTTTACACGTATCAAGTTCAGTTTTTCCCAGGCGTTAATTATCCTGTTTTTTAGTTCTTGTTTTACTTTTGGCTTCTGCTGATCGGCGAGTTCCTTTAAATTTCGCCAAACATTTTCTATACGGTTCATGTCTGGACTATTCGCAGGCCAAGTCATGGTTTTAAGAAAGGTTTTGTGTATGTATTTTTTTGAGTAATTTAGCGCGATGTCATGACATATTATCATCCTTAAAAATGGCCTCATCCCAATCCTAAAATTTACCTGTCAATGT
Source organism: Dysdera silvatica (assembly GCA_006491805.2). Classification (NCBI taxonomy): domain Eukaryota; kingdom Metazoa; phylum Arthropoda; class Arachnida; order Araneae; family Dysderidae; genus Dysdera; species Dysdera silvatica. The sequence goes on from QLNU02003225.1 coordinate 75,031,001, forward strand.
AGGAATCAGAAAGTACGCTAAAATTGAAAAATAAATTTCAGCATTAACAGTACTTTTAAATATGCATAACGTACCAGTTTCTTCAGCTGTGTTACAGCTCCATACCATTGAGAAAATTTTGCTGTAATTATGAAACTGTTTGGATCAAATTTTTCTCCCGGACGTCTCCACATAAATTTTCCAATATCATCGTCTCTGGCAAGGCATAATTTGGATTTATCTGAAAAAATAACACTCTCCAAATCATCAGCGATCCAATGCCGATATTTTTTTTTGCCTATTATAAGCGCTTTTGGCATGTGAGCAGTAATATTGTTTTAGCGTTACAGGAGGAAAATCATGCTCATTCAACCGATTTCTATGTGTCCTGTCAGAGTCATTCACACCACGTAAACTCCATATACGATTGAGTTCTTTTGACGAAGATTTTCGCATTTTTTTACAAATTTTTATGAGGTGACATCTTGTTGCTTCGTTGTTTTTTTAAAACGCCCACATCCCGTTTTATTTTTAACACTGCCAGTGGCTTTAAATTTTGCCCACAAATTGGATATCATACCTTGAGAACATCCCGTGATAGTAGCCACTTCTTTCTGTTTTTTGCCTTCCTTTAAATGTTTAACAATAAGATTCATCACATCGTCTGAATGTATGCTTGTTGGAGTCATTCATGTTTGTTTCACTAAAGGAAATATAACGATAGAGTTTTTTCTGCGCAGATGTTACAGTGCACTATTTCTTCTGCGGTCTTACCAAATTTCAATTTTACATACCATTTCAATATATTTTGTAAGTACTTGACAATTTTTCCACATAGAAATGTAATAGATAATTTTTTCCAGTATATGTTTTTCCCTTCACTATTTATTACCAAAATTATTATTTTTACATCATGAAAATTTCCCTATTATATAGTTTAAATGCTGAAAAATGCCGTACCCCGCTTTAAATGCATCCAGCGATTCACTGTTCCTACAAAATGTATCACTTTTGAAAAATTAAGTGCACTTTGAAAAATATTGGATAATTTTTGTGAGGGATTGTACATGAGTAACACTAATTATTCATTATTTAATGATTGAATAAATTTTCGAGGAAATAAAACGAAACGCCAAGGGGGAATAAAATCAAAGTCGAACTTTTATATAACGAAGTCCAAAGCTCCTACCTACTGAATGTAATACTAAAACTATTTGAACGTAATATTAGAACTATCTGACGTAATACTAAACTAACTGAATAATATAAACTACGTGAATATAAAAGAATATAAATGTGAATATAAAGAATATAAATGTGAATATTTAAATACTATAATATATAAAATACATAAAATAATAGATGTCAATAACACCAATACAATAAATATGTTTTGCGCTAGCTCACATTTTGTATGTATACTATTGGAATACTGAATATTAAATACTGTGACTAATATGCACTTAAGTATTAGTGTCACTAATCGATTGAAATATCCACTACAATATGTAGGATGAAAGCATGTATATATAGTATAATTTTTAATAAAATAAATTAGTACACAACGGTATTTACAGGTTTTCTTACTTAATTAATCCTACCTTTCTTTTGGAAAATAAACCAAAAGAGTGTTGTAATCTAACGCATGTATATTTCCTGTATTCAATTTAGTTTGACTATTGGTTTAAATGATTTTTGTTTATGTTAGATTAACCTTTCTATATTTTGCTAACCGCTTAACACATGGCTTAACTTAAAAGATTAAAATGTAAAAGTAATGACATATAATAAGTAAAATTTTGATCATTTGTTATATAAAAGTGCTGAGAAATTAAATGGAAAGCACGGACGATGTTCAATTCGTTAAAAAGGAAAATGTAATAGAAAAAAAATGATTTCAAAATGATTATAATCATTTAGAAAATTAATAGTCTTATTGTAAATTTAAAATAATATTTTATTTTAGGAAAAAATAATTACTGAATTTTTGATGATTTTAGTAAGCTTTTAAATCCTCAAAACAAATCATAATTTCAAATGTCACGTGTGATATTCATTTCTTGTAAACGTTAACGTTCCCGACCAAAGAAAGATTTTAGAAATTGGAGCTTGATTGAAATAGCAAAACCAAATAAAAAACGGTGAAATCAATAATTATTTAACAATTTGAAAGATTAGTCATTACTAAAGGAAATACAATCTAGAAAGGAAAATTAATCTGAGAATTGCATTACAGAAGATTAGCTTCGTTATTATTAATTAGAAAAAAACATTGATAAATACGTTCCATGGTGTAATTTACGCGGGAATTATTTCGCATAAAATGCTGAAATTTTTATGTTCAGGGAAAAATAATTACATATGGATAATTTTCGTAATTGATGACTGAAGATGCTCTAGTTTTGAAAACTTATATTTCACACGTTAAATTATTCTAAAGCGTGAATTTCCAAAGCTAAGTAATTGCTCGAGTTTAGGAGAGCCTAAATCGATTTACGGTTGTTTTTTCTGAACCGATATTTCCAAAAACACTACACGAGACATGTACTGACTGCGTTATTCTGATGTTGAAAATTAAGTGATTATCTGCAAAGATAAACTCGTTTACGGTATGCGGGAATAAATATATAATTAAATTGAATTAATGTAAAGCTATATTAGCTATCAACAACTTGTTAACAGTTCTATAAAGACGCGAAATTGAGATGAAATCGGCATAAACACTAGCTATGATCATAAACCATATATAAACATCATAAATTTTACGTTAGATACTGCTCTTTTTTCAAAGTATGCTTTAATTCTGAGCAGTAGTGCATTAATACTTCAGGTTGTTTTAGGATTATTGACATTATATCAACAAATGTTTCTTCGACATTGAACTGGATGATCTCTCAATTTATAAAGATACTTAATGTTTATCGCATCACTGTGGTGAAAATTATTTTGAAATGCATATGAGTACAAAGCGCAAGCTCACAAAAATCAGATGCGAAAACTTCTTGAAATATCAGGGCATCTCATGGTTTTATTCTATTAATAATCCCAGGCCGTGACAGGGAATCATTATGAAGGTACTGGCAAGTAAAAGAAAAACTCCAAAACCTTCAGACTGTTTGAACTTGTTTGATTCTTGGACTTTAAGATTATTTTTATGTATTTTTTTTTCCTCTTGTTTCACAAACATGTCTCTACGCAGCACATATTCCTCACACACATTAGCAAATGAATTACGAATTTGAAGCGCTACCTCTAAAAAAATATTGTATCCACTATAAATGATATCATTTGATAGTAGCACGCGGAAGAAAATAACTTGGAATGCGATGCGAGGGTCGATATTCATAAAATGTATCATATATACATATACAGGGTGTCCCAACACCAGGGTTGCAAACATCTAGGAGGGGTAGGGTACACCTAGACGAACAATATTTGTCATAGAACCTAGGGTCGCAAACCACTCACAGCGCCAGTTCTAAAACCGTCCAGCATGCACAAATAGTGACAACCAGTGCATGAGAAGCGCAAAATGCGATGTCCTAATCATCTATGCACTTGAGCAGCTGACCTGAGTTTTATCTGGCGCTTTTCACGCACTGGTTGTAAATATTTGTGCATGCTGGACGGTTTTAGAACTATAGCTGTGAGTGGTTTGCGACCCTAGGTTATATGACAAATATTGTTCGTCTAGCTGTACCCTACCTCTCCTAGATGTTTGTAACCCTGATGCTGAGACACCCTGTATATATCCCCAATCGTATAAAATTTAACTTGATATCGGCTTCTAAACTAAATCCATAATATTTTGGGAAGACTGCCAAAGATCAACGTTAATTTAATTAGCTAATTAAATTTTGATGTCTCTAATTAATCCGTTGATATAGAGATGCTTTAATTAAACCACTCTGGGAATTAAAGGTTGGAAAAGATTTCTCAAAACCTAAATTCTGTTTAGCAAAATATTTTCTTTCGGGGAATTAGGAAATCCTACTCACTAATTTTAAGCAGCAAAACAGCATTTAAAATCCAATCGTGAATAACAAATTTCCATAAATAAGCTTGTTAGCATTTAAGATGTGAACGCTTGGGTTTTAATATAATTCCTTTTAATATATTAAGAGCTCAAATGTTTCGTTTTGAGACTTTCTTTTATATTTAAATATGTTTCTTCAATTGTACTTAAAACCTAGAGAACATTCAAACCACTCCCATAATTATACACTGAAGTGCCAGAAAAACCGGTACAGGCGTGCGTATGCAAATAACGGAGCTTTGCAACCAATCAGCGTAACGCGATGCGGTCGGCAGCGCCTATATAAGACAAGAGATGTCTGGCAAAGCTGTTAGATCGGTTCTTGCCGCTACAATGGCAGGTTATCAAGATTTAAGTGATTTTGAACGTGGCGTTATAGTCGGCACAAGAGAGATGGGACATAGCATCTCCGAGATAGCGACAAAATTTGGATTTTCGCGTACGACCATTTCACGGGTATACCGTGAATATCAGGAATCCGGTAAAACATCAAATCTCCGACAGCGGTGCGGCCGGAAAAAGACCTTGAAAGAACGGGACATTCGACGACTGACGAGAATCGTTAAACGAGATAGACGTGCAACACTTCCTCAAATTGCCGCGGATTTCAATGCTGGGGCATCAACAAGTGTCAGCGTGCGAACTGTTCAACGAACCATCATTGATATGGGCTTTCGGAGCCGAAGGTCCACTCGTGTACCATTGTTGACTGCACGGCACAAAGCTTTACGCCTCGTCTGGGTCCGCCAACACCGCCATTGGACTGTTGATGACTGGAAACACGTTGCCTGGTCTGACGAGTCTCGTTTCCAATTGCATCAGGCGGATGGACGTGTACGGGTATGGAGACAACCTCATGAATCCATGGACCCTACATGTCAACAGGGGACTGTTCAAGCTGGTGGAGCTTCTGTGATGGTATGGGGCGTGTGCAGTTGGCGTGATATGGGACCCCTGATACGTCTAGAGACAACTCTGACAGGTACGTAAGCATCATGTCCGATCACCTACACCCATTCATGTCCATTGTGCATTCCGACGGACTTGGACAATTTCAGCATGATAATGCGACACCCCACACATCGAGAGTTGCTACCGAGTGGCTCCAGGAACACTCTTCTGACTTTAGACACTTCCATTGGCCACCTAAATCGCCAACAACGGGGGTTGATTGATTGTTTGGCTTTTTTATGGCGCAAGAGCATCTGGGCTATACTGCGCCAGACAATGGGGGGGGACACAATATTAGGTAGGTGTACCAGTTTTTCTGGCACTTCAGTTTACTTAGTCTTGGATAAAACCATTCCAATATCTAATTCAACATCTTTGATGATGGTTGCCAAATTTTATCCTAACAAACTTGATATGTATTTTGTTGAGCAAGTTCTCAGCGTATGTGTATTTGAGAACAGCTTTCATAAATAATATAATCCGGGAAGTGGTTTATTAAACAATATTATTATTAAACACCCATCAAAACACTATAGTTAATCGTAATTAGTGGTTAACTATAAAAATACGAATTAATATATATACGCAAAGCTGCGTACACACTTTATTACTGTCTCTCTATCCATTGGCGTACGCAGAGGGGTGTTGATGGGGGTTGTAACTCCCATTGCGATGAAATTTTGTATATTTAACATAGGAACATGTGAGTTGTAGCTCTGTAACCCCCCATTGAGCCTATAACCCCCTTACAAACTTGCTGCATACGCCTATGTGTCTATCCAAATATCCACCCACGACGCAATGCGTCAAAAGTGCGCAGCTAAGAAAATGAGCCTTTGTATATGCACCTAAATCTAGAAAATCATGTAAATTATTTTTTGAATATTTGGGTTACGAATATGATATTGCGTTTTTCCTTTTGCTAATAAATGCCAAGTTTTTCATATAAATAAACATCTGCTCCGTTTGCAAAATACTTTTTAATTTAATTTTAAATTTAATTTTTAATTTTTAATTTTAATTTAATGCAAAATACTCTAAGTAATATATTTATGTTCATTAAATTTGATCCTTTAGTATATATTGTTACATATTTAATATATTTAAAAATAAAATTTTTATATGAATTAATTTTTACGAAGACGACGAAATACATATTTATATCAAACAATAATATTAATCAACGTTTATTGGCGTAGTGATACCAACGCCGATGGTATGGCGTGATTAGATGGTGAAACGTTCGAAAGAAAATAAATATTTCTGCCTTCGGTGGGACCTGAACCCACGACCTTCCACTTGCCGGGCGGAGGCTCTACCCACTGAGCGTAGTGTTCGATTTATATAAATACATATTTATATAACAACGAAATAAATATCTAAATAATTTATAATTTTCGTATTCCGCATGAATGATCATTTGTTTATAGTAGCTGTTTATAGTAGCCTTCACTAGCTGTAAACTTGGGCTGCACGAATTTTGTCAAATGTTAAAATCTTTACCCAGCTCTTCATAGCAAAAATATTTACAACCGTATTTCTCAAAAATTTTATACCAAAGTATATTTTGCCTGAAATGAAGTTAGAAATTATATTATTATAACAATAAAGTAAATAATTTTTATTTCTTTTGGTGTCACTTATGTAACTTAAAGCTTCTCTGGGTAATTATCGCGATACTTTTATGATTTTCAATAAATAATTTCTCGTCTTTAAATATCTCAAAAAAGCTCGAGTGGAAGAAATTTAACATTTTTTTTTTATTTACACGATAAATAGTCAATTTCGAGGAAATTTGTATGACAAATGTTTATTAAACAAGAATACTTCAAACGTAATTAAATAATTAAAGTTACTTTCGGTGTTGAATTTATTCTTTCCCTTGTTCCATCGTTAAATAAATTTATGGCGGAAAATTCTAATATTTCATTGTTTACAAATTAAGGTAGAAACAAAAGATAGGTGGCTGCGAAAATCAGGCGAAGTTATTTTTTTGCCTGAAGCGACGAAATACCACAAAGTGGCGAATTCTGATCCATAAGCATATAGTTAAATATTTGAATAAATTGTGATTTTTTCACAGCTTAACGGAAAAGAAGCGATCATGCATATTCAATCTGCCTGAGAATCTTTGGTCTTTTGTTAAGTTCATCAAACAAAGAATACTCGACTAACAATAGCCGTGTTTAGAAACTGAATACATTTTCGGATGTTAAGCTTTCAAAGAAATAAGATCCAAGAAAAAATTCTAAAAGTCACATCCGGGGAGGACGGGCTATTCTTCCCTCAGATAAAGGGCTTTCAAACTGAAGTCTTTAGAGGGTGAAAATATACCAAAAAATTCTTCGTCAGATGAAGGAAAAAAAAGAAGATTCCATTCTTTCAGAAAGACTTGTGGCCGATATCTTCATAAAGCTTGTAACAAAGCATTGTTTAGCAGGAAATGGGAGTTTAAAACAAAAACCATTATTGGGGTGAAGTACCGCATGTCTTACATTTTAGTTAACCTTTTTAACTGAAGGTTGTGGCTTAACATTTTAGATTAAAGATTTAAGATAGCCTGCTGTTAAGCTTACCTGTGCATTTTGGTAACTAGTTTCCCAGATATTCCAGCTATTGTTTCCCTCTCAAAAACTTGTCAAATAAAGAAGCTCCGTTATGCTTCTTGTGCAATCAATAATTCTCTTAATATTTTAGCCACTGCATACGATATTCTAAAGCTAGAACTGAGAATTTCAGCCATATTGACTAATTATAAACTAATTTAATAATTTTTACAGAATGCTTCAACTTCTATAATAACAACTACAACTTCTATCTATTATATTAGAGCTTCTGCAGCATAATGCAAGATATTTATAGAACGTCACAGCAAATTTTGTGGAATTATGCAATGGTTTTATAGAACAATACAATAAAATGTAACTTACATGCACAACCTTTGTTCAATGATAGTGAGTGTAAAGTTAGAAATAAAATGCAGATCCACGAGATGACTAATGTCTCTAGTCATCATTCTCAAGTATTGCTATGTATATCAATGGCGTAGCCTAATTTCAATGGTAAGCAGTCTCAATGCGTTCATCACCCCTACATGAATGAAAAAAAGCCACAATTCATAACTATATCATCGCAATTATAAATAAATAAATATATATATATATGGGAATTGTGACCTTTTTTAACTCTTTTTTATTATTTTCTCCCTAGCCCGGGTTTTCCTTGTTTATACGTAAATCGGACATATATACTGCAACAAACGTACAGTTGTTTATGCAATTCAAATGTATATGTAACAATAAATTTTTCACACACATTTATTAAAATAAATAATAATCCACTGCCAAGATTTCTCACACATTAAAATATTCATTCTATTTTCGAATCATTTCATTTGCCTGTATTACTTTCTCACTGAACATCTATCATTATTTTCCTATTTTTACACCAGTGAAGGCCAAAATCTTTTCCTTTTATCTTGAATCATGTATTTCCTAACATTACCGCTAAATACGACTCGTTAGATGTGATTGATTTTTATACAAAAACTGTTTCATGTCGTGTTTCTTCTAACCGCATTCTTGTTCCACCTGTAACTAAATCGGATAATATTGGGATTTTTCCTTTCCCTAAATTTTTCTTATTTACAACATAATCGAAGCCTGTAGGAGCTTTTATAAAATTGTCTATCGCCTTGTTGAAGGAAGATTACGATTTTATTATGTTTTCACTGGCTGACGGCAGCGAAAACTAGTAAATTTCAGTTTTCTGTGAAGAATTCGATGTACATTTCAAGAGAATTTGTAGACAGTAAAGCTAATAACTGTTCGGGGGCGGAAAGAATTAATTTAAAAGGCGTAATAGAAATATCCTTTCTATCATTTTTCCTCAGTCTGAATTAATTAAATCCAATGGTGTAGTTATAAAAAAAACTAGTCTAGCGCTCTTCTAAATCAGGGGTGGATCCATGGGGAGGAATCAGGGAACCCCCTAACCAGTCAATAGCCCATTAATCTGATAGGGGCAGAAATTATCATTATGTATGGGTTGTTGAGCTGGCATTGAAAGACCCCCACCTCAAATTCTCCTCTGGATCTAACACTGCCTACAAAATGTAGTTTCAGGGGATATAAGCGTAAAATAATAATTATGTGATATAAGCACATGTGCCCAAAACAAACTAATCTGTAATGAGCTAATAAAATAAAGAAAACAATTGAACAAGATAGCCAAAAGTCCTCCTTTTCGCCCTTGTCGCCTTCATTGTGTCAAACAGCATTGTGGTTTTTTATGTTTTGGGAACGCAGTTTATGACACGTGTTCCAAGCTGTAATTTCGTTTAAATTCTCGCGATTTTTAGTTGGTTTATTTAACATTTGTAGGTCATTGCTCCAATTTATTTTTCTTAACAGAATTGGAGAAACCATGGATTTTTTTATTTACAATTTGAACAGAACTTTGTTTGTAAAATGTATGATTTCCTAAAATTTTGCCCTAGCGCCGCTAGGTCTCCAGATGAAGCGCCCTAAAGCAGCTAAGCCTCGACTACACCCCTGATTAAATCATATCCTGCTGTTCAAAGTTTAAGTTCGTTTTCGTTTCCGGAAAGAGTAAATATTCAGATATTTTTCCCAAAGGTGCAATTAAGTTAACACGATTTCTTAAGAGCTAGGAGGCGTGTTATGTGATTCTTTCGCGTTTCCTTGTGGAGGGTATAGCCTTCAGAAAGTGTGAAGAAAGCTGTATATTTGTGTGTAAGTCTGTCTTACCTGTATCCTCTTCCTAGAGATTATATCCCTAACCTCAATAATAATACTTTTCATAAAATAAATTTAAGGATTGTAGTTATTTACAAATCGGCGAAATTATTATTTATTTCAGTAAATCACAATATCTCTACTCCAAAACAGTAGAAACTTCAGTTATCCGGAGGCATGTAGCCCAGACTTTTTTTTTTCATTCTGAAAAAAGAGCCCCCGTGCGGAAGAGGAAAGGGAGAGAGTGGGAAGGGAACGACTCCCATCATAACGGTAGCCACGTCCACTTGTCGGAAGGTTATTCTTACGTTGTTTAAGATATTTGAGGCGTCATAATTTCTTTATATACAAACAATATCCTTGCTTAACGTACATCAGTAAAGTTTTCATACCATTTTTAATTTTTTTTTTCAAATTTTTCCTGATTTTCCAATTTTCTATTTATTCTTTAATTGTTTGCTTGCTTTCTTTTTTGTTTTAAGGCTGAAGGACTACAATGGTCATGCTGCGCCGGGACCTACTGTTTTCCGAGGAATCCGAACCTCTTATGGCCTAGGGAACCAAACCCCGGACTACAGTGAGCAGTGCGATCTTTATGAGATCTCTGAGTAAGCGTTCTTTGCACTGTTGGGAGTCGAACCCGGATCGTTATCAAGTGCACCATTGAAACCCACTAAATGGCTTAAATATGTGGATGATACTTTTGTGGTTTGGCCTCATGGAAGAGAAAAGTTACAAGAATGTTTAATACATATCAATAACATCCACCAACAAATTAAGTTTACCATGGAGGTTGAATGTGATAATAGACTGCCATTTCTTGACGTTTTAGTCATTAAGCAAAGAAACAATAACTTACTTTTTTCAGTTTACAGGAATCCTACGCATACAAACAGATACCTTCATGCTACATCGCACCATCACCCTTCCCAAAAACGGTCATTGACATATTGTTCAAACGAGACAATATTATTTGCAGTAACAAAACAGTTTTACAGAATGAACTCAATTTTCTTAGTGACATTTTGGAAGAAAATGGTTACAATCAACATTATATTCACAAGTGTTCAAGTCCAAAACTGAAGCCCATTTTTCATACCTAATTCCTGATCATATTCCTTTTAAAAGAAATGAGCATAAAGCCTTCCTACCATTTATAAACTATGTCACTGACCTTTTACTTTTGAGACATAATATTGATACAGTATTTATTTCAAAAAACAAGATTTTTAGTTTCCTACGTTCTGTTAAAGAACCTGTGGATCCATACAAAATTCCTGGTGTATATCCCATCCAAATTCCTTGTTTTTGTGGACAGTTATACATCGGGCAAGCAGGTCGATCCACTGCGTGCCGAAAACGGGAGCATGAAAGCCTCGTGAGGAATAAACAGATAACAAAATCGGCAATAGCAGAACATTCAATTTTAAATAACCATTTAATCCTTTTTGACCATACTAAAGTTCTCGCAAAATCAACTAATTTTTGGCCCAGATTATACAGAGAAGCAATAGGGATCATCAAGCATCCTAATAATTTTAATAGAGACGATGCAAAAACCATTCCCGTTGCTTGGCTACCCATTCTAACAAAACTGTAACGTGTAAATGTCAGTTTTTATTTTTCGATTTCATTTCCTTCTGTTTTGGCTTTTATATTCGTCTCTAAAATTTCATAATAATTTATTTCAACGTATTTATACTGTTTCCGCAACTTATGTATATTCTACAATTTTCTCAAAAGTTTTTCATGTAATTTAACCTCTTCTGATGATGATTCGCACAGCTCGAATCGAAACGTAAAGTTTTAGCAATAAATAATCTTTTTGCTATACAGCTGACTACCTGAAAATTTGTTGTTGATTATGAATAAACGATATACTGTGCAACGAATATAATTAAATAGAAATACATACAAAAGCAGTCTTGTAATCTGGCACGTTGATACAATTGTTCCGACAGTGATACATTTTATCTTCACCGGAACATACTTCTTGACTGATGGTGTGACGGTCCGCCCCTGCGGACATCTTAATTGATAATAGTTGTACATACTGTGGTCGTTAGAGAGGCACCTGTTCGACCGAAACAAACCCATTAGCTTAGGCTAAATGACCTATCCTTTATAACGAATCCTTGTCGATGTCAGATGGGTCGTTACTGATCGTTTTTTTTTAAGGTATGTCGTTCAACAATTGGGTAGTTTACACTTAAGTTTTCATTGGTAAAAGGAAATGCTTCTCTTTGGCGGAGATGGTTTATCGTATAACTATTGCAAACTTCGTTTCGCTAAGTACAGCTACAGGGAAAAAAATATTTTCAGTTACCATAGATGCATCAGGCATATGCAAGTTTGGAAACCCTATAAGCTATTCATTCATCATTAGCATTCTATGGTGTCAATATGACGTTTGTTCCGTCGATAATAGAGAATGTCTCTTTCACAATAATTGCGAACGACGTGTTAGGATATAGTATTATAAACTGTGTTTATGTTAATTTCGAAATAAATATAACAATTAGTAATTTGCAAAAAATTTCTTTCTCTCATATGTAACCGAGTTTACGCTATGTGTTACGG
>QLNU02003225.1:75043403-75058785 GCA_006491805.2 Dysdera silvatica
AAACGTTCGAAAGAAAATAAATATTTCTGCCTTCGGTGGGGCCTGAACCCAGTAGGTAGAGCCTCCGCCCGGCAAGTGGAAGGTCGTGGGTTCAGGTCCCACCGAAGGCAGAAATATTTATTTTCTTTCGAACGTTTCACCATCTAATCACGCCATACCATCGGCGTTGGTATCACTACGCCAATAAACGTTGATTGATATTGTTGTTTGATTTTGAGATGTGTTAAAAATATTTTGGACATCCCCTAAAATATTCCAGAAACCTTTAATAGTAAAAAATTGTAAGCAGACTTTCACGTCAAGAACATGACTCATCTAACGAGTAAGCGAATACACAATTTAGACCTGTTTAATCACCGATTTGTGGAGCAAACTATAACATGAATGATTCTCAGACATGAACATTAACCAGACATATGATGTGACCTTTACGTTAAGAGCATTATTTCGCACACGAATTTCTTCGCGTGCTGGTAACATTAATAGTAAATTTTGTGAGAAAAATGTAATTAAATTTCAGTGTCACGTCAAAGCAGCAGTATCGTTTAAGCAGTGAACAAAAGTCGATATAAAATAATTAAAAATTTAATAGATATATCGATTAAATCGCTGGAACATCTAGGTCTTAAAAGCAAAGGTGATCCAATCCTAGAGTACAGTCGCAGATTACACTCAAATGGCAATATATGGTCGCTACAATAAAAGGTTGGGAACTGTTGTCTTAGAGGAACTTAGGGCTCCTGAAACAATGGAGTTGGCGCATTTTGATGCTAAGTTATGGTTGCAAATTGCATTTATTGGCGACATTTTGAAAGTTGCGCCAATGTTTACAATAGTCGGATAATCGCGGATTTTTGATTATTTTTATGCCAAAATAGCGATCATTGCGCCAATGCGTAAAACCTTTATCGCCAAGGTAAATGATACTAGAAGTGCACAACAAAATGGTGGGTGATGCGTCGACCTAAATTTCAAGGGGCTTTAGGTGAACTAAAAGGAACAGACGTGAATCATATATAATATTATAATTCGGTGTATCAGAAGTAGTTTTGCTGAAGATTGAGTAGAATATTTTGAATTCTATAAACAAAGATATATTGAAATCTTATTGTCAGCCAAGCTTACTTCCAATTACAGCCTCTAAAATTATAGGCCGACGCATAAGCCACCATTTTCTTGTAAACGTCAGGTTTCATAACACAACGTTTACCATTGGAAAATTAATAATCCATTTTCTTCTTACAGGATCTGTTGCAAATCTCAACATTCTATATTTATTCCTCGAATGATTAGAACAATTCTCAGCGGAACACCCACCAATTTCACCTTATTTTATTAAAAATAACACACTTGTAAATCACTCAACTTTAACGCAGCAGTGAATAGGATCACGTGACACGATGGTAAGAAAATGGCGTATGTTCGCAAGCTTTCTTTTCTTGGAGCCTTACTTGCAATTATTGAAAGTCTCAGAAGTAACAGTGACGTCAGCGTTATCCAAAACTAAATTGTTTTAAATAATAAGCACATAACCACAATACAGGCCAATTCGACAGTCGTAAACTATCTTTGGGTTTCGAAGGGAGACTAAATATGGGAAAAACTACGCGTGGCTAAATACCCCGAATACATTCTGCTCAAAATTCAATCAATGGCGCTGCTGTGTATAGTGTGGGACTTGGAGGTTTCAAGATACACTTCCTCTTATAGGTTTCCGAACCATCCTTCCTTGGATACACAGTGCCGCTTGCTCGGCCAACTTTTCCAAAAACTAACGCATGCGCAATAACGCACATACACATGAGATTTTAAGACTTTAACTTGGAACTGCATGGACGTTACATATCTGATAAGCTCTCAATATATCGTTTTGATGTAGTAGCGTTATTTAAAGCTACATTTAAAATTTATATCTCTCCAGATTCATTATAAGACGTCATTTGACGTTTAAAAAGTAAGATGTATGGGATTACAGTCAGTGCATGGTCTGAAATGCTTATGCAGCCGAAGCGAAAATAATGGACAATTAAAAATAATTTAACTTCTCTGCAGAAGTAAACAATCTGTAATCCTTTAAAATGTGCAAAAATAATAAGATAAAAAAATAATGAGGATATAATTTATTTCCATAAAAAAGAAACCTTTATAGAAATGTAGTCATTTTGAAATATGTATTGCACTTAATATAAATTTTATATGTATTAATAAACACATATATGCTCACACATGCATAAACCAAACAAGCATACATATATACATACATACAAAGTACAGTAAAACCTCCCTAAGGCGACCACCGTCGGTGCCGTGGAAAAGAGTTCGTTCAGAGAGGTGGTGTCTTGGAGGCAAATTTAGTATTGGGCGTAAAGAAATCCGATTTCAGAAAAAGTGTTTGTTAAGGGTGGTGGTCTCTGAATATAGGTGGTTGGTAAGAGAGGTTTGCTGTAATTCACCCTGATAAACATCTTGCCCATAATACAGACGATTCGGCAACAAAAAGCAAGCACGCGTGTATCCTAAATGTGCTAATATCCGGAGATGCCAGAATGAAAGACAAAATAATCAACAAGATCTTCAAGTGCAAAAATAGACGAATTAAAATAGAGCGATTATTTAAAAAAATGGCAAATGCCCCCCCCCCACACACACACACCCCTCTCCATCCTCTTTGATCTCTCTAGTGATATTAAAAAAATAAGTAAATATATTCAACATCATCTTCCAGGAAATCAGAATTCGATAAAATCCACTTACTTCAAAGGGTGCTGCACTTGGGGACTTGCACACATGTACTAAGTAAATACCTTTGATATTTCAAGTCTTTGGGAAGGGCTTGATATTAGCTGGTAACTTCGATCACCAAGATATGAGCGATTGTGAATTTATACCACATAATAATAATTAAAATTTCAACTATTATAATTTTAAGGATTTTGCTGCAGCACTCGTTATTTCAACTTGAAAACCATCGGTTTTTGATCAAGCGGTAGGAAAAAGAGTTAAATTTTACGTCATAATGAAATTCAAATATATAATATTTATTTGTAAATTATATCGGATAATTTTTATACAGTTACTTATGAAATAATCCATGCGTAATTAATGCTATATTTATGCCGAATTAATGGATTATAATATTATATATCATTCAGCATTTTGACGAAGAGTACTCATGTAGTAGTGCATGGGAAGATAGTTTAAAAGTATTGAAATACAATAAATATAGATCATTCAAATTAAGTTCAAAGAAAAGTCCTGCTTCCTTCGTAGAATCCATATCCATATCATTGGATTCAATAGTTATTTTTCTGAGCTAAAACGCGAAGACACAAAAATTTTTTTTCGCGGTAAAACACACTACTGCAATCCATAAGGAATCCCACCTAATGGATAAGAAGCAATGTTTTAAGCAGAGTCATAAAAAACCATATAACACTAATTTTACGCATACTCAAAACCGTGTCCTTTGATAATAAAAAACTCACAAAATAAAGTAATATAAGAAAAAAATTAACTAACTTATTATTGCTAATACCTTCTTAACACAATTTTTTTCCGTTTCATAAAGCGGAAAATCTTATTTAGGTTTGAGCACTTTATTCTCTGAGAAGTCGCTAATGTATCTTCAAAATCTGTTCTTAAAAGCTTTCGTTTTTAAAGACATGCCCTTAGGGATACATGGCTAAGAAGGCACAATTTGAACTCCCTCCCGTATCTTTAAAATTTTGCATAAAATGTATCTTTTCGAATTCGTACTCGAATTTAAATTACTATTGCTTTTCCTTTATTTTTAATGATAAATGTGATGGCTAGCAAAGGTATTGTACTTAAATATATGGCTTCAAAATGTTTTGAATCCAATGACAAAAATATTCTTATATTAGATTAAATAACAGGTGTGCATATATGAAATAAGTATTTCTTTATTTTTAAAAAGTGTTTGGGAAGAATATACTTTGGAAATTTAGAGCTAATATATTGCCACAATGATATTATTAAAATTATGTTTTGCTACTGTGATTTTATTTCATGGATATTACGATTTTAGTTCGTTATCTCTATGATTTTATAATGTTTCTATTCTTCAATTGTCAAATAAGGTGTATTGTGAGGTAAATAATATTAAATTAAACTTTATACATATGCTTAAACTTATTTAATGTGTTGAGAGTTATTTTAACAAATGCTCATAATAAATGAGAAATGATATGGATACCAAAATCATATTATCGTCTTTATCATGAATTCCGAATAAATCTATAAATACTATACCTAATACCAGTAATATTTAAAATAATGATAATAATTATAAAATAATCATGATGATACAATCATACGCCTGTATTACATTATATGCATATTCCATATTTGTTAACAAAAATCTGTGGGATCAGAAAACAAAAAATTACTGAAAACTGTCTAACAAATTTATACGGAATATTCAAACTTAAACTAATGATCATCTACTTCAAACTGACCTTGATTTGACAATAGTTAAGAGCCATTATAAAATTATAGCGATAATAAAATGAAATTACAAAAACGATAGAATAAACTCGTTGTATCAATTCAATAAAATCATATAGCAATTATAAAATAAAATAAATATGTCAATAAAATAAAATTATATAGCAAATATAAAATAAAATCATTGTGTGAATAAAATAAAATCGCAGAATGACAATAAAGTAAAATCGCAGAATGACAATAAAGTAAAATCGCAGAATGACAATAAAATAAAATCAGAGAATGACAATAAAATAAAATCAGAGAATGACAATAAAATAAAATCACAGAATGACAATAAAATAAAATCGCAGAAGGTCAATAAAATAACAGAATGACAATAGAATTAAATGCTGATAGTGCCAATGAAATACAATCATAGTGATCATAAAATATAATCGTATAGTGACAATAAAATAATATTACACTAAAAATAAAAATTAATTGTGACGATAAAATAAAATCATAGTGCTATAAAGTAAAATCATATTGATAATAACAGAAAAGAACCATGAAAAAAAACCAAAGATATAGCTTAACAGGGACACACGAATTGAATATAGAAAAAAGTGATAAGATCACCAAATACAGTGCATCCCTTTTAATAGGACATTTCGGCTCTATTAAGCGGCTGCCCGAAATAGACAAATTCAACAAACAATGTTTTTTCGTACTACTACATGTATACATAACATACAATATATCAGAAAAACAAAATGAACTCTGGAGAAAAAAATAATAAATTCAATTTAAAAATAAAACTCCAGCTTTACTTCGTTCCCGTGTCGAGATTTATAATGCGGATGTGCTTCACCACACGGACGGTAAACATTGTGATATGTATCGGAAGTTCTGTTGTACTGTATATAAGATCACATCATACCAAATTGCTTGCACATTTTTTGACTGCTTCTAATAAGTATGTGCAAATTAATTGTAGTCTTAAAGTTGTGTCCCAATTAAGCGAAATGTTGTCCCAATTAAGCGAAATGTTGCCCCAGTTAAGCCATGCAAATTATTAGTAGTTCCTTCGTGTAGGTTCTATTAAGCGACTGCCCCTGTTAAGCCGAATTGAGTGTTTCGCTTTCTTTTTGGTTTTACGGCTCAAAGACTACAGTGGTCATGCTGCGCCGGGACCTACTGTTTTCCGAGGAATCCGAACCTCTTAAGGCCTAGGGAACCAAACCCCGGACTACAGTGAGCAGTGCGATCTTTATGAGATCTCTGAGTAAGCGTTCTTTTTGCACTGCTGGGAGTCGAACCCGGATTAGCCGCGCAATAGGAGAACGCGTTACCACACTGCGCCACCGCAGGGCCCCGAATCGAGTGTATTAGGCAGTATACGTAGAAATTGGAAGACTAAGGAAGAATAAAGAAAGGTCTTCCTCCTATCTTTACATCATGATTAAATGTTTGTTTGTGTTTTACGGTGCAAGGAGAGCAGGGGTCATATTGAGTCGAGACCGAGAAATCCGAACCACTTAATGCTTAGGGAAGCAAACCCCGGACAACACATCTTTCTAAGAGTATTGGGTATGATTCTGTAAACCTCGAACACTCCAATTCAATACAATTGGTATCAATAAAATAGCAAGCCATTAACTACGTTTTATTTAGGACTGCGCATATATTAAGGAACTATCGGTGATATCCAGGCATCTGGGTGGGCTGTGAAACACTCATCAAAGCAAAACTGAATACGCATGTACGTGCAATCAGATAAGCAGATTGTACAGGAAGGAAATTAAGAAGCGTGGCCGCCGGAGGCGGCGCTGTAATCCCAGACAGGACGCTCAAACAGCGCAATCAACCGCCAAGGCGGGTTGGAGGGGGAATATTCGAGAGTCCACCATACACAGCACACAAAGATGCACGCTTACATAGGTGTCGTCATTTAAACGCGTATACATAATAATGTTAATACTACAACTCCTAGACGAAGTATGGAATACATGTATTTTTTATTTAATTTTACGAAAGAGGGCCTGTTTTAACCCCGTTTTGATTGGCTATTTGCAATCAAACAAACTGCACTATAGGCATGGATTAATTAGATACGAATTAAAACAAATTTCATGTTCAAACGTTTGTTTAATCAAAAGTTACATCAAAAGTCCAGAAGCTACGCAGGGACAAAAGTATGAAATATATTATATGGAATATATTGGGTCAAAGTTATGGAATAATGGTCCTTCTTTTGCTTTAATTACGTTCATAATTCCCTTTGGTAATGATGAAACAAGCCTTTCGCCTTCACAGGGATCAATTTCCCTCCAACTTTCTTGAACAGCAACCTTTAATCCATTAGTGGCCGTTAGTTTCTTCTTGCTTACGTCCTTTTTAGTGTGAGACAAATATTTCCTGTCGGATTGATGTCGGGACTAATGGCATGCCAGTCTAAATATGTGCATAATACTCTTTTCTGCATAGTAAGCTTTGATTATTTTGGCCATGTGAGATGATGCGTTATCATTTTGGTGTATGTAGTCATCATCACCAAAGTGTTCTTCTGTAGTTTTCGTCACAAAATGGTTCAAAATATCCAAATATGTACTGGCGTTTGCACTTTCTTTTATGATAGCCATCTTACCTAAACCTTTCTTTGTTATTGAGCCCCAACTCATGATAGCTTTTGGAAATTTTGTTAAACCTTGAAGATAATTTTTTATGAAATTTTTCCTTACTCTGCCTGTAAACGTGTAAGGGTATGGAGATAACTGCGTGTGAAGATAATTTGTATGGAGATAACTGTGTCCACAGTTATCTCCATACCCGAGAGAAATCCTAGACTCATCTGTGAACATGATTCCAATCACTTATGGACCAATTCTTTTGTTTGTTCGCCCATGTAAGACGAGCCCTATTTTGCTTGTCTGTTATACGCATATAGTTTTGTTTGACCTTTACGAAACCTGCAACCTTTTTCTTTTAGTCTCCTCTTTGCTGTATTATCAGAAACATCCGCTCCTTTATTCTTCTAAGCTGAATTAATCTCTCTTGATGAAGAAAATATCTTTTTGACAATCTTTATCAAATTTCTATCATCTCACTCAATCGTTTTTCTTAGCCGCCCACTTCCACCTTGGTTTCTGACACCTTCAGTCGTTTAAATTTTGCTATAATTTTAGAAACAGTTTCTTTGGAACAACTAAGGCTAATAGCATTTTGTTTTGCGTTTCTCTCTTATTACACTTATCAGTAATCAGAGCTCTCGTGGCTTGCGTTTACTCTTTCGTAGGTGCCGCTATAATGAACATATCATAGCCCTGGTGTTGGTTCACGTAGCTGTAATTTACATATCCGTAAACATGTCATGACGACGAGCGACGTCACCACATAATTTGAGGGATAAAATCGCGATGAAGTGGTTAGTTTTGTAGTTTTCTTCTTTTATTCCATACTTTTGACCAAAGGTTTAATGTATTCAATATTTTTAGTCCTGTACAGCTTCAGGGATTTGGATGTAACTTTTGATTAAATAAACGTTTTTAAAATAGATTTGTCTTAATTTATATCTAAATAATCTACGCCTATAATACATTTCGTTTTATTGCAAATAGCCAATCCAAACGGGGTTAACGTAGGCCCTCTTTTTTAAAATTAAATAAAAAATACAAGTATTCCATACTTTTGTCCAGGGGAAGTAATAATACTAATCAATGGAAAGTTTATGCGTTGTCCGATATTGAAATTACACTACTGTGAAGAACATGTAGATATATGATAAGTATCTCGTGCGTGTAGAGTCGCGGTGATCGTGTCCACAGATTTCTGGTTCAATCTGTATAGGTTTGGGCTGCATTCCAAAAGTAAGCTTTGTTGAATGTCAATGTGCCATGGGGTGATGTCACTTCCCAAACATGGTGCCCCTAGGACAGATGGATGATAAATATCCGCCATTTTTATTTGACACTCTAAATTGTCATAGATCAAATGGGTTAGATAACAGGTAGTGGTACATATTGGAAAATCAACAGGCTCGTGCCTTGCTGCAGGTTACAGCTTACTGAAACAGGTCTTGTTCAAGTCTTCAACTTTTCAATTCGTTAGATTTCAATATATTTTGTTTGTTTGTGTGTGAGGTTTGGGGCGCAAGGACAGAGAGGCTCATGCTGCGCTGGGCCCTATCATTTTCCGAGGCACCCGAGCCTAGGAGGTAACCTCCGATCTAAGGTGAACTTTCAATAAGTAGAGCGAGCTTGCGAGTTTTTCAACAGGCACGCAGACCATGATTTTATTTAATAGGAGAAAGAGGTTAAGAATCCACGTAAAACTGTGCATTTTGGTGAAGCATAATCTTACAGGGTTCTCACTCAGGTTACAGAAAATTATTCCCTGACTTTTCCCGGTTTTCCCTGACTTTTGTGGCAAAATTCCCCAACCACTCACAAACAACTTTTAACTGAATTGTCGCTGCGGAGAAAATGATTTCACGTTCGTGGGAGACGTGGCTATTCAAAACGGAAGTTAATATGCTTTTCCCCTCACTTTTCAAGGTTTGACCAAAATATCCCGTTTTTCCCCCTCACCTTTAGGGACAATTTCAAGTACCCTTATAATTCCGGGTTCTCCAAGCTGCGTTTGAACCTTGATCTTAGTTATCCTTGCGCCATAAAGCAAAAAAAGCACCTTATCCTGTACCACATTGAAACTACAATTAATCTTTTGCTCGACATCGAAATTTCCCCGCTTATGAGGAGAGAAGCTATTGAAGTAATGAGTATGGAGATAACCATAAGAGTGGATATGAATTCACTCAACTTTCAACCAGGTCAAATATATAAATTGAGGGCATTCGGTAAGTGATTAGCTTAATGGGACAATTGAAATTCTATAAGCAGGACATATCCCCGCAAAGGAGAGTCTTCAAAATTATTGGGGGCATGCATATATTACAGGCATTTGCACATATCAAAATATGTAAAATGTAATTATTTTAAATTAATGGCGGGGGGGATCGAGAACATATTATAATACGCCTATGGTAAGAGGGACAATGTGAAAAATCTTTCAAGATAATAAGCCAAAAACACTGTGAAATATTTATTTAATACGCTGAGTGCCACGCGAATTTATATGGAAATCTCCGTCAAGCCACGCGCGCTGCTTAGAAGTGCGCTGGTATTGTGGTATAGTACAATGCAATTTTTTGAAAAGAAATATTTAAATACATTAATGATACAATCCTGTAATAAATAAAAATTAAATAAATTTTAGGTAATTACTTAAAACGATGTAAATTTTTTAGTTTTGATATCATATTTTACACTGTCAGTCACCGGTGACTGACGCGGCCTGAACGCAAAGTTCAGTGCCTGATGACTTGGCGCTCAACGTGTTAAATGTATATTTAGAATCAATCACATCTGTTACAATTAGGACTAAATGCGAATTTTCTGTCTGAATAGCTTTCTCACAATTCCATCCACAGTTACTCTTTATAAAAAAGATTGTAATCGAAAAAGCTTAAATATGAATATAAAAAAAATTGCAAAAAGTAATATTTTTAGCAGATTATAATTAGAAGTAGTATATTTAACATTTGAAAAAACAAAATGAATAGGAAGGACATTTGCAATGTTTATGCAGAATCAACCGAAACTCAGCATACATTTTAAAAATTCATAAAAAAAAAGGGGAAAAATCATCGCATTGCAGTGCGGTTGGCGAGAAAAATATTATCTGTATGTAGGATTTTCTTAACATACTAAAAAATGTATAGTTCGTTCACGAAAAGTAGTCCGATGGTACCGTTAGAATTCACGGGAGCTGAAGTCACAAACGGGCTAGTCGATTACAGCAGAGGGGAGGACGTCATTTCCGAACTGATTTTTGGCGCAGGCAAACGTTCGCTAAGAATCAGTTCTGAAATGATATCCCTCTCTCTGTTGTAATTAGCTAGGCCGTTTGCGACGTCAGCTCCCGTAAATTCTAACGGTACCTTCCGATTACTTTTTGTGAAGAAATTATAGTTTAAATTTCACCGGTAGCTTACACTTTAGACATTTGAAAACAATGAAATGGATACGGTGTGATACAATCTCACTAACAAAGCTTGTTCTGGCAGTTGACACTTTTGCAGAAAGTTATTCTTTATGCCGAATTAATTAATGAATCGAATGACGAACCCAACGAGTACTGTTATAACAACTTCATTTGCATATTTTAACGGATGTGTTAGTGTCAGCGCCACCTATCGGCAACCTTTGAGCTAACTTTTTTGATTATATTGAAAGAAACCACATATCTAGATAATATTTATCGCCCAAACCGTACGTCAATGGGAAGCTTTTTTCTCTTTTAATATATTTTTAAAATTTATACAGATTTTGGTTGACCCTGTATATTTTATTGTAAACTAAAATTGCTTAAAATAATTCTATGACTATGATATTAGGCACATGTAATGTGTATTCAAAGATGAAAAAAAAATGTTTACATTTTCATCCCAAACAAAAGACATTTTATTTCAATGTAGTGACAATATAACGATCACGTGTTTATGTATAGTGAATCCTGTTAGTTTTCAAGCCAGTAGATTTTAACATTTGTAAGCATTTTACGAAATCGAAAGAAATTTTTAAGTTTGAAACGCACGGGACTACAAATTTCTTGAAAACGCAAACGTATTGGCAATAAAGCGAACTACGGTTACGCCTTTCATTTTAAAATGTGGAAAAAGTTAATATTTCATAATCTAAACTCTGCAATAACATTAAATCTGAGTTGGAAAATATCCATGGGCTTCACTAGCATCAGGAATACAATGCTAGGTCTCTGTGAATATAGTCCAAAGTTGAGTGTTACGATTTTTTTGAACTTGCAGTCTGCATTCGTTTACATAGTCACGCGAAGGTCATCAAAGCAAATTTTACAAATATTTTAGAGAAAAATATTTGTTTAAATGATTCCAAACCAAAAGTTGTCATTATATACAAAGAAAGCAACTATGTGTGTGACTGTTTTTTAAATTTCTAACTAAATATCCACAAAGTTTTGGATCAAGAAAATATTTCTTAAGGCAGATTATGTAGCACTTTTTGCACGTTTAAAATGGATAATAATAACAAAGATAATCTAGATCACAGATATTCATAGTATTTACGGAAAAACACTAAAGCACAGGAGACAAGTAAAATATTACAGATGCCAACGAAACTCACCGCTTGAAAACTGCCTGTGAAATAATTGCAGGGATCGATTCAAACCCGGCAATATCTATCAGTACGGTTAAACTGACGGAACAGTATAGAATGCGACATTTGAGTGATTTTATAAGTGCACGAAAAGTATTTTTGAGGACTTAACACAAGATAGAATTGGACGTGCCAATAATTGAAGAGCTTAACATCGACGAAAGCCTACGTCTACAGCTTAATGTCTGCAAACAATCCGAAGACAAAGCTTTTAAGCTTAAGTACCATAAGCTAAGTCACCTCTTTCGGAGAATATCTACAATTTTAATGCATGCAATCTCAGTAAAGCACGATAGTATACTGGCTCCAAGCTTAACATGACATAAAATTCAGTCTACAGGTTTTAACACAGGGTGCGTGTGCTGCGAATAACCAGTTCTTGCAGTTTCGATAAATAAACAAGTGGAATAGGAAATACAAGTCCTAAACGTATCCACTGACACGAAGCACTAAAATAACTCTAACTCAGTCGGACGTGACAAATTGGGTGCAGGCAGACCTGCAATTGAAATCCTTAGAATCATTTGTTAGGAAGTTATTGAGTCACGTAGAAACTTTTTCTCGCGTCATATTGCACCTATATTTCTAGCGCAGATATTCGCAAACAGACCAGTTCTAGTTATAAATTGTTTCTCCATAGCAATAAAGGAAGAGTTGCCTACACCCAAACCTAGGCTCCTTTTCTAATAAAAGGTAAAATATATGTTTCCTGTAACTCATTTTCCATGAATCCGGAGTTATTGATGTGTAGATATGTAAAAATATTTAGAAAAATTAATCGCTGTAAAATTGTCACAAGGTGAATAGATAAAGAGTGGTTAATCCACGTTCATTTTCCAACACTCCTCAGTTGTATAAATACTATGTGACCCTAAATGTCACTAATTGATCTACGATATTTCTCATCAGTGAGGAAAAGGCCATTGTAAAAACATCTCTACAAGAAAACATTATGTTTAGAACTCACAGAAACTTAATTCTATGTTTAACATTTTACTGTAATTAGTTGTCACAAGTTCTCTTTAACTAAATATAGTGGTAATTTGTTTTCCTCAATTTAATTCACCAGATGAGGACATGACGGTTGTATCAAGGAAACAAGACGTAACCGAAGAGAATATTAAGAACAAAGGTCGTTAAAAATGTCGCTACAAAGGTGTAAATTTTTGTCTTTTAATGGAGAAGAAGGGAAAAAATTCCCTTGACAATGATGGATGATAAAGTAGGAAACCAAGGACGAACCCGTATGGTTCCGAAAGTTCTCTTTTTCAAACATGGCGGCAATTTTTCCTTTCGCATAGTCTTGTATTCTCCATTGTTGCGAGAAAACAATGCATAGGTCCTAGTATTCGGCTGGTCTTATTGAAGCATATATATACCTTCTTTAATTAAGTTTTACAAAAAATTTACTCTAATAAACAGCTTTCATTCTTAAAAAAATTACTTTCTTTTCAATGGCATACGTCGTTTCGTAATTTTCTGTAACTGAGAAAGTATAAAAGAAAACGCGAAACAAATATTTTTTTTAAAATTATATACAAGGTTGTAATTACAAACAAAGACATTCATTTTCTCGTTTTTAAATTTATATACTTCGGTAAAGCGAAACAGTTATAATGAAATATATATTTTTATAAATATTGCACTCCTTTAGCATAAGACATCTTCCATTAGTTGGTATATCTGTTTATATATAATTTCATATTAGATTATTGCTATTATTCATAGATTATTATTATTATTTATTATTATTATCTGGTGATTATTATTCATAGATTATTACGAAGTTATTATTATCTCGCAGATTATTTATTATTATTATTATTATTATTATTATTATTATTATTATTATTATTATTATTATTATTATTATTATTATTACACAATTATTATTATTATTATTATTATTACACTATTATTATTATTATTATTTCATATTATTATTATTATTATTATTATTTCATATTATTATTATTATTCATAGATTATTATATATAATATTCACCAGATTGCTGAGTATACGCGAAAATTTCCTTTTAATTTTCAAAACATATTGTCTTTTATATTCAACTCATTTTTATTGCTTATATAATTTTATTCATAGATTATTATTATTATTCATAGATTATTATATATAATATTCGTCATAGATTATTATATATGTTAGAAAATTTCCTTAATTTTCAAACATCTTGTTCTTTTATATTCAACTCATTTTTATGTTTATATAATCTTTATTATAAGAGATCTTCGTATTAAGGGGAAAAAACATTAGTTTACCTTGTCCCTGACCTATTAAGCCTTATCTGTTTCCCGAAACAACTAATCACCCCATTATTAATGTTTAAATTTAAGTCAACTCGCATTATTTATGTTCTGTATCTGCCAATTTGTTCGATACATAGATTTCTCTATATATTTCCTATGTAGCTGAGTCCTTTATGCCAATGTCACGTCATATTCTTGCCACATAATTGTTTTGGTTAATATTGCATTATGTTGAAATTATTACTGTATGCTTATTTACATTTATGCTCACATCCTTTAATTTTAACATATAAATTCTATTAAAGTGTTGTGCGTGTAATATACCATATACTTAAATTCCTCCATTTTCCAATTTTTTTCAATTATTCTAATAAACCTTTTTTTTTTAATTTTTTTATTAATTTCACAGCACAATAGCATGAACATAATTTTTCGCATCACCAAGCCCGTTTTTTGCACTCACTCATCTGATTAATCTAGTCTCGATTATATTAACTTCAAAAATTTATGATCAACAATTTGTGTCATAGTTATATTTCTTTACTTTTATCCTAGTTATATTTTATTACTTTTATCACATTTATATTTCCTTACTTTTATCCTTGTTATATATGTCCTTACTGTTATCATGCATTTTTTTACTTTTATCATACCTTTTCCGTTCTTTTTTTACATTTATCATACTTTTAATTTTTTTACTTTTATCATACCCTTTCCTTGCTTTTTTTATTTTTATCATACCTTTCTCCTTGTTTTTTTCGCTTTTATCATACACTTTCCTTTCTTTTTTTGCTTTTATCATCTTTTTTCTTGCTTTTATTATATATTTCCTTGCATCCTTACTTTTATCAGTAGAGCCGGTGAGGAACGTTAAAGGGAGCAAATACCCAAGTGCCTGGAATCTGATGGGATCCGACGCGAAACTTCATTAATATAACCAGCCTATGACATTTGCTCCATTAAATATAATTAGTTGAGTGCGCCATTAAATCTGGTTCCTAGCCCCGTTTATCAATTCATTGGTTTAGTAGTATTGAATAAAATCACTCACCGTTTCCTGGTTCCGGTATTTAGTACTTCCCTGTATCATAATAATTAACCGTAGTAAAATCCATTTCAAATTCAGTGTATTAAATGGTTTTGCTACCGGTTACGCTATACTGAGAGTACTGGCAGTTCTCTTCTTCTTCGGGGCAACACTGCTTATTTACATTTCACAGTGCTCAGTACTTTAA
Source organism: Dysdera silvatica (assembly GCA_006491805.2). Classification (NCBI taxonomy): domain Eukaryota; kingdom Metazoa; phylum Arthropoda; class Arachnida; order Araneae; family Dysderidae; genus Dysdera; species Dysdera silvatica. Next base: position 75,058,609 of record QLNU02003225.1, read on the forward strand.
GGATCCGGCACATAGTACTAACCACAATGAAGTCATTCACCCGTATTTGATCACGAGATAAATTTTCGAAATGCCGCACGTTCTCACAAGTTAGTTAGTTCTCAATACTTAGTCCAATATAATCCGATGTATTAGATTAGTAGTTCTCAAACTATTTGTGTGGCGCGGTATAGCACA
>QLNU02003225.1:75058885-75077754 GCA_006491805.2 Dysdera silvatica
GAACGATTAAAAAAAAGTGGGAAATTCAAAGTTTCTCGCAAATTTCCTTGACATTCCGGGTTTCTGGACATTTGCCCTTTTTTTTCTTCTATTCCCAGCTTTAGTTACATGCATGCAATAATACATATTATACTACTAAAAAAACGTTTATCTATTTTTACGTTTATTATATTTAAATTATATATTAAACGTTTATCTATTTTACGTTTATTATATTTAAGGGGGCATATAGCCCATAAAGTTTCAAAAATTAACTGTCTTTCATTTTTTTATCAGAAAGCCCAAATATTTCTGACCATTTTAAGACCAACCGTTTAAAAATATTTACATTAGAAGTTGAGTTATGAAAAAAAACCTAAAGAGTAATGAATCTTCAAGGATGCCATTTTAAAGGGACGCAGAGTTTGTTTACATTTAGTTTCGATGTTTTCGTATTCATGTATTCGTTTAAGAATTTTATGCGCATTGTAGGAGACGTGTCTACATACATACTTTCTTATTTTATCAACAGATGCAGGACAAATGAAGTAAACTACTCTACGCACTTTATGTTTGTAAACAAACCAGTGTTCCCTAAAACAAACCACGCTTTTGCGATTGCCTGCTGCTTGTTCCACGTTTGGTTTTTTGACCTCGTTTTTGCGATCCAGGTTTTGAAATCCTATTTTCTTTCTTTTTTAATACATATATTTATATTTTGTCGTTTCTCTTACTCTATATATTATCTATATATTATCAGTGTTATGGCGAATGTTATTCCCACTAAAAAACGTGCATCCGGAACACGGCCAAAAAAAAGAAAATTTACCGGAAATGTACATACACGAAATCATAAAATGCTGGACGAAAGCACATCGAGCAAAAAATTAAAGCTGTGCTTTGAAGAAGATTCTCCTGTAGATCAAACTTTTGAAGGGTACCGAATATTGGATAAGGGTCTGATGTTTGAGGCCCTGGAACAATTCCTTTCTTGCAAGGTATGTGGTTGCAGCATTACCATCAGTGAATTAATTACCAGTGGACTAGCATCTAAATTTATTTTGAATTGCTCAAGCTGTGGACAAATCGGTTCTTTTCTCAGCAGTAAATTTATTGGCCCGAAGAATGCTGTTGCAGAAATAAACCGTCGGTTTTTATATTCCATGAGATGTCTGGGTCAGGGATTGTCGGGGATGAATATGTTTTGTGCTGTAATGGATTTGCCACAGCCAAATGCAGAAGGGTCGTATAATCGACAAATCAAACACCTTGAATTAGCCACCTCGAAAGTTGCCACAAAATCCATGAAGAAGGCTGCGGAAGATGAGGCACTACTTACAGGGTCATCGAACATCATCATTAGTGGGGACGGTACCTGGAAAACCAAAGGGTATATGTCTTTGGTAGGTGTGTGTACTGTTATTGGTGAACAGTGTGTGAAAGTTATCGATAAAGAAGTAATGTCAACTTTTTGCAAGGGGTGTGATGCATATAAAGGTATTCGACGTGGTCCAAACTTCGATAAATGGAAGGCCTTACACGAACTTGAATGTTTGAAGAACCATACGGGTTCATCGGGAAGTATGGAGGCGGTAGGCATGTGCCGTATATTTGAACGATCAGGGGCACTAAGAGATGTTAAATACAGTGGATATATAGGAGACGGGGATTCAAAAACATTTTTATCCATAAGGAATTTACAGCCATACGATGATGTAGACATTAAAAAAATTGAATGTGTTGGTCACATTCAGAAGCGCATGGGAGCCAGGCTAAGGAAAATGAAACAACATATGTCTGGAAAGAAATTAGAAGATGGCAAGTGTCTTGGAGGAAAAGGCCGGCTCACTGATAAAGAGATAGACCAACTCAGTTCCTACTATGGGAATGCAATCAAGGAGCATAAGGACAATTTAAGTGCGATGAGGAAAGCAGTATGGGCTGTCTTCTTCCATAAAGGATCAAGTGATGCTGATCCACTGCACCATTTTTGCCCCAAAGGAAACATATCGTGGTGTGCTTACCAGCGAGCTATTACAAAAAAAGCAACTGGGATATTTCGCCATAAACAATCTTTACCTCAGGCTATCATGAAGTTTATAAAACTGATTTTCAACGACCTGTCCCATCCCAAATTACTGAGTTGTTGCTTAGGAGGGAGGACTCAAAATCCAAATGAGTCTCTCAACTCAATGATTTGGAAGTTTTGCCCCAAAACGTCCGGGTCAGGACGTCGAATTGTAGACATCGCTACAAATGAAGCCATAATTCAGTTCAATGAAGGGGGTAAAGGACGTCTCCACACCATGAAGGCTTTTGACATCCAGCCTGGAGTGCAGGCAAGTCGTATTTTAATAAAAGCTGATGGACGACGAATTTCACACTCCCTATGTCGTGCAACCAATGTCACAAAATGCCGACATCAAGTGAAAAGACGCCAAAAATTAGGTGCAGCTGAAGCTGTGAAGCATGCCGAAGGACCCTCATACTTGTCTGGTGCTTTTTGAAGAAGCTTCATCAAAACAGGTTTGTAATACAAAACTTTGCTTTTAGTTTTTTAGCAACAACAATCAATTTTATCATGCGCGCAAGGAATTAATATAGCATTTTGAATTGATGAATGGGTGATGACGTTGTCATTGATTTAAAACAAATGACAACAGATATATTTTGCTAGCATTTTATGAAGGGAAACTGTATAATGATGTTGCATGCAATTTTTCATACCTGAGTTTGTGTTATTTTAATATAAATTGTTGAAATCTGGGCTGTTTTGGGACATTTTTGAGGCCAGGGATATGTGCTCCCTACGTGTTTCTCTCAAGACTGTATATTTCACCCTTGTGCCCAAGATATTTACAACTTCATTTGTGCTGCTGTAATGAAATTTGTCATGCTCTTGTAATAATACATGATAAAAATTGAAGAAATTAAACATTTTTATATATATTAAAAAAATAATGGACAAAAAACAAATATCGTATTTGGATCGCCGCTCCAAGACCGCTGCGAAAACTTATAATTAGGTGGAAAGCTAACAGAAGTTGCAAAAAACTTAAAACTATAACATCCAAGGAAGGTTCTACATACTCGTCTGTTGTATTCTAAACAAGTTTATGAAGGTAGGTTGATGCAAATAGATAATAACTCCAATGTTGAGAAATATTTTTCTTTAAACGCGTTTTTCTCAAAACAGTAAATTTTATCCTTGCGCGCAAGATATTTAAAAAACTTTTTACACTAGTATAATAAAAATTAGCACACTCTTGTAGCCATGCATAATTAATAAAATGACGAAAAAAATAAGAGATTAAGTAATAATATTTTTATCTAGATGCATTTTAATATTGAAAAAATGGCAAATTTTAAAAGTTTTATTTTTTATTGTTTTAAAAAATATTAAGTATCATTATTTTCTTAAGATTTTTCGTTAGTTGAATGCTATACTCATTATTTATCATTTAGCACATTACTTTTGGTAATTAGATAATAACAACCAATTATATTATGCGCGCAAAATGGTATTAAAAATTTTAACGAGCAAAATCTAGTATAATATTTTGATTTATTATAAAAAAATAGCAATATGTAAATACATTTTGTTAATGATTTTAGTAAGCTCATAATACAATAATCCTATGTGCAAATTTTTATTTTTGGATATGTGTTATTTTAAAAGTTATAGAATGTTGAACTTCAGCCTATCAGAAGGCATTTCGTAACACTTAAGGGGTATGTGCCCCTTTAATAAACATTTAAAAATTAAGCAACACTGCAGTATGTCAGGCAATTAGAATTATTTCCTCACAGCGGTGAGTCAGAGTTGTCTAATTCAAGACTGGGGTGGACTTGGTCCACTCAAAGAGTGCGAGTCTATTGGTTTATAAGTTACTAAACAAATTTCCGACTATCGCCAGTGAAAGCGAACCGGGCCGTGGCCAGGCGGCCGAGTCCGCCCCTGTGCTTCTTGATAAGTTGCTTACTGTAGTTCGATGGACCGAGGGCCCTTGGTGGGTATGCCTCTGGCTTGGTCAAGTTAAAACTTGTAAGTAAAGTCTTTATATTTTTCATCTTCTTATGTCCCCCCTCAATTGTCTCCCATCTCTTTAATTATTAAATTTAAAAATGCTTTAAATTAATTTGTTTTAGGCCAAGGCCTATATTTCTGAGGATTGCTTCATGTAATTTAATAAGCCGTTTCAGACCGGTTACTTAACTAAGTATTTTCTTCCTAATTTAAACGCAGAACTTTTCCATAATATAATAACTAATTAAATTATATTGCCCGAGTGGTATAAATATATTAATGATTCCGAATGTAAATAGTAATTTTCTTGTAATTTGATTGTTCTCGGAGAAACAAAGGTTTCTATAATACTAATTGTCTAAATGATAGAGAATTTGCTTGTCCTTGAGTACATTAAAATGTTTCAGTATATTGATTTTTATGTGCATCTTTTTCTGCTTCTGCCTGTACCCGGACTTAATTTGAATTTCTGAATTATGAGAAAATAAAATTATTAAGTAATTAATTTTTCATTTAAATTTTACTCAACGCAATGCAAATGATAACTTTTAAAGAGAAAACTGACAAAAGCAAAACCTATTATATTCTCGGGGTAAAATTTTAATCATCATCATATTTTGAAATATTAAAAAAATATGCAACCATGTTGTCACACAACAGAAGAAAAGAAAGTTGTTCTTCATTTCAAACTAAGCTTGGTCGACGGCGTTAAGTTACAATTTTTTGGAATAGAATTGTGCAAGTTATAGAGATATTGTTAATGGTTTTATAACGCAAAGACAGTACACGTCATGCTGCGCCGCAATGGCGCATGAAAGGGACGATCTCAGGGGATTCAAGCGCTCACCATTTTAAGGCAAAGTATAGTGTCTCTTTAGCATCAGATCACTAGATTTTTTTAAATTGCTCGAGCCCCTCATAATTTTGGAATTGCTGCGCCGGGCCAATTTTATTTTTTGAGGAATCTGAACCTATGGTGCCAAGGGAGTTAAATCCCTGACTACGATGGGGCAGAAAAATGGCACGTGTGCCGCGATACCATTGGCAATCAAACCCGGCTAAAACGAAAGCGTTACCCCTGCGCAATCGTAGAGCAGTGTGCCTACATTTTTCCCAGGAATCCGATCCTTCCCAGGAATACAGAACTAAGTTCGAGATTTCAGTAAGCAGTTAGTCGACACGTTTGCTTCTTTCTTTTTTCTTTCCCTTACTTTTTTTTTTTCCCTTTTTTCTTATCTTGGCGCTGCTGGAATCGAGCACAGATTAGAACGTAAGCGTGTTTCCACTGCACCATCGCAAGGCCAGAAAAATTTGAAATTTAATTACAATGGAACTTCGTAAAGTGACCACCTAGGTAAATTAACCGCGTGGATAAGATGAGCACGTTTTATAAGGGAGAACTGGCAGAGAATTAGTCATAACAAAGTTTGTCATGTTTAGTCACCACTTATCTATGGTGAGCATTACAAGCCAGTCACAAGGGTGGTCACCTAAGGCAAGTGCTACTGAATTTAGAAATGGTTTCAAAACAAATTAAGGAAAAAAATTAAAGGTAATACATTGTAGAGTGACGTAGAAAAGGGGTGTTCGAAGGACTAAGCACCCATTGGATATCAAAACACATTATTTTCTCTAAGGCCACATCTGACACAATCTACTTTAAAGCCATTTGAGCCTCCACCATGAGTTTTAATTGCTACGCTCTACTGATAAAAATAAAAAATAATCATCCTATTACAAATGGTTATAGTAAAGAATGTTATTTACACATAACTATCTGTTTTTTATTTCAACCCAAAGCTTAAAGTAATTTAACATAGATTTTCTCTTATATTGCTATAAATTTTATGCTGCTCAAGCTATGTGTCACTAAATATTGTATATTGGGTTGAATAAAATTTCCTCTTCTTCTTCTTATTATTATTATTATTGTGGCACATCAAATTACACTTTCACGCACCAAGAATCTCGAATTGCGCAGATGCTCTACATGCAGTAGCGTAGAAAGACAAAACCCATGGGGGGGGACTTAGGCATCTTCAAAGAAGATTTTGTGCTGCGGCCGATATGAAAGGAATGAGTTTTGATATCCAGTGGGGGCCTGAACGCTTTTCTTTCCCACGCCGCTGTCTATTTGGGATCCCTTTGTTATACGACAACAATCTAACGGATTTTCTTCCCCGTGTGTGTACTGAAGTTGACTATAGACTGGTTATTTATTACGTTGTAAAAGGATCCCGCATAGAGTATCTGCAATGTGTTCCAAGAAATTTGCTGTGATAAAGTTTAATTTGATATATCACTGATAATTATGTGCCAATTTATTATTTCTATAACCGTTTGTAACAGGATGATTCGTTTCGAACCTTATATAAAATCTGGAACCCACACATCTCTATATACGCTCACGTGAAGTAAAAACTATCGAAACCTTTGAAATCCAGAGCTTATTTTTTTTACAATTTACAAATTTTCTCTGAGTACTACGATAAATATCGTAGTATTCAGAGAAAATTTATAAGTACTACGATAAATATCGTTTAACCTCTCCCTTAGAAATTGTGAAAAGAATAATTATATTTAAAATACATCTAATATTGTAAAATACGTCAAAAAAGCCAATAAAATTTGTGACGTTGTTCCAAAACAGGTATGAAGTTTTGCCACACTTTATTTCATGAACTTCGATTTTTGATAATAAACAATACTTAGAAAAGTAATCAAACTGAACGACGCGTAATAATTTTAAAGCTACATCCCATCAGTACGCAACAGTTAATGCAAACGTAGTTGGTATTCGATAAAAAAGTCATTTGATATAACGGGTTAACGCCGATAAAAATTCAACAATTTGACAAGCAATTTGACAACAATTTGACAAGCTTTCTTTGCTTTGTTTTTATGTCGTTGGGAGTCAAACCTGGATTCACAATACAGTAGGTGGCCTCGTTACTTTTGAGCCACTGCAAGTACGCTGAATAAATTTAAGTTCAAACCAAAAACTCGCGTATGCAGTATGAATTAATTTCTGTGACATCATAAATGGGAAATATATAATTTTTTCTGTCGTGTTTACGAACACGTTACTTAATTGCAACGTGCTAGTCGACAGTTGCAGTAATGACATACTCAAATTATTATATTGGTAGTTATCTATTAATTATATATAAAATAATTTACGACATTAAAAATGCAAATAGAAAGAAAATGATTTGTAATATTTTGCTTTTTTAGCACAATATTAAATGCATCGTTAAAAAATAATTTTAACTTCTGAAAATTTATTGCATATTTTCACCAGAAGCAATTAATGATACGGTTTAAAAATTCCAATTTTAAGTAAAGTTTTTCTCATAAAATTTTATTACATACTTAAGAAAAAGTATGTGTGAACACATTTATCATGATATATATTCTTGAAACACGCATATCCCTAAATATCATTTAAGACTTCCAATTAAAGTTTATTTTTCAAATATTATAAAGAACACTAGAGGGAATATTCCTGCCCCCTTTTACAAAAGAGTGGTTTGCGAACCTAATATCAGGCCATATTCCAAAATCCGATAATTCGTTCTCGCTAAACATTGCAGCATTGCATTTTCTATCCCTTGCTGGAAATTTATTTATAACTCGCTCTGCTTAGCAATAAGGAAATTACCTGCAGAAAATTAAATTACGGAAGCCATCGATAGCAAAATTAAATAACACATGTTGCTCAGAAATGAGTTAAAGAGTAAAATTTAATTAAATTCTCAGTTCAATAAAATTTCTTTGAAAAGAATTTCGCGGTAGCCTGGCGAAGAAGATTTTGTAACCTCCAATAAGCAATAGACACATTGATCATCAAATTCTAATCGTAAACTGTCAATAACATAATTTACTTTTTGAAAAATGTAAGATTGTTAGTTTGAATGATTATGTAAAGATGCGATTATCGGTTCGTTAGTTCATCGGTCATTTACGCTGTATCTATCCAGTTAGATATTTGTTAATTTCATGAGGTTTATTCACTAGCACACTTAATAAGTTCACATGGAAATTATAGAGTTATAAGGGGCATTATAGTGCTGAAACTCAATGCATTCACATGTGCATGTACAAAATTGTAACGCAGTGGGGGTTATGAACCCGTCACTTTTTTCCGCATACGCCAGTAGACTTATTATTGGCGTTGGAGGGGAATTTTTAAAATATATTTCCATCTGTGATCTAAAACGAGCTTAACTGTCTTCATTTTATACCAAATCTATGTATGTTTCTATACAAACAATATGCCCAAAAGTATCCGGACACTTTGGATTTTTTAATTTTTTTCGAATTTCTAAAAAACTACTCTGCCAATTATTCTCTAACTTTGGAGGTATATAGAAGGTGCTTGAATGCACACTTTCCAATAAAGTTTCGGTGACTTGTGCATTTAGGGGACCACCCACATATTGACAAAGTGAAAAAATATATTTGATCACCCTGTATCATAAAAAGCTGGAAATTATTTGTAACTTTCAGAAAATATTTAACCAGCTATGCTTAATGCCTGTGTGCATTTTCTTAAAACAAACATATATATCCAAGAAGATAGAAACGTTCCTTTAAGAAAACCCAAATTTTGTCATAATTTTTTTGTTTATAACATACACAATTTTCAGTCAAATTTCACAAAACTTACAGAACATTTGTCAACGTACAAGAAAAATATTATACTTAAATTAGAAATTAATATATTGAATACACGATGAGATATGAGCATTTGAAGAAAATAATTTTTTACTGTGTATGCGCGAAAAATATGAATAACTTTCTTTCATAATTTTGTAGTCAATAGTATAGGTCAACTTAAAAAAAATACCAGTGGGATATCTTGAAAATTCAGAAAGTTATCGATGATATAGTGAGCCGTATTTCTCTAATTCTCTGAAAGTAGCTAGATGATAAGGGTTTTTTCCACAAATTGTCATATTCCAAATTACCAAACACCCCTGTTCTGAAAATGAAATATTCCAGATTTATGCAAATAAGGATCAAAAGTATCTGGACACCTGCATGTTTTGCTTCTCCTTTACAGAAGTCAAAAACCTTGCTTGGTGCAGAATGACCATTGTTGTCCTTGCGCCATAAAAATACAACAAACCAACAAGAAGTCAAAAATTAGTATGAAGTGGGACCACCTTTTGCTGCAGTGATGGCTACCACTCTATCTGGGAGGCTATCTACTAGTTTCTGGAATTTTTCAGTGGGAATTGCATGCCATTCTTGCAAAAGAATATTAGTCAGCTCTTGCGCCAATGTGGGCCATTTTGGCCTAGCTCGTAGTCGACGTTCTAATTCATCCCATAGGTGTTCTATGGGATTTAGGTCTGGGCTCTGAGCAGGCCAGTCCAATTCCTCAACATCCATGTCAGCAAACCAGCTCTGTACAGCCCTTTCTGTGTGGATAGGAGCACGATCTTGTTGAAACAAGAATGAACCTACTCCAAACTGTTGTCACAATGTAGACAACATGGAACTGCCTAAAATGTCGAGATAGCCTTCCATCTTCAGAGTTCCCTTCAAAGGAATTAAAGTGCCAAGCTCGAACCATGAGAAACCACCCCAAACCATTATGCTTCCACCACCAAACTTAACTTGCGGCACAATACAGTCAAGTAAAAAGCGTTTACCCAGCATTCTCCACACCCAGACTCTACCATCTGATTGCCAAATAGTGTACCGTGATTCATTGCTCCATAACACTTGACACCACTGCTGCAGGCTCCATGTTTTGCACACTTTGAATCATTGTAAGCGACGCTTGACATTGGTTGCAGTAATGCTTGGTTTATATGCAGCTGCTCGGCCATGAAAACCAAGACTTTGCAGTTCCTGACGAACTGTTTTTGTGCTGACGTTGCATCCAGAGGCTTTTTGAAAATCCGCACGAACTTTTTCCGCCGATTTCATGCGGTTCGCTTTCACAACTCTCTTCAGCACTCTGCGGTCACTGTCTACTAGATGGATTGGTCGACCAGGTCGTGGATGCACCGTTGTAGTCCCCGTATGTTCCCACTTTACGATAACATCATTAACGGTGGAACGGGGCACTCGTAACATCACAGAAATCTCACGAACAGATTTTCCACAGCGGTGACAACCAATGACTTCACCACGTTCAAAATCATTTAGCTCGCCCTTTCCTCCCATTTTACTTTTCTAGCTTTGAAATTATAATTGTTAACTCGTCAGACTTCTTTTATACTTGTCTGAGAGCTAGAAATTTGACGTCACTAACAGAATCCACCACGTAGAGGGGTGTCCAGATACCTTTGGTCCTTATTTGCATAAATCTGGAATATTTCATTTTCAGAACAGGAATGTTTGGTAATTTGGAATACAACAATTTGTGGAAAACCCCCTTATCACCTAACTTTAATACACTACTTTCAGAGAATTAGAGAAATGTGGCTCACTCTATCGTCGATAACTTTCTGAATTTTCAAGATATCCCATTGGTATATATTTTGAAGTTGCCCTATACTATTGACTACAAAATTATGAAAGAAAGTTATTCATATCTTTCGCGCATGCGCAGTAAAAAATTATTTTTTTCAAATGCTCATATCTCATCGTGCATTCAATATATTAATTTCTAATTTAAGTATAATATTTTTATTATACGTTGAAAAATGTTTTGTAAGTTTCGTGAAATTTGACTGAAAATTGTGGATATTATAAGCAAAAAATATGTGACAAAATTTGGGTTTTCTTAAAGAAACGTTTCTATCTTCATGAATATACATGTTTGTTTTACGAAAATGCACACAGGCATTAAGCATAACTGCTTAAATATTTTCTGAAAGTCACAAATAATTTTCAGCTTTTTATGATACAGGGTGATCAAATATATTTTTTCATTTTGTTAATATGTGGGTGGTCCCCTAAATGCATAAGTCACCAAAACTTTATTGAGAAGTGTGCATTCAAGTATGTTCTACATATACTTCCAAAGTTAGAGAACAATTGGCTGAGTAGTCTTTTAGAAATTTGAAAAAAAATAAAAAATCCAAAGTGTCCGGATACTTTTGGGCATATAGTGTATTTATAATATATATGTATACAGCTAAATGAATAACGATGTGACCGAACCAGGAAAATATATGACAAGGATGAACGTAATAGTAATCAATATCTGCCTTGACGGAGGGAATATATCATTATTGACTTTATTAGTACGGGCAGGTTTCAGTGTGCTATATGAATTTTCATAAATATTTATGGTCGTTTTCATAACATAAACATACATCCATACACCATGAATACAAATAACTATTTTGTTACTTCAAGTCACGTTTGTAAAAATATAATAGTGTGTCTGATACATAATACATATTACTCAAATATACTTTCCCCATCTCCCTCACTTCCTCTCTCTCCTCCCCTTTATCTTTTTCTCTCTACCTTTCTACTTTCAACGAATGTTTAAATTTTTATGAATAATATTAGTTCTACACGCATAATTAGGACATTCTCAGGTAATTTGTTTATTATTTTAAAAGTTATAATCTTTGAATGCAGTTAACTAAAATAAGCTTATCCCTGCATCTTGTAATATTCAGGAGAACATCATGTGTAAACATTTAATGACAAGTAATATAACTGCTTATTCACGTATTCTGGATCATTCTTTCCTATCAAAAGAACGATACACTGCCTTCTTTAAAGTAGAGCAAGAAATTTTCTTTAAAAATATCGAATGTCAAAGATTTTTCAAAATAATCTCACGTGCAGATGATTTCTCTGGAGCAAGATTCATCAAATCTTGTTCCTTAGCTTTTCGAGTAAGTAAAGGCAAAAAAAACAGCTTTTAATTTCCAAAGTGTGTTTCCTTTGCAATACAGTAATGTCCGCTGTAGGAATGAGATCAACGTTCTCATATCTCGCTGTCACCCCACCACTGCTTTCAATTACTTCACCAAGCAAACGTCGAAATGGACAGACCCTTAACTATTTGCCTGCTTTACAGAGATTGGCTATGCCTAGGATTTCCCATCCTCGCTTCAAATAACGACCGACTGGAGCACCAAATAGATTTCGATGAGTACACTGGCATTGACTGCATGTAAAGATGGCATTTGTTCGGCTGCCTTTGCTTTTAATGGAAGAAACATTCATTTCGGGGTGGGCGGAAATGGATTCTTGAAGGATCTGGTCTCGTAAAGGGTACAGAGTGCTCTTCAAAAGAATAACCAATATAGTATCCTTTTCCTCTAGTCCACAAAAAATCGTTACTCTTTTTAAATTATTATAGAACTCTTACCCCATCCAATTTTACAACCTTTGCTGTTATCTTGGTTTGGATCGACGATAGTGGATTTGGATGGGCCTTTTAAAAAAGACAAATATTGAAACCTTGCTTTCCGCCGACCGAAAGTCCACGAACTTGTAATGGAAAAAACCAATACCTTCAAGTGGAATATGTCGGGTGAGATCTGCCTGAAATTTTATATTTGTGGAAGACGCATATATTCGTGAAATCACCAAATTTTGCGTAAAACGTCCGGTGATAGCTTTTCAAACCCCAAGCAACGCATAGCCATACTGTTACTTATGAGGATGCTTCTCTTCCTCTCCTTCAAGATAATCGTTTAAAATGGTATATTTAGTTATTACTTAATTAGTCATGTTTCTCATTTTATTTAGTATCATCGACTATGGTCTATTCTGAAGAAAATCTTTTTCATTTGCAAGGTACAAAATAGACAAATAATAATTTTTACTACTTTTATTTTATGAGGTATAAAAATATAGCAATGAAATAATATGAACATACGAAATAATTTAACTTTTATAAAAACAATTCCTTTGTATTATTTTATTTACTATTTCACTATTTTTGCAACCATTTTCATTTATCAATTTTTCACAAAACTTTCAAAAAAGTGTTAATTGTGAAGTGTCGAACTCTTATTTTAAAGAAATTTAGAAAACCAATCACAAACATCAAAAAAATATTCCTTTCGATACAAAATAATTATTTTTGAACTAGCAATTAAATAAAAATAAAAGCCATTTTAGGATTTTTTATTTATTGGATTTTTCCTTGTGACGAAAAGAATCGAGCTGATTAAACTCATCAGTTATTATTATAATCCTGTTTAATTTTTTTATAATTTCTTAAAACTTTCGTTCTGGTAATTAAAAAACGAACTTCTTAAAATAATGGATAAAATTAATCGAGTTTGCACTTATTATTTTAAAACGCATCGTCGAGAACAGCAGCTTGGCTATTCGCGTTTATTTCCATTTGATGACGTCGAATCGAATTTTTTCAAATTAAATTCCTTCAACACGGAAGAATTTTAAAAGTAACATTTGGAAGGATAAACTGTTTCCTCAGTTCTTTATAAAGTTTTCCGCGTTTTTACGATTCATGCATTAATCTTAACAGCACATACTTGACTGGTCAATTAACTCTCTTGTTGTTATTTTTGCATTTTCAGATACGAGCTTATAAAACAAGAGAAGCTAAACACTTATTGCACAAAATGAGGTTTTGCCACCGATGGTATGACAGCTATCTGAAGTCCCACGATAACTTAGTCACGTTTGTTGGAAAAGAAATTAAATCTTAAAATCACACCAGCTGGAATCGTACATAAATTTTGATAGGCCTTGCAGACCATGAATTTGCATTCGAAAGAATACTTACACAGCATGATCTCCCCTGTCTATGTACCACAGAAATTCAGCAAGCTAACCCACGAATATACATTATAGAGCTTTGCGGGTTATTCCGCAACGTCTGTTTATTAAAAACACTTAAGGTTTCACTCCGTGTTATGCGGGGCATCCTCAGAAGAAACAGCCGACCAAGTTTCCCTCTGTAAAAATGCAAGACTTTCACTTGGTTGCTCGACAGAAAAGAAATGATTACTTAGAAATGTCCCTATTGCGTGTAACCTCGCCTGTAAATACACGACTAAGCTTTCTTTCTTACTCTACCTAAAACATACGTTCTTATAAAAATCACACAAAAGTAGAAAAATTTAATTGTAATTAAATTATCTCTTTATAGCTTTTCTTAGCTTCTTAAAGTGTTCTCCTTTGGTCAAAATACATATACGAATAAACAGCCTAGTGCTGCGGTGCTCAGTGGAATAGGGGTTACGACGTTCGGAAGGTAATCTAAAGATTGTTGGTTCAAATCCTTCCTGAGAGTGCGAATGACAATATTATTTCTCTCCCGCTGGCTGAAACCTAGTTTCTAGTAGCAATCTGGAAGAACTTAATTAGCGGGTTTCAAAAAATATTGAACTCGCTATTGCTTTTTCTGTCTGTCCGTCCGCAATACAAAGGGTAAGGTAAAGGTCTACTGCAAACGCAATACTGATAGCTATTATTAACGCTGAAAACCTACCGAGTTACTTGAGAATTGGAGAGTGGCGGATTAGAGAGTGGTGATTCAGAGGGTGGCGGACTAGAGAGTTGTGGATTAGAGAGTTGCGAATTAATGTTAATTGAAACCCGCTAAATTTAAATATCGACCTTAGGCAATTTTCTTTCACTTGCTTGTTGTATTTGAATTACCCTTTAGCACACTCTTTTGTTTCTTCAGGGGTTCTCCTCTGGTTAGCCTCACCTGTAACTGAATCAGTCAGAATTACTCAACGCATAGCTTTTTTATTTGAGCGGATTTGTGATTAAATTCAGTTCATACTCTTTCACAAAATAATACTTTCAATTCTATTGGGGGAAGTCTTCAAAATCTAATGTCTTTTCTACATTCTATGTGATAAAACCCAGAACAATACAGTATTAATAACGCATATATAAGTCAATTTAATCCATATATTCACTCTAATAAAATAACGTATATTTTCTGGATGTGGCAAAAGGGATATTTTAGTACTAGGCAGTAAAATGGATGTAAAATGACTAAGAAAATGTCCTTGTAGACTACGTTAGACCTAATACATTTAGTACCTACCGGAACAGCGGAACGTATTGTTATAGACAAAAAGATATAGTTATAGACACATATTATTATAGGCAGAAATATATCGTTGTAGACAGAAAGATATTGTTACACACTGTAAAAAAAAACTCTGTAAATTAACAGAAAATGTTCTGACAGCTGAGTGATTAGGACTTTTCTGTTTTTTCTACAAATTTTCTGTTTAATAAAAGTTACGTAATATAACTGATTTTGATCCTTTTTTTTTTTTACAAATTTTCCGTTTAAAAAAACGCGCCGCCTAGTGATATGTATTTTATTGTTTTTGATATATGAGTCTTTAATTAAATACGCCACATAGTGGCATAAAGTTGGTACTTATTCACATTATCATTACAGCCACTGCGCTTTCCATGTTAATACAAAAGCGTCGGTTTTCTTCCCAGCCCGGGACAGAACCCACGATCTGTTGGTTCGTAAGCGGACGCTCTAACCGTTCGACCGATGATTAGCTGATACGACCCTTCTAAATTCCCCACTTAAATAGATATATAAAGCCCAGGCGTTTCCCTCCTAGTATCCTAATACCCATTCAACAAAGTGTTGCCAAGAGAGGATTTGTAAAACAGACTAAATACATTTTCAATGAAAAACAGATTTCGTCCTTCGGGAAAAGCAGAAAAAAAATGAGTAAATTAACAGACATTTTTTAGAGTGTAGACAGAAAGATATCATTATAGGCAAAAGGATATCGTTGTGGACAGAAATATATCGTTATAGACAGAAATATATCGTTATAGACAGAAATATATCGTTCTAGACAGAAATATATCGTTGTAAACAGAGAGATATCGTTATAAACAGAAAGATATCATTATAAAGAGAACAAAAATACAAGAAGAATGACATCGTTTACCACATTGGTGTAGCTTGCGAGTTTAAACGGGGGCAAAAAATTTTGACACACATTTTAAAAAATTGTCTGTCTATCTGTCTTATTCACAAAGGTAGGATAAAAGAAACCAAAAAAATGGAGGGGGCAAAACATATATGACTTTGTCGCCTTGATCTAAAAGAACTAGATAGGCATATGCCCTTTCCCAACTGAATTATGTCTATGGTTTACTTACTTTATAAATTTCAATATCTTTCTTTGATAACACATGAAGGTACTGTAGGGCAAATTTACAAGATATGGACAACAGTGTCTATTTATCGAATAACAAGAGACCAAAACGTCTATGCAGTATGAAGCACTTTGGGTAATTTTTATATATAATTCTAATAGAGATTTCAGCATATAACAGTGGAGACTAACACACAACTGAAATATTTGCGGAGATTCTCCTTACACACAGGAATGAAATTTCAAGGAACAATTAAAGTTTTTTTTAATCGATGATGGTAAAGATGAAATTCTTTTTCCAAGGACCATCCATTATTCTATAAATTTTTCAATTATAAAACTATCTTTTTGGGCTGATGGGTTCATTATTAATCAAAATTTTTATTCCGCATAATAAACACGGCCGGATTTGCCATTTTGCCGCCCCTAAGGTACGATTTTTTTACCGCCCCATGGATATTTTTTTGTCCCCCAATCAGTGGTAGGAACATAAAAATTGTTACATTCAATATATGCCAAAAAACTTATTGACAGTAAATATATTGAAGAACAAACTTCTTCTCGGCAAAACATCTGATTATATCATCATATGGTATTGATTTTGTTATATCAGACTCAATACACAAATTTTGCTGCCCTAGTTTATAGCCTATTGGAAAACGCAACACTGATAGTAGAGAAAAAAAGTAATTTTTTAAAAGAACAACAATTTTTTCGTGTTTTCTTAATTCCATGTTTTTAGATGCACGGTAAAATTCAATCAATTTAAAATTATTAAGGTTTAGTTCTTGTCGTGAAATAGCTTTCATTATGGAACCAATCTCCCTAATTTAGGCATTCCTCAACGAGTGCCCGATTTACTTCTAGGCCAAGTAGAACCTAGTCTAGAGCCCTACAGGTTTTCGGCACCCTCTTCATTTACCTTTTTAAGGCCTGATATTATTTAATACTAAGAATTATTTTAACTTTATTTATTTACGAAAGTCCAAGTTTCATTATTATTAAACCTGAATATTCAAATGAGAACTCGCGTTGTATTGTCTGAACATCGCGGAGTCCACATTCTTTAGGGGCCTGTTCTTTTCTTCCAGCCTAGTTCCCATAACATCCCTAATCCAACGCTGTCCATAACGTTTAATGTCGATAATTACTTTATTATGTTCCATTGGTCAGAAAAATCCACTGCAAAAACGTATCTCCAATGCATTGTTATGTTCAAACCACACGTGCTCTTAATTTCCTTGCTTGATGTTTCAGTAAAATTAGTTATCAGTGGTCCTCGCTACAATACACTTGCTGATAATTTGTTACATTCCACTTAGTTCATCAAATGAGGACAGGACTTATATCAGGAAAACAAGACGCGACCGAAGAGAATACTGAGGACAGAGGTCGTTGAAAATGTCGCTATAAAGGTGCAAATTTTTGTCTTTTAACAATGGAAGAAGAAGAAGAAAACTCTCCTCTGACAATGATGGATGACAAAGCAGGGGGCCAGGCGCTTGTCTAGTTTCAAAAGTTGTGTTTTTCAAAAATGGCGACAGTTTTTTGCTGCTCCTGTCCTTGCATTCCCTATTGTTGTCAGAGAATAATGCAAGGTCCTTTCGCTCAGTCCTATTGAATCATTTTTCATTTTTTAAGTTTTTCAGAAAAATAACCCTTTTATCAAATTTTGTTTACAATTTACATTTTTTAACCACATGTATGTTTCTGGTAAACTTTTACGCTTAGCGTAAGTAAAGAGGATATAAAAGATATAGTATAATTTTTTTAATTAATCCTTTGTCTCAAAAAATATTTTTCTTGGGAAAGTTGTGATTCCACAGTTCCATTAAAAGGTTAAAATAAGTCAAACAGAAAATTGTAATCGCCGCTTTTGTTTGATTTGTCAGATTTTACGAAACGCATATAGTGTTTTTAATTTTCCAAAAAATACTGGCGATTTGAAACGCTTCTATTTTAAATTCAATAGTGACGTAAAAATAGCTTTAAATTTTTTAGCAGACAATTGATAAAACATAAGAACAGTTTTGTGTTTATTTAATGTAAATAAAACCGGGAGCATATATATATATATAAAACAAAAAACGTTTATAAAACAGACTATGTGCATAAAGATTGCTTTGTACAACGTCAAAACAAACATATTTCAATTATTCCCATCCAAAGAAACAGGTGGAATATCTACGGAAAGGACATGGGCGTCGTTTGAGGGGTAGGGTTATCAGTACCCCCTAAAATTGAAATACATGCAATATTTTTAATATATTAAAATGTTGTACTGGTTATTTGCTTCGGGTTAATATTGGCAACAAAAAAAAATGCCGCATCGAAATTGACTTAACGATACCCTTGGGTAAGTGTGCCTAAATTAGCAAGCGTGTAACTTTTTTGTGGACGATAAATTCACAGTAACCCAAAAAATATTCAGTTCCATAAAATGCAATTTGTTGAAGCCTTTGCCTTATTTTGACAAGATTAGTTGAAGCCCTTCAGTAGCGCAATATTATCATTCCTGGTGGCGTGGACGGCACTACAATAGCAGCTTGTTGACATTCCCTTAAATAATAATAATAATAATAATAATGAACTTTTTATTTATCACAGGAGACAATGCATACAATTTGTAAGGACATGCTTTTGTATTACAATGAACAAGTTATGTGTACAAATTATCAACACACATATAGATGTATATAAAATGCCACCTTGTGACGGGTCCCCAGTGAAAGTAATGTGAGTGAAAATTCCAAAATTTTAAAAAGAACAGAAATTACCACATCGCACCCCTTCTTCAGAAGTGGTAC
>QLNU02003225.1:75077854-75088577 GCA_006491805.2 Dysdera silvatica
TGTTAGTTGAACTCCCAAAAATTCTAATTGTTGTACCACTTCAATTTGTTTATTGTTACTAATTAAGACTGAATTATTGTATATGTCGATATTAATATTTTTGCTTCTACTTCAGAAAATCATTACTTTAGATATATCTACATTTAATTTCATTTGATTTACATAAAACCATTTCTCACATTTGTTATATTTCACTGATGCATATTTCCATACATTTTTTAGGTCTTGACTAGTAACCATAACACTTGTATCATCTGCAAACAATGTTGTATGACCCATATCTGTCATTCATGTTTGTCATTAATGTAAATGGATACTCCACCTCCTCTTTTCTTTTTTCGAATTACATGATACCCACACCGACCTGGAAACTCCATATGATCATGTTCTTTTGACCAAGTTTCTGTAATTGCTAATAAATCTATTTTGTAATATTTGTTATCCATTAGTAACTCTATTTCATCCACTTTGTTATTTATACTCCTGGCATTGATGTGTAATATTCTTAGTAAATCTTTATCTTTTAGCCACTCAATATTCCCACTATTATAAATGTTACTTATATTATTTACTCCATCCCTATTAAAGCATTGTTTACATATATTACATATTTTATACATATTACATTTCTGACACTTATTGCATTTTTTACACTTATTAAATTTTTTATACATATTACATTTTTCACACATATTACATTTTTTAGATATAACACATTTTACATATATATTGCTTGCATTATTTGATTCATCATTATCATTATTACATTTATTACACTTTGTATTTTCTAACATCTGTATAATAGCATCATCAATATCATCACTCCAATTATCCATATCATTTATACAGTCTACGGATTGACCATTTGTGTTCACATTATTGTATTCTGTACCTATCCCATAATTTATCAGAACTTTAGTTAAACTATCACCAATGAATTCATCTTTCATTTCTTGAATGTCTATAATTTTGCAAGCAGTATCAAATCCAGCATTTTCATCCACATAAAATAATTTTTCCATTGTGTTCACATTATTTTGATTGCTATTAATTGAATTACACAAATTATTTACATAATTTTCCATACTTCTTTGTGTCTCGTTAATTTTATCTATTCTACGGTTAATGTCATTATCATGGGAATATTCATTAACAAAATTTAACATCAAATCGAAATTTTTAACAATGTTATTATCAAAATTACTAGCACGTTCATTATCAATATTATTAACATCATTTAACAACATTACATAATTGCTTTTATTATTTGACTCCAAGTCGATATAGTCAACAATGTTTTTATCACCGATATTTTTAAATCACAAATTAGTAATACCATCAGTATCAACCCCAAAACCACTCTCAATAATAGTCCCATTATTTCCAGTTATAAATTGTCATTGTAGTTTGTCGATATCAGAGTAGTTATTAATTACGATAACATCACTCTTATCACTTTTCCTTATTTTTATTTTGACATTTGCTGTCCAGAGATATTTCCAATCGTATTCCTTTTTCTTTCTCCATACCCCTGTAAATAATCTTTTCCTGAAGGGGCAAAGATGTTCATTAATATAAATAATGCTATTACCATTTTCATCAGTTTCGTTTTCGATAATTTCCTATAATCTTATTTTAATTCTTTTCTTTTTTAACATCAATTCATATTTTGTTTTTCTGTTTAAAAATCTCACTGCCATTTTATTATTTTTGTTCAGTCCCATACCTGTTCTGTGGATTGTCTCTATTTGATTTAAATTTATATTCATATCCAATGTTCTACATAATTTTAATACCAAATCTTCACAGTTTTCATTATCCTTATATGTAAATTCAGGAATTTCCACATTGTTCCCCCTATTATCACTTTTATTTCTCCACTCTCTTAATTCCTTTTTTAATGCACTGTTTTCTTCCAAAACTCTTACAAATATCCTGGACATACCCATAAATGTAAATCTCATTTCCTCATATTTATTTTTCATTTCCTCTATCCTCTTATGTAATTCCGTATCTCTTTGAGTCTGTCTTCACTTTCTCTTATACCTTTTTTTATCTCTCTCAATTCCCTTATTATTTAACATATTCCCGATTCTCCTCGGTCCAAATCTATTGGACCTATTTCTATGTTTTCATTTCCATCTCCTTCCATTTCCAATCTCCTCCTCCGCATCATCCTTATCTGATATCACATCATAATCCTCTCCACACTTCTTCTTTCTTCTTCGGTTCTTTACCATGTTCATATATAGTCTCAATTACATCAAAACATAACAGATTTCACGGAATTTCTTTTTCATTATTATTCATAGGACTCAAATTTAGTTGTTATGATCATAACTCATTATCATTTCTGAGTAAGCACATCTTGAGTTACAGTTACTGGTTATGCAAAGTAAGTTTTAAATGTTGCAAATCGTGTTTCATTGCACTACCTTAATATTCCATTAATTTAGTTTTGTGCAGTAATGTCTCCTACATTTAGTCGACTGTATTAGTAAAGTCACTTACCATTTGCCGACTTAATAACTTCGTATACATCAGTAATTCTGTAAATGCACTACAGCAAAATCGACGCAACGCCCAATTTGCACGATTACCAATCACTAGTTAATGCTACATAGCAGTCAACGGCTATGTCTTGAAGATTCGCAATACCTCCACAATAAATATTTCTTTGCCACTTATCACAATGTCTCGGTTTAAAAATTTACAATAACACTAATTCAATCTATATTACGACCACTAATAGCACTAACAAACATATTTTTAGGAGCGTAACTTTCGCACGTCTTACCTTCTAAACGTCCTCTGGCAGAATTATGGGTAATTATCAACTAAAAATGCATAATCATGGGCATAAAAGGCAATGTGTGTATTTATATGCTTCGTTACTTGCTAAATTACTATAATCCATGAATATGTATACTACAGTAGTAGAATAAGCCTAATGCCAATTTTTTTTCAGAGCACATGCGTGATTACATTGTCATAGTCAGGTATATATATGCGATCACACAGCGTGTGTGCAGGTAGTCGTTGTGCTGCCACCAGCTCGGCTCGTAGCTGAGCAATATACGTCTCTTCGTGAGGCGGGTTCTTTATTCCTGTTTTCTAGGTAGAAAACTAGAAGGTCGATGATGAAGAGTGAGGTAGATATCAAGAATGAAGAAACAATCTAAGACTATTTATTGAAGGTGGTTAGTATATACCTTGACATCACAGACAAGGCAACTATAGGCACACCCCCTAAGTTCCAACGTATTGATGAGGCACGGAAATCGCACACATGTGTGTCCGTCCTACTCCTCTGCCTCATTCGATCTGCCCTCTCTTACCCACTGTACGCAACCAACTCTTTCTCCACTATGATATAATTGGTCAGTCTTAAGACCGTGGTCACACCTGATTGGCCGATGTGACCCTTCTCCCCGTTCCATACATGTTTCCCATAAATATTCTGCAATGTCAATCTGGACCTTGCAGACCAGAGTTATTGCAATTTTATCCGCCCACATCCGGACTGTTTCCTCTCGACCCTTTTCACAAAGAAGACCTACAAGTCTCACTTTCCCATGCTAACGCCATGTGATCATTACATATATATATATAAATGTTGCCTTTAATAATTTCACATAAATAATATGTGATTCGGAGAGGCTTTTATTTAACATCTGCTATGTATTAATGAAGTGTATAAATGTATTTCTTATTTCATATATGCATTTATTATATGCATCTATTGATACGCTATTTGCTTATTAACGAGAAAATATTTTCACATGACCATAACTAACTATTTTTTTGTAATGTGCTGGTAGTGAAAAAATATTTGTTGTTAATCTCCTCGTAACATTCACGTTGCCAACTCACTCACTAGCTCCTCCATGAAGGAACCAGAATTTTTTTAGCGCGGACCTACTGCTGTCTAAATTTCGCGATCTTCAATCTCTCGGACCTACTCACGTTTTCCCGCAAAGGATATCTGCGCAGTTGCTTCCTAGCCTTGCGTGTGCTATCACGAACCCCGTTTTAAGAAACCGTATCTGCGCCTGATCCTTTTTCCCCTTCCGGACAACCGACTTTTTCCAATTCTGCGAATCTCCTGCTAAGGTGCTGACCTTGGGGTGCCATCTTTCGTCTTCGCTGCTTGAATAGGCCCTGCCCAATTCGTTGCCTTGAACCGTTTTTTGTTTACAACTTTAATCTACCTCACTGTCGCTTTCCGAACAGGACTTTAAGTTTTCATCCCTTAGCGGATAACTAATGAGGTTCTCCACATGTGTTTTACACACTTTTTCCTCATTTTTAAAGACGCTTTCTAACCCCACATTTACTGGCGTAGTGAAATGCCTTATCAAGTATGGTCCTTTCACTGCTCTCCTGAATTTCGGATTTTTCTTGTTCTCACAAGGGAGTGATATACGAACCCTCTTTCGCCAATTTAAACTTTTTGTTCCTAACCTTCGATTCCCTTTTTTTCCTCGCAATCCTTGCGGCTTCGCTTTTCTCATCCGCTAGCAATCTCCATATTTTTTTTATTTAAGTTAATAACGACCTGATCGAATTTCTCTAACGCGTAATAATCCCAGATAAAATCGGACAGGTAGAGGTTCATTGGCATCACTGATTCAACTCCCCTGTGTGATAAAAATGGACTACATTTCAATGCACTGTTATAGCTTGCATTATAGCACATCTTCACCCTGGGTATTGCCATATCCCATAAATTGAAATTTTCCTGCAGGATGATAGCCAATTGTTTGTTAAAAACTGCATACGGCCTCTCTACTTTATTTACTTGCGGCTTGTATGGTGTCGTAAAGATTTGTTTTAAATTAAAGGCTTCCATTACGCTTTGGAATTCCTCCGATTTAAATGTGGCAGCGTTGTCGCTTACAACAACTGGTATCACGGATTCCGTCTTGGAAATCTCCAAAAGTGCAGAAATTGCAAGTTTTGATGCGCACACTTCCGTGGGAATAATATGCTTGAACTAGGAGAAAGCATCAAACGCTGTAAACGCATATCTTTTCTGAGAATCGGACACTTCAAATGGGCCCACACACTCCACGTAAATTTTTGGATTAGGACCGCTTGGTGGGTTCATGGGTTCGATAAACCTGCCTTACCCTAGGTATGCTCTTATACCTAAAGAAATCTTAACCACTCGCAACGAAATTCTTCACCCGTCCGACCAGTCCTCGCCAATAAAAAAAAATGTTTGCAACTCATAAATCGTTTTGTGCATTCCCCCAAGGATTAATAGTTTCTCATGCACGTTTTTTATCTACTGCCGCTGCAAACAAAATAGTACTACCAGCTTTACTTTGTAACTCTCTATGAAGTGTGTTTCTTCACCTTTATGATATAATTTTTGTATATCATCATCATCATCAATATAAAATCCCTGTAATTTCGCTTGTTTATCGCTCAATTTTTCTTCCTTTAACTGCCTTATTATCTCGGATAATTCGAGGTCTGCTAGTTGTTTGGTCCTTAACTCGCCTTTGCTTAAAGTTTTTGAGAACACTCTGAAAATATTTCAACAATTTTCCTTCGTTTCATTCTTCGTTTGTTTACCTTTTTCGTTTATTCCGCAAATACCCGCTACCTGATCTAACTTAAACGTTCCGTTTTCAATAGCCATGACTAACTTGTCATCTAACATTTTTTCCTCGTCTTCAAATTCATAATCATCGGAGCGTGACAACAAATCTGCCCATGAATTCGTAATGCCTGCGATATGCATGGGAGTAAAGACGTAGTCTGTTAATGCAAACTTCCATCTTAACATTCACATTGAACAGTTTGTTGCTTTTATCAGGCTCAAGAAGGCCTTGCAATCCGTCGCTAAGACAAAATGGTTTCTGAGTAGAAACTGCCTGAAATTGTTTATAGTGAGCAAACAAGCCAACAACTCTAACTCATACGAGCAATACTTTTTTTGCTCTGCGGTAAATTTTTGGCTGTAGTACGCAACCGGTTTCAATTTATTTTCCTCCGTTTGTATGAAAACGCCCCCCCACCACCCCACCCCCCGCGCTCTGACCGTCGATGAATCGGAGAAACTCACGAGCCTGCTATCCTGTTCAACAAAGGAGAGGGTGTGTGGGGTTGTCAACTGTTCCTTTAAATTGGGAAACGCCAGCTCACACTCGTCGATCCATTTAAATCGCTTATCTTTAGCCTTTAACAGCTCGGTTATCCGGTATGCTACCTCAGAATAGTTCTGAATGAAGAAGGTATATGCGCATAAAAGGAAACAGACATCGAAAAATTTCCCTTTCCGTTGAGGAATTTCAATTAGTTGGCAGCACAGATTGTACGATGTTCGTTTACGTCTGGTTG
Source organism: Dysdera silvatica (assembly GCA_006491805.2). Classification (NCBI taxonomy): domain Eukaryota; kingdom Metazoa; phylum Arthropoda; class Arachnida; order Araneae; family Dysderidae; genus Dysdera; species Dysdera silvatica. The sequence continues at coordinate 75,084,206 of QLNU02003225.1, forward strand.
GGTAGCTGCCGTTGAAAAAAAATCCATCACTCTGAAAAGAAGTTCGGGTTCAAAGGATTTTCGGATTAGTGTGATTCGGATTAACCGGTTTTAGGACTACAATAATTTGGATTAACGGGACTGTACTGTATTAATAAAATACATCACAAAATATTAACAAATTTCGAGCCCCCCCCCTGTAGCTTTTTCAGCCCCCTCCCCTGTAACAAGCGCCTAGCTACGGTCCTGGTTTTAACATGTCATTTCATTAGTAACAGCACATCAGAAAATTGACACAAGCAGATGTCATGTTTAGGGAAGAGTGTCGAGGTATATTGCTCTCTCCTGTAGGATTTCCACGTTCATGAAAAGAATTGAATACAAACGATTTAAACACATTTGCTTTGTTTTTATGGATACGTTAATCTAGTGTTTGTAGAATATATTGACTCTATATTTATAAAGTGCATTATTATTATTTATTCATAGTGTATATTATTTTTATATAGAAGTAGAGACTTCTCAGTCCTAAGAGCAGTAAACGGACATCACTTGTAATCAGTAGCTGCTTGGATAGTCACTTGGAATAAATTAATTAGTCACTCTACAAAAATTACTAAAAGTGCCTACTTGTATGCAAATTATATTTAACGAAACAATACAGAGTTTCACCAGGAGATTCCATAACAAACAGTTATTTCGACACTGGCGTATGGTTTAAAAACACCTTAAACCTTACGCCAGTGTCGAAATAACTGCAATTTATATTTGGACACTTATATAAAATAATTTTGGATAAAATCTGGAAAATCGGTGGGTGAAAGAATTTCGATTTTAATCAATATGTTACCTGATAATTGTTCCAAATTGAGAGATTAATAGCACTTGGAAAAAGAGGGTAGATTTTACTGAAACTTTCAATTCTTTTCTCAATTTTGAAAAAAAACAACAACATATATATTTGGATAATAATTGTCAATTCACATGTTTTGAATAAAAATATGTATCTTCACAATTATAAAGTAGAGCTGAGAAGGACATTATGTTGTTTTATAGTTTGCTAATTTGCTAATAATGGAGTCTACTTAATATAATAGTTTAGTCACTGCAAGTGCCTAGTCTTGTCACTAAACTAGTATTCATTATACTAGTGTAGTGACTAGTATTCATTAACACGAGTCACTGCACTAGTATAATGAATACAATAATCTATCTAATCTAGTCACTGTAATAAACGAACCTAAAAAGTTTAGTATTTACTTGCAACCGAAATAAAAAGAGTTATATAGACGCCGACATTAGAAGCATCACGAAAAGAAATCAGTGCTCATTTACACAAGTTGGTAACCTCCTCTTTGGAGGCAATAATAAATGTGAAACTGTGGTAGAGAAAAACAACTCTTCAGCTGATGCATTAGTTGTAAGTGTTTTCGTTCTACAAAAGTAGTTGTGGGCGTGGTAACCCTTACAGGATGGTGCGAAAATCACCAACTGGCGCACAAATGCGTTACGGTAATTTTTTGGCCCCACCCTTGCTTATTACTCAAAAACCATCCAATAAACTCCAGCAAATGTCTGAAGACAAAGACGTTAAAAAGGTGTCAAAATAAAAAAGGATCTACACTCACGCTTTTCACAAAGCCAATGCGTTATTAATTCATGTCATACTTTAACGCGTTTCCTTCATTTTGTTTTCTGACAACTGATTGAGAAGTTTTGCGATTCTGTCCTTTCTGACAATTTCATAGAATTGGGTTCGGGAGTTCATGCACTCTGTAGCCACAAGAATAGCTATGAGCTAACAATGTAAAATATAGCTAACAATTAATTTAATGGTTGATGAATGATTAAGTGAGTGTTTAAATGAATATATGAAACTATGATGAGAAAATAAAGCAATAATTAAGGTGTTTCTGAGAGATGAATGCGGAATATGATCTCCTCTAGTTACATACAAGTCTATATTCCAAGCATAGTGCGGGGTCGACAACCTACGGCACTTGATCGAATTTTCAGTGGTGCGCAGAATTATTAAAAAAAAGTACGAGTATAATTGTTGAAGTTAAAAAAATGTTTTGTTTGTTTTAAGGTAAAATCCATTTCCGTTTTTACACCTTTCATAAGAAAACGGGTGGAAAAATTATACAAAGCCACAAATTTGTTGTCAAAGTGACCGATTACTTGAACCTTGAACGATCCTTTTTCTATTTGCATCCAAATGCTCATCAATTTCCCATCTCAATATCTTCATTAGTAATCACATCAATCATTTTTTCCTTTCTCAACCACTCATGACAACAGAGGACATATCTTTAGTCACCGACACATCAAGAACATACCAAAACCACTTCAAAATTCATGAATAAAATTGAAAATAAATCTCGCCTCCAAACTCAATTATGACTCCTATTTGAATTAATATACCCGCGTCAGCCCATATTTCATTCTGCCAGTTGTCGTAATTTCTCAAATGAACCATGAATTAACATAAAAGTATGGTTCTCTTCATTATTAAACTTGTGAAAAAAATACGTCATAATTATCAAAGAAACAAGACTGTAATAAGCGATTTCTGTAATACATTAACCATTAAGGGGAGCGTCTGGTAAGAAGCTACAGTTTTCTGTTCTCCATTTCTGACCTAAACACCAGTCAACAACTCTAATCTCAAAACTGTCAACGTAACTGTCAACGTCAAAAATATCGCACAACAGAATGCATCACTAAAATTGTAAATAGGTGTTGAATAAATCTTTTCTATCCTATTCATGTTTTCTTATCAGATAAAACTTATGAGATTAGTGCAATGAGTAATTAATAATAACTACTACAAAAAATGAAAAAAGTCGGTGTACATTGCTTTCAAAGGGCTTAATCCGGAAAGTATGGTTAAACCGCAAGTATGGCCTCAATTTGATTGGCACAGAATGACCCTTGTTGCGCTTGCGTCATAAAATTTCAACCAACAAACCTAGTAAATGTGGTTTCATGTAGCAAATCATAGCGCTTTTAGGCTTTGTATTTTAGCACTATTGTAAATTGTAGGTCAAATATACAAGAGCGTTTTCAAGAACACGCCTTGTTTGACGCAGAATGATCCTTGCGCCATGAAAATTCAACTAACCAACCTAGAAAATATGGTTTCACGTGGCAAAAATATCACGCTGTTTAGGCTTTATATTGTGTAACTATTGTAAATTGTACGTCAAATTTACATATTAAATTTTATTTTCGAGAAAATACCTTGCTTGACGCAGGAATATCCTGCTGTCCTTGTGCCAGAAAAAGTATACCAACCAACCAACCTAGAAAATATGGTTTAATGTAACCAAAGGATTGTAGTGTTTAATCTTTGTATCGTTAAATCATTGTACATTATAGGTCAAATTTACAAGATCATTTTCAAGAAAACACCGTGTTTGACACAGGATGAGTCTTATAGTCCTTGCGCCATAAAATCCAACTAACCAGGCATTTTTAAGACAAGCAATTCCTTACTAAATTAAGAAAATTTTCAAAAGATCTATATAAAGTATATTAAGAAGTGGATGGGGACATGGACAGTTAAAATTCGATGAGTGGCACACGGCAAAAATTGATGAATGGTTCCGCTGACACGCAGAAAGACTCTGTGGTGCTACTTTTGTACAGTACCCCAAAAAGGTCACTGATCTCTGGCATAGTGTATGGTATATGTGTATTTCTCGGATTATTATAAACTAATGATCAACACTAAAGAAGAATCTGAAAAAACATGATATAAATCATAGTAATCCTAAGAAAACGGCACGTTTTGAGATAAAGTGCAGTCTTCTTCCTGCACTTGAGTCCCAGCAATGACCTGGGCATCCTTAGCCATCCTCACGCACTCTTATTTATCGAAAGCTTCCTTTCCTTAATTTCTTTCATCCATTCTTCTTATAGGTCTTACTCCATTCCTCAATCTTTACACAGGGCTTCTCACTTTTTTCCTTCTTCTGGTTTCTCCTTGTAAATATGTTAACCATCTTAACTTGTCCCATTCTGTCAAATGTCCAGACCATCTAACAAGGAAATTATCTGCCACGATCCTTTTGATTTGCTTGAAATTTGCAAAATAAATTCAGATCATTTTCCAAAACGTAACCTTGCCAGATATTGTATTTGCAAATTCTTGGGCCTATAGTCATTCATATTCTATGATCCGACAAAATTGTGATTATCTTTCTATTATCAACGGCTAAAACACTACTCGTTCGATTTTATAGTCGAAAATGCAAGCATGCGCAGTTTTACCTCAACTACAAAAATTGTGTGTGGATGGAAGAGGTAATGACGGAAAAAAGAGAGTTCAAGGTATTTAAATTGAACTTCAATTGAGTTTGGGATTGATTAGTGAGCCATTCCTGGAAAT
>QLNU02003225.1:75088677-75110570 GCA_006491805.2 Dysdera silvatica
TATTTTGATTGTCCACCTTCATAAGTCTTCGCCTTTTCATGAGTTGTTTCGTCTTCTCAGATAATTTGCTATTCTGCTTTTTACATATTACACCACCAATTTCCCCAGCAGTTTCAATTATTGTCTTAACAATGTTTTCATTTGCTTCTGAGATGTCAACTTCTTCAATAAGTCCTTCCAGTGCAGAAAAGCGATTTTTTAATTCCAACTTGAATGCCTCGGTATTTTCTTTTAATTTCTTTAAATCCACCCTCTTACATACTTGTTTCCTAATGAGCTTCTGCCTTTCTAGTTTAGTATTTAAGTGCATTTTACATCTCACCATTCGATGATCACTTCCAGTATTAAATCTGTTCAGTATGCTGCAATCTTCAATAATTGATTTCTTGTTTGCCAGTATATAGTCAATTTCGCTGGTTCCTCCATTGGGGTGTTTCCATGTCCATTTTCTTTGTAGTTTCTTCTTAAAAAATGAATTCATGATGCTAAGATTTTCAGCTTCGGCAAATTCTATGAGTTGATCGCCACGTTCATTCCTTTCCCCGTATCCGTATTTACCAACCGATGATAATGATGACATAAATATATATAATAACTAAATTATAAAAATTTAAGTTAATTATTATTAGCACATATTTTGATAATAAAATATTAGTAACTCTTCCTTACGTTTTTAGCATTAGCGTACTTTACGCATTTGTAACGAAACAATACAGAGTTTCACCAGGAGATTCCATAACAAACAGTTATTTCGACACTGGCGTAAGGTTTAAAAACACGACGTTTCGGGAGCCAACTGCTCCCTTTGTCAAGCCTTCACTGTTTATGCCTTCACTCTGACAAAGGAAGCAGTTGGCCCCCGAAACGTTGTGCTTTTATACCTGCGGCAGTGTAAAATAACTGTTCGTTTACGCATTTGGTAAATTTAGTCAACTAAATTTCTTTTCGCATTCCTTTGCTTCCTTTCTGGAAATATAGGACGTTCAATCATGCTAATGAAAATCGAAGCGTATTGTAATTTGATGGATTTTTTAATGGAATAAACATACATATATTTAAGATCTTTCGAGTTTAAAAAGAAAATTAACAAAATGTATTTAAAAAACATATTCATAAAGATAAATATGGTGGAAATATTTTGATACAGAGAATACTTGCAAATTTAAAGTTTAGTTTTAAGTGCGTTTTTTAATATGCTTTTTATTTTTTTCAGCCACAAGGGCAAATACGCCACGAAATATTAAAAGAATAACTTTACCATTTGAAAAAAATGGCACCTGTATTTAAAAAATTCTCTTAATTTAGCACTATATTTATAAAACATTCTTTAATTTATCTCTATGTTTATAAAAAATTCTTTAATTTAGCTATGAATTTATAAAAATTTTAATTTCTAGCTTTCAAGTGAATTTATAAAAATTTTTAATTTAGCTATGAATTTATAAAAATTCTTTTTTAATTTAGCTATGAATTTATAAAAATTCTTTTAATTTTGCGCTATATTATAAAAATCTCTCTTAATTTAGCTCTGTATTTATAAAATTTCTCTTACGTTAGCTCTTTATTTAAAAAATCCTGTTAATTTAATTATATATTTAAAAAAGATGATGAGAAGAAAAGAAGAATCATTTTCCTGTCCTGGTAGACCAGCTGGTTAGAGCACATTGGCTCTTACGTTTTGTCCCACGTCTACTTCCTGACCGGAAGGTTTCTATTGTTTCTTCTTCTTCTCTATAAATTCCCCTCCAGCTTGTGCTCACAAACTTGGGTGTAGAAAAATATTATCTAAAGCCTTTCTGCTTATCCGTGGATTGAACTAATTGTGTTTAATTAATTTTAATTAGTGAGTATAAGTACTATTTAAAAAAATCAAGTTAAGGTACCTGGAATTTCAAGTAGTTTGTAAATGTTAGTAAGCAGTTCTTGCGAATTTAGAGCTATTGTTCGATATTTGGTTTCAAGTACAATCATAATCGACATTTATGATTGAAATGCAAGAAAGGAAACATATATAACAGGATTGTCCAACCTTTTTTGTGAAGTAGGTCATTTGAAAATTCAAATTTTCACTGCTCTTGCAGTTAAAAAAAAAAACACCCACCAACCAACCAACCAACCAACCACCCAACCAACCAACCAACCTCCTACCTTCAGTTTCTTCCGGTTATTTATTAATTTGAGAGAGAGAGATATAGAAAGGGGTCGTCTATGCTCTCCCTGATTATTTTCTGAAAAAACAGAAAACTAAAATTTTTGTTTTGGATTCCCCCTTTTTATTTCAAACAGTTGGACTGGATTGACACCGTTGGTTGACCGTATGTTGGACAAACCTTATATAGAACGTAAGATTACATAACTATGGCTTAACAAAAATATGACAAAGAAAAGGACGAGACGTTTTCAGATTGTTTCGGAGGGAATGACAATAATATCCTGGTTTCATTTCCTAGTTTATTTCGTTTCTCTCTCTGGGATAGAAGCGCTCTAAGGAACGAAGTATTAGACTGCACTAGTAAGGGTGATAAATTAGTCCTGAAATTGCAATCGCTATGAACTTCTGTCTAACGTATGGATTTTTGATTGCCTCATCGACAAAAAGTGCTATTCAGACGCGTGAAATATATGAAGAATATATCTCTCTGTCATCGTTAGATGACATGTAATTTTCCTAGATCACTTTCAGTCCATTCATCTTTTATCTAGTTAGAAAATTATAAGCTATTTTCTGAAAGGTATCTGATGTCACTTGTTCGAGTTATTTATCTCTTGTATTCATTAACTTCTGATACACGATGAAAATGAATAAGTTATGGTACTTTGGTAATTAACCTTTTAGTGGCCAATCTTCCATACATGGAACATAATTTAATTTTTTACCCCAATTCAAATTAACTTTTTTAAATGAAATGATAATTTATTCAATTAAATAAAAGATTGAAACATATTCCTGAATTATTTCAAGACTATTTATCTGATCGTTGTTATTTTTATAAATTGTCGAAATTGTTCATTTTGAGGCAATTTAAACTTCTGATATTAAATACTTACTTTTTCTCACTTCCTCTAGAAAATATTAACTGTCAATTTTTTAAAATTTTACAAAAGATGAAGGAATAGTAAATTAGCAAAAAAAAAAGGAAATAATTTGATTAAATAGCACGCGAGGAATATTTAAATTCCAATGTTCCCTATGTAGAACATTGGTCACTTCTGGTTATAGTGCGGACATTCCTAACCCTACATGGCTGCGTTTCGCGAATTCCCAGACGGCTGTACTTCTCTGATCTGCCAGACGTAAATATTTCGATCTAACAGACAGAAACATTTCATCAATTTCACTAGGCGATGTTCTGGAATTTTCAGTTTCATTTAAACGCTTAACGTTTTCTTTCCATACGGATTGAATTTCATTTCGGTTCAGAATTTTATCTTGTTCTTTCGGGTTGTCAATAAAATGGAAAAAATATTTCGAACAGTTGAAGAAGCTTTGGATTATTTTAATTCTTTGAGTGATTTAAAATTATCAATTAATTCGGAGGATCATTACGATATTTGTCAACTTCGTATGTCGAGAACTATTGATTTCCAGATGAAGTTGATATTTGACAAAACAGAACTTGAAGTCGCTCGTTCGTCTGATGTTAGAGGCGAGTCTACTTTTAAAATCTCGCCCCATAGGACATTACTAAGCCCCTATGTCTACTCCTACTTCTTATTATGAACCATCTACGTCAATAATATTCTCATCAACGACACAATCTCGTTCAAAAAAAAAAAGCACTAAAACTTGTCACAAAAAAAAAAGGAAAGGTTCCAAAATGGAATGACAAAACTGATTTTGACAACAATAGTGTAACAGAAAAATGTTTTTTATTATATGCATTGGTGAATCCAGAGATGGGTTTGAGCCCCTCCTCCCAGGTAGGCTGAAGAAAAACTAGAAGCAACTGATTTATTATGCAAAATTATGGAATATGATGAAGTGGTCTGTACTCTATGGCCGCACAGAAGGATCTGTGCCCTCTGTTTCTTTCTGGATCCGCTTATGATCACATGTGTATTTGTCAGGCCTGTAAATAAAAGGGATTGGATGTTCACCTCTCTATTGGAGAAATCTTGACATTAACCCGATGGGGGGACAAGTAAAGTTGTCGAACCAACAATGTCTCTGATTTTAATACTTCCCTTCCTCCACTGGGGAATCCTGTGTGCGAGCCTGATGTATACATCAAGATTTACAAATAGGAGGTAGAAAAATTAGGAAAGAGTGAGGTTAAACACCTTCACTTGGCTCCTATAATGCTAAAATTGTTATTTTTAAATTTGGGGGGTGGAGAGGCGCCGCCCCATGTATGACCTTTATCATACGCTTACACAGAAAGGTCGTTAGTGGGGTTATAGGCTCAATGGGGGTTACAGAGCTACAACTCACATATTCCTATGTTAAATATACAAAATTTCATTGCAATGGGGGTTACAACCCCCCATCAACATCCACTGCATGCTCCATTGGTCTTTATATACATATATGTGTATGTTTATATATATGCTTGCGTGTATATATATTTGTTTGTATTATATATTCTGTTTTTTAGCAAATTGAGTTTTAAATATACTCTTAAATTTTGTTCACTTCGTTGGCCAGTAGTGGCCAATATTCCACTTCTGGAATGTGATGAAAAATGATAATAATCATTAAACGTTTTTTTTTGTGGATTGTATATCTAAGTTGAAAAATTAGAACACGGAAAATGAAGGTAAAAACCAAAAATGTTTTGGTATCTAGGAGCGGACTTTAAAGGGTTAAGCTTGAGGAGCAAGTAACTTATTACTTAATTATACAGCTTATGGGATTACATTATATAATTATGATATATGGTGTGAACTGTTGATTAATTTGCCCTGAAAAGTGTTGGTCACTGGATATGGTATTATTAAAATTAAATTCAGAAACTGTACGATGGCGATAAGCGTTTTCAATCGTCGGATATTAATAATAATAATAATATTAATAATAATCATATTAATAATAATAATATCCTCGCACCACATAAAACTGATATAAATCTTCTTTGGTATAAATTTAACCTTTATATGATACCGATTTTTATATCTTATGTACTTCGCGATATCAAATGCATTGGAATTTAAGGGACTACTTGTAAAACGTGATCTTCTGCCTCCTCAGTTCAAGACCTAGGTTCATGTCTTGAACTAGTTAGGACCCAGGACCTAGGAACTCAGAAGGACCTGGGTACAGGTCCATCCCTTACGAAAGCACTGTATGCAGTACTAATTTCCAAATAACTACACCTTGTTTGGTGCAGAATGACCTTATTGTCTTTGCGCCGTAAACATACAACCAACTAAATAACTATATATGGAGAACGAAAAATTACGCGCAAGGACATGAATACTTACTTTCTAACGGCAACACTAAGGCGCTGGTAAAGCATGCCCAAACCAGCGTTTGGTGACCTTTGATCTTATTTATCCCTTAAGCAAATATTTATCAAACCATTACTATTTATATTTGTCATTTATAATGAATTTAATTTTAATAAAGATATTCTTTAACGTAGCTAATCCATATGGAGGTGTGTGAACATAATGCGGACTACAACTGCTCTGAAAACGCAGGTTTACTTCTTTTCAGGAGCACTAGATTAATGTTTTGAAGGTTTTTTAAGGATTTTTAAGTGCCTTGGGCTGAAAGGTTTCATAAAGAATGCGTTTTTTCGAAATTAAGTTCATAAATTTTCAGTTTCTCTTTGAAGTTCATTATCTTCAATATTTCCGTATATTTCTAAGGTAATATTACCCTCCGCGGGGCTAACACAATTGCTAAATTATTGTGAACATACAAAGTTTCGATTGTGAGATTTTTTTTCGTGGTTAATTTATTATAGGTAATAATTCCGACACCCATGCTTTTAACTCAAACTGCAGCTTTTTGTTACAGGAGGAAAAGGGTCGTCGTCCCTTACCTAGATTCGAACTAGGTCTCTCCGTTGAGCCCCTAGTGCCTTAGACCTCTAGGCCATCGAGGACAGAAACGAAACTCCCTTTCAACGTATTTAAAGGTTTTAAGCTATTATTACACTTCACAGGGATAACACAATTGCCAAATAATAGTCAACACACAAAGCCTCCGGGGCGAGTTTTTTGTGTTTTTTCATGGGGAATTTATTTTATAGACAAACAATCTATATATTGTCTATGTCTATATAATTTTAATTTATTATAGTACATTTCCCACGAAAAAACACAAAAATCTCGCCTCGAATGCTTTGTGTGTTGACCATAATTTGGCAATTGTGTTAGCCCCGAGGAGGGTAATAATACTTTAAAAACCTTTAAATATGGAGAAAGGAAGTTTCGTTCCTGCCCTCGATGCTCTTGCGCCATAAAAAAGCCAAACAATCAATCAATCAATCGATGGCCTAGCGGTCTCAACGGAAAGACCCTAGTTCAAATCTAGGACGTATACCATGCCCTCTTTTCTCCTGTAACACAAGGCTCTAGTTTGAACTAAAAACGTGGGTGTCGGAATTATTACCTCTTCCGGTTTACGAATAATAATAATAATAATAATAATTTATTGGGCATTTGTGATGGGATTGAAAAAAACTTTAAGCATGTAACACTAGGCCACTTAGCTTATCAGAATTCTTATTGAGAACGCCCTGCTTATAGGCTTTGCTTTGCGTAAAATGACCCTTGCTGTCCTTGCGCCATAAAAATACAACCAACCAACCTGCTTATAGGAATTCATGTCCGGATGATATGCTCTTGTTGAGTTAGAACTGTCGCGTCATGATAATGGCAAGGGTGAACAGTTCCAGTCAGGGCGTGTTATATTCATGCAACTATGAAAAGAAGATAAACAGTAAACGAATTTGGCTTCAGTATTTCAGGGCCAGGCTATGAATCATTATCCTTGTATCTAATGCAAAACTCTACAATGGAAAATAAAGCATATTTGTAACATCGGTCGCTATTAACAAAAGATAGACTTTGATACTATTATTTGCTTTGAAGATGTTCGTAAGTTGGTCAACAATATTACGTTACATAGCAAAATTGGCCATATAAAAAGCCGATTCCTATTGGTTTTGTGTTATTTATTTAATTATTCAGTCATGTCTACTTTTAATTTCATATAAGCCGATTTTTCAAAAAATTTAAAAACGTTCAAGTCCTCATTCAGAGTGTAAAATGTATATTACTGGTGAAAGAGGTATATATATATATGAATATCTTCCTTTTACCTTGCCCATTTCTATACTTTTCTGATGAATTTTTTCACAATTAAAAGCCCTTGATAGTGATAATTATATACAAATATGAAATAAATATAACCAAATAACTCTTAATTTCTCAAAACACGCCTATTCATTTACATATATCTGAAACTGCGGGTTTGCAAAGAATTTCCATTCAGAATTGATTTTGCCAATATTCTTATGCCTTCCATATTTTAAACCAAGTACGTTGAACTGACGCATCATTTAGTAAAGTATTACTTCAAAAGAGGGAAATGTCATTTTCTTTTATCCCTTTCTTCTTTGCCTAAAGTCTAGCGTAAACTGCTTCCCAATAATTTGCCCTCAAAAGAAGTTTTTTGGGCGGCGCCGAGGACCGTCCTCGCCCGTTTCCCAATAATCGGTTCTCAAATTGAATTTACTGGGCGTCTGTTGAAAAAGCCTCGTGCTAGGAGCCCTAACACCAAATACTGCGAAGAAACCATATTACAACACTTCTCCATTTCAAGTCTACCTATTGCCTTTTTCCTTTTGTATTTGGTTCAAAGCGACTTGCTAGAGCTTGGTATTGAGTGGCGAAAAATATTGCTCGCCGGATGGAACCGACATCAATAGCAGAACGTTGCTATAGTTTCTAGCAACAGATCATTTTCAAAGCGATTAAATGGCCGATGCTTTCCTATGAGAGTCCTAACGCCATTATTTATAGGTGTGATTTATCTTTAAGCAAAGAAAAACTGCTTGAAAAACGATAATTTAAATTTTTAAACATGCAGTCATTTTTCTGCCAATTTAACTTACGAATGTTGGTGAGATGAGAATGATGGTGTCATTTTTTTATGGAAATATTGTCTGTCTATCTGTTTGTCTGTCCAAGCATCCACCTACCCACCCACCTATCTATCTATCTATCTATCTATCTATCTATCTATCTATCTATCTATCTATCTATCTATCTATCTATCTATCTATCTATCTATCTATCTATCTATCTATCTATCTATCTATCTATCTATCTATCTATCTATCCATCCATCCATCCATCCATCCATCTATCTTTCATCTATCTATCTGCTCGTCCACCCATCCATCCATCCATTTACCTAATTACCTCCCTCCCTACCTACCTACCTACCTACCTACCTACCTACCTACCTACCTACCTACCTACCTATTTGTTTGTTTACTTACTTACTTACTTACTTACTTATTAACAGACTGATTGATCGATTGATTGATTGATTGATTGATTGATTGATTGATTGAATGAATGAATGAATGAATTAGCTTTTCCCAAAATATAAACTACAAATTTAGAACTCCAATTTCGCAAAAGTTGCTTCTATGACGTTATCTCAACCAGTTCCTATTATAGCGTTTACAACAGTTGTAGAAGTACAGTGTCTTCGCCTGAAGAAGAACGAAATGAGAGTTTCTGCTAAACAGTGCAGTGAACTCCATAGGCTGTGAAGGCTGCTTTTAATTGATACAAATTAGATGTCTAATCACTGCTATTTGTTGTCTTTCTTTCCTATTTTGTCGTTCACACTCGTCTTATTTGACATGGCTCTTGCTCATTCGTTTTCGAGCTAAAGGCACATTTTGAAGCTATATATTTTTCTTTGTAGTTCTGATCATATTGTGATTAAAGAAAGAGTGTTGCCATTCGAAATTTTTTAAATTTGGTAACTATGACAGCAACGTTGAGAGTTTGATTCTTGCTATCTATACAATTTTCGAGCGCATATTTTGGAATGTCTAAATTTGATGTTCCATTCAGATTTGTTAAAAATCGCGTTTGGCAGGAGCCCGTGTAGCTATATAGGGAAACTTTCTCTATGAACACCCTGTACATGGTCATTATGGATATAATAATATAGCATAACATTTTGCTCTCTAATTTCATTTTTACGTAAATATTTTGATACTTTTGTTTTCTTTAAAAGAAGGACTTCTACTATGAAACACAGTGAACTCCATACCTCAGTCCAATTCAGGCTGTTTTCGTATTCGAAACAGAACATATGCTTACTGAAATATATTCTGCTTAACTGATAAATTGAAAATGTTCATCTACTGGTCAAGATTAAGTAGCAGAAGTGTAAACTTTAGTCCCTTTTAAATCTTAAAAATTATAGCTTTTTATCGAGTATATGTACAACTTATGCATATTAACAATTAATGGTAGTATAAAAGTACGATGATTGATAAATAGATATACGAGTATATCAAATAACAGTTATAGCAACTAATATCTATTTCGAAGAAAGCGCCATTATTTGCTATAACTGTTATTCGCTCTCTGTTTTTCGCTATAACTGTTATTCTCGCCGTGCCATTTAAAGTCTTTTCTAACCGAGTCATACTGTATATAATCAAATTTATTATGCAACGATGATTGTAAATATAAATTATAATTATTCAGTAATATTTACTATGGATAAATGCTAAAGAAATGAAAAAGCGTAATAGCATTCGCTCATAAGTAGTAAATAAATTTAATTAAAAATCACTTGGCTTTTTCAGCATTGGAAGTAATGCAGATTAAAATATAAATAAAATTGTTTAGGTTCTTAATTTTTATAAACGTCAATCCCACAAAAAATTATATTAAATTAATAAGATTTGCTGTTTCTTTTGAAAATTTCGTTATACAATTAAGAAAATAAGACATGTTTACGTTTTAACTTATATGTAAAAATATATATTCGTTCCGAACACTTAGACTTCCTTAGTATGATCTTCACGTATAAATTGCAGAAAATACTACAGGAAAATTTTATTCCCCATATTTGAAAGAGATATATAAAAGTCCAACATTAGATAATTTCTCAAATTGCAACAGTTTCTTGTCGAAGATTATTGCATTTTCTTTTCTTTTTTTTCTCATCTGGTTTTGAAATTTGTTTACAACTTACTCTGTTTAGGGAGCGTTAAAATATTATAACAAATTATTATTTATATTTATTTATTATTAATTATTATTTATATTTATTATTAATTATTAATTATTATTTATATTTATTATTAATTATTATTTATTATTTATATTTATTATTAATTATTATTTATATTATTAATAATAATTATCTATATTTATTACTAATTATTATTTATATTTATTAGTAATAATTATTTATATTTTATTAGTAATAATTATTTATATTTATTACTAATAATTATTTATATTTATTATTAATAATTATTTATATTTATTACTATTATTATTTAATTATTAATAATTATTTATATTTATTATTAATAATTATTTATATTTATTACTAATTATTATTTATATTTATTACTAATTATTATTTATATTTATTTATTAATTATAACAAATTATAATTAAATTCTCAAGTTAATGAAATTAATTAAAAAAAGATAAACGAACGCGAAGTTTTTAACTTCCGACTGGCGATACATTTGTCATCGACTTCTAATCACAAACTACCCATAACGTGATTAAATTTTGAAAAGTGAGAGGTAATTATGTTGGATAATTATGTGATGCTGTCATTCTAGGCTGGTTAGTGCATAGGTTATTTATGATGATGTGATCCAACCATGTAACCATTATTTTTTTTTATTATTTATTTAAACAGAAAAAAAATTTCAAGCTGTTGCGATTTTTAATAAAATTGGACCGCCTTAGACATATATTTTTTTATGCATATTGGGTGAATTTTGATAACAGTTTATTAATGTTTTTGGACATACGACATGCATGCATCCAAATAAGCAAATATGCACATTATACATTTCATACATTAGCAATGAAATATGCATAAATAATACTGCTCTCACTCTCTCCACTTTCACACATAGTCTCTTAAACACATACTCTCATAGACTCTCTATACCAGTTGGTAAGATATTATTACTCCTCTCAAAGTAATTATTTTAACCTGATAATCTAACGATAATAAAACATATATAATATAAATAATAATAATACAATACTAACATAATAATCTTAACGCAATTGCCAGGGTCAACGCATGAGATATCGGAGCGTGCTTTTTTAATTCTGTCTTGGGAATTAAGACGCCTAACTGCTTCAAAAAACTTAGCCATCTTAATCTCCACGAAAAAATTGCAAAAGCATGTCCCTAATATAACTTCATATGTTGGCACATTGACAATTGTGTTAACCTCGAGAAGGGTAATAATATCTTGCAAACCTTATATCCGAAAAAGGAAGAGGATCGTTTTGGTTCCCCGGTTGCCTAGCTGGTTAAGGCACTTAGATTCATGCTTAGGCTCCCCGCTTCTGGGCCTGGACTTTTTTTTCTTTTTTTAAAAAAAAGCTTCAGTTTAAATAAAAAATGGATTTCAAAACAGTTATCTATCTCTATAATGTTATTAATGTGCAAGCAGGTTTTCATAATGCAATATAATATTTTGTTTGTTTGTGAGTTTTACATTACATGGTCAGCAAGGGTCATGCTGCACCGGGACGTACAGTTTTCTGAGGAATCCGAGCCCTTTATGGTCTAAGGAATCAACGCCCGGATTACAGTGAGCATGTGAGTGTTCCTTTTTTGGTACCGTTGGGATCAAATCCGGGAAAACGGCGCACAATATAAACGCAGTGCCATCGTAGGGCCCCGATAGCATAAACAGTTTTCATTATCATCACGTAGCTCTTAGCAATAAACAGAGGTATTGAATCAATTTTTGTTATAGAAGTATAACTGTTTTATAAAATTATAACTTTGAACAGATATATACATGGGCAACCATATGTGGGGAAGAGTGGGCTTCGAACCCTCTAGTCGTTTAAAAATTTGATTCGCCCGAACCTGCTACGCATTTACTTTCAAAAGTTTTACAGTCACATTTTAAAATAAGGTACTTTTTAGCTCATTACTAATTGTCAAGCAATATCAATTATTTTTGTAGCGTTTTGGTATCTTGTACATTCACTAAACTTCTCAACAGCTTTGAGAAAGAGGTAATAATTTTTCTAAGCCCCCTCAAAATACTCGTTAATTTTTCTAGGCCTCCTAGAAATACTCGTTAATTTTTCTCAGCTCCTCAGAAATACTCGTATAGGAGCCCATGGATAGATACATGTATCACTGGAAACAGGAATTATATACACGATACACGTATATAATTCGCACGTGGAGGAAGGGCGAGGAAAATTATATAATTTTTTTGATAAATAAACGCAGTTACAGTATAATATATAACATCACATGAGAAATAATGTGCTTTGGAAAATTTCGAATTATTTTTTTTATTTATGTTCATATTTTTACTTTTGCTAATAGAGTAACTGAATTTGTCAGTTGGAGAAATCGTGAATTTTAAATTTCAGGATTTTTTCCATCTTAATCACCACTTCAACATATTCAGTATTTCATTGCAGTATAAATGAATAATGATCAATATTTAGAAAAATAAAATTAATGTTCTTCGCATTAATTTGAAACCTTCACTTATGTTTACAGAAATTCTACATTGCGTAGAACTAATGAAGTTATTTAGTTTGCGTAAATTTTCGTTTCAATTTCGACGATGCTGAAGGTACTAAGCCTTTGCTTTCTCCAAGGGATTTAGGTTTGAGCCTTGGGATATATCCAAACAGCATGAAGTTATCCATCCTTTTTGGGAAGCGGGTTTTTTAATTTTTTCACGGACCTTTCGGGCCAGGGAGTTTTGCAAAAAAAAAAAGCATCCCTTCAGAGTTTCTTCCTGTTACCGGTTTGTTCATTCGCGATATAGAAATATGTCATCCATGCTGCCCTCGAGATCTTTCCTTATTACTGAAAAAAAATCTAAAATTTTTGGTTTGGGTTTTTCTTTAATTCCAAGCAGTTGTCAGCGAGCCAGATTGTGGCACGCCTGCTGTATGTTGGACATCCCTCTTATGGAATGAAATCGGTGTATCCCAAAACATCCAGTATTGTATAAATCCGAGATCACACCAACCTTTAAGAAATGTTTGCCGCTGGTAATACAAGCAAGACCATTTGTTGTGATTCCTTGTCCGTGAAAAGTGGACGATGGGCAGTTGGAAATGGGTTGCATTTGATGATGATTGATACTACTTTTGTGGTGCAGATGAACATCGTATTTGTGTTTAGAAGAGGCATGGGCAGCCGTCTAACCCGGTCGAGTGGCATGCGGCCATGACACACGAGATTAAACTTAGGTTCTCAACAGAAATTACGGACATCTATCCCACCTCGATTTGAATCAGGGGAGGATTCATTATCAGCCCATGCCTTTAAATCCACAGAATTGTACAGAGAATTTAACTGCAGATGCTGGTAGGTCTTTTGTGACACATCTACAATTTTATAGATAAAATTGGCTCCATTTTATGCAACGAAAATTTTCGTATAAGATAGTTTTAGACGTTTTCGGGATCAAAATCCTGTAATGAAATGGACAAAATTGGATTTTTTTTTCTATAAATTAATTATCCAAGTCGCCACATAAGATCTGATAGAAGATTTGATCATTACGTTTTTAGTTTCCTCTGTCCTTGTAAAAATTTCTGAAAAATGTTCGAATACGAAATACCTTTTAAAAAAAATTTTGGCTATGTAGGAGTTTCTTCTGATCAAGATACGCCAGTTCTTGTTCCTCAGCGTTTTAGATAAGAGTAAAGGCAAAAATAAAAAGAAACCTTTTAGTTATAAAGCATGTCGAGATGGATGCAATGACCATTTTTTTTTTGAATAGGATTAAAATTCTCACATCAATCTGTCACTACACGAAATCCTTTTAGTTACCTCACCAAGCAAATGCAGAAATCGAAAACTCCACCCAACTAACCATTTGCTTCACCAAGATTGCTTAGATTCATTAGGGCCTGTCCTTAATCTGAAATAAAGAACAGCTGCGGCACCAAACAGCTATTGCTATAGGCATCGACTAAAAATGCACGCAAAAATGGCATATAGCAAAGGATATTCATCCCTTTTTGCTTTTAATGTAAGGAATATTTATTCCGAAGTGGGTCGAAATGCACTATTGGTAAACATGTCTCGTAAAAAAGTGCAGAATGCTGTTTGAAGGTAAAATCGGTATAGTATCCCTTCTTCTTCTTATCCTCGGAAATCGTTGATCCTTTCAAGTTCTTATGGAACTCTTACCCCATCCAATTTTACAACCTTACATTTTGTGCCGACGATATTGGATTTGAATGTAGAAGACAAATATAGAAACTTCTTTTAAACCCCAAATCAATGAACTTTCGATAGAAAAAAAATATCTTCAAGTTAAAAATATTCACTGAGGTCTGTTTGAAATATTATTTTTGTGGAAGACATATTTTGGTGAAATTTTTCCTTCTATGTATACGTCTTTTGATGATTAATTTTCGAGTATCTTAATCGTGGTATACGGTTGTCTTTGAACGTGAGCGAAAAGTTGACTATTCCTCCCATTTAAAACTAATTACAAAAGTGGTATTTGCTTGCTTAGCTACATATATAAGTTGCGTTTCATGTAATTGACGTAAAAATTTCCAATGAAAAATTCGAACCTCACATATTGTATAATTTTAAATGTATATTCCGTTTAATGTATAAATAGCGATATACTTTACTTTTAATCAAAGACTCATTTAACAGATTAACAATGAAAGAAATATACTCCACATTTCAATTAGAAACGCAAGATGGAAAAAATATTGAATATCGCATTATATAGCTGTGCTCTTATAAAAGAACCGAGACGAAACAGACGAAACGCTGTTAGGGTGTATCTGTGTAAATAACAAAGAGCAAGTGAAAGAAAATCGCCTAAGGTCAATATTTAAATTTAGCGAGTTTCAATTAACATTAATTCGCAACTCTCTAATTCGCAACTCGATAATCCTCAACTCTCTACTTCGCAACTCTCTAATTCTCAAGTAACTCGGTAGATTTTCAACGTTAACAATAACCATCATTATTGCATTTACGGAAGACCTTTACATTATCCTTTTTATTGCAGACAGAAAAACCAAAAGCAATAGCGGGTTCAATATCTATTGAAACTCACTAATAAGTAAAAGAGTTTTATTTCATAGTTAATTTCTTTCTCTCCCCTCTGGAATAGAAGCTCTCTGAAGAATGAAGGACTTCAACTGCATTTGTAAGTATGATAAATTAGTCCCGAAATAACAATCGCGATAAACTTCTGCCTAACTTATAATTTTTTTGATTATTTTATGGACAAGAGAGTGCTGTTGAGACGTGCGAAGTACCTGAGGAATAGAGATTTATGTCACCGCAAGATGACGTGTAATTTGCTTGGATCACTTTCAGTACAGTTAGACAATGAGAATCTATTTCTCAAAAACTATCAGATATCACTTGTTTCTGAGTTATTTACCTTTTGTACTCAATAACTTTGATGTATGGTGCTGGAAATAGTTAATTTATGCTTAGCTTATGGAAACCATTTCTTTTTACAGTAAAACCTGCCTAAAATGACCATCTTTTGAACTAAACTGCAACGGTAACCATAGGTAGGTGATCATTATACAGGACAGACTTCGGTATAGGCATCAGTAAGTTCCTACCAGTTCTCTCTCTTTTATAAAAAGTGTTCATTTTCTTCAGGTGGTCATTTTACCAAGGTGTTCGCTTTACCAGGTTCCACTGCACTCAATTATATAGATTATAAAATACAATATATAATTCTGATTATGTGTTAACTGTTGATTAATCTGTAGTGCCGAGGGCTGGATACAAGCCATGATATTATTGAAATCCAATTCAGAAAGCGACAAGGTGGAGATAATCGTCTTAAATTGACAAACGCTGCCAATACTGTCTTTTGCTTAATTGCTTGCGCTGCAAAGCTCATGCAGCTCCTGGAACTGCAATTTTCTAAGAAATCTGAATCTCTTCTGCCAAGCAAGTCAAACCCCGGAAAACAGTGTGATTAAAAATGACATGTGTTTTACCATATCACTGTGACTCCAACCCAGAATAGCACGATAAAAGAATGAATCACCAGGCAGTGAATAAACATGTCTTCCGGAGCGTTAAAACCTCTTAAAGGCTAGGCAACCATTCTGAGGGCTATTGTGAACAGTTAGTTCATGAACTTTCTTTTGGATCCTCATTAGGGAACTGAATTAACGATAAGCGGCACACGGGCAAGGAGTAGCGGCACATGGACAAGGAGTAGAGGCACATGGACAAGAAGTAGCGGCACATGGACAAGAAGTAGCGGCACATTCGGTGGAAACTTTATTTCCGTGACATCGTAGTATAGTTTTAAATACTGTTTTCAAATTATATTAAAACGATGAGAATATTATTGGTCGACTTTATTTTTAGCGGGTTTCAATAGATATTGAACCCGCTATTGCTTTTGGACTTCTTTTATCTGCCTGTCTCTCTGTACGCACGTAATAAAAAGGACAAGGTAAAGGTCTTCCGTAAATGCAATAATGATGGCTATTGTTAACGTTACAAATCTACCGAGTTACTTGAGAATGATAGGGTGGCGAATTAGAGGGTGGTGAATTAGAGGATGGCGAGTCGCGAAATAGAAGGTCGCGAATAAGAAGATCTCGAATTAGAGGGTTGCGAATTAGAGAGTCGCGAATTAGTGGGTCGTGAATTAGAAGGTCGCGAATTAAAAGGTCGTGAATTGGAGGGCCGTGAATGAGAGGGCCGCCAAGTAATGTTAATTGAAACCCGTTAAATTTACATATCGACCTTAAGCAATTTTCTTTCAATTGTTTGTCACGTATAAATTTGTCAGTTTTACAAATTTCACCAGTTCAAAAAATGTATTCGAGTATAAGGGTGATATGCAACTTGATTTTTCACAACCTTATATTGTAAAATTATACGTATTATTATTTCTATGTTACTTTGTTTCTTCCTCATCATTTGTCAAACCCACAATTCAAATTCATTTAAACTAAAATCAAATTTTTAAATTAAAATCCCGCACCTTCAAATTATTATTTATCGAATCATTGGAATTTTCATACTATTTATCAATGAGTTTTATTATTATCAGTTATTTATTATTCTCATCATTTTAATGAAAATCTTTGCTGCAGCAAGTCTCTTGGATTTCGTTAGTGTAACGCATATAAATAATAGGATGCTGAAAATAAAATATGACGCTTTCAATAAAATTTGGTCAATTTTCTCTACCCATTAAATCTTGTTTTTAATTCTTAGATGAAATCTTATTGAAGCACATCGTTCTGACGGGGTGAGGTAGATCATGAAAATTCTTGTAGGAAACGGAGTACTCAGTGAAAATTAACCAACTTATGAGAATTCTTCTACAGACGGATTTCTTCTGCTGGCCTGTAACATTCGAGTATAGAGTTTTGCAGAAATATGAATTTCTAAAAGATCTGGCATGCTTGTATTAATTTTTACTGGTCATGCACTCTAAATGTGTTAATATATTTGACGCTTATTTTAACTATTGGCAGCTCTCAACAAAGGATGGTTTTTGATATTTAATTTTGTTTTAAAACTGTTTGCACTTTGATCAGAAATAATACATTATATGGGGACGCTCATTACATACCTATACATAAATTGAGTTTCTATGAATTCTAAATTGTTTAGTTAATTATTCAAGATACAGTGCTGGGCAAAATTATAAGTTCAGTAGATTTCCTGCCATGAGCGGGGTAGTAATGTATTTACATGAGTGGGATATGCAAAGATTTGTTCTAGGGTAACTAGCAAAGTATTTTAAACACCCACAAGGTTTTATAATTATGTCATCTAAAGTTATTTAAAAAAATATCATAAATGACTTGGTCAATATTATAAGTTCATGAAGTTTCTTCCTAATGAAAAGTTTTATACTGTATGCAAATTACTTTCACTGATGATGTAACGTCATTTACTGATAAGAGAATAAAAAGAGTTGCGTAATTGAAATTTTGAGTTAGTCGTAAAGACGCCAAGAGCTAAGCAACTTCGTTAACTTGAAATTCAACAAATTTGGGAATTACATATCAGCGGTTGATCCTAGAGGAAAACTATTGGGGCGATTGGATGCTCTCAGCCGGTCATTTCGAATGTACTTTTAAGAATAGGGAAATTGCAAGAACAGCGGCAAAACTCTCTGGTCGGAAACCATATCTTCCATTAAAAAGCAAGCGCAGAATTAATGGGCTTGTAACAATAATGAAATTATCCACGACAAAAATAAAGGACAATCTAAATGTCTAGTGTTGAAGAAAGAAAATTTCCATAATTTTGCAGAATTCTCCAGATGTTATATATATATATAAAATTAAGTCGAAAACACCACTAACTTCCAAACACAAAAATGATTGTTTGAGTTTTGTCAGTAAAACAATGATTTCGTACCTACGAATGGTATTCCGTTACATTTTCTGATGGCAAAAAAATCAATTTGGATGGGCCGGATAATCGTAATATGTGTTAGCATAATTTAAGGTTCGAAAATGAAATGCAAATAATTCGGAAAATGGAAGGTAGTTCGGTCATGGTTTAGGTATGATTTTCTGCTCAAGAAAAACTGATATTGTGATTTTAAACAGACAAATTAAATCTCAACAATACGTCACAGCACTTAAAAATCAATTACATGCTTATGGTGAAATTGTAGGTGTTGAAAATAACAAATTTCACCAGAACAATGCGTCTATCTATCGTTCAGTGTGTACAAAACTTTGTTTAAAGAACATAATTTTGAGGTAATTATATGACCTTCATATTTGCCAGACATTATCCCTATAGAAAATTTATGAGGCATAATTGCGAGGGAAATATATGTAAAGATGGGGGACAATTTTCTACGATTTTACGATGACAAACTCAAATTAGCAATCACTGAAGAATGGGAGCACATTCTATGTGAGACACGTTTAAACTTAGTTGAATCCATGCCAAATCGTACTTTTCAAGTAATAAAGAACTATGGAGGTTTTAAAAAATATTAAAATTATATAAATTGTTTTTTTTCATAAAAATGAGTGTAAACTGTCTGTAAAATTCTGTCCATATCGATAATACATATTTATTGTGTAAGTTTGCAGCAATTCGCTGAAAATATTTGTGATATTGTGAGCAATACTGTCGAACATATTACAGTAATTACTGGTTCTTTATATTTGAAGGACACATTTTTCCTGAAGTTTTTAATAAATTTCAGGCGAACTTACATTTTTGTCCAGCAGTGTAATAAGAATGGAAAATATATTCTCTTTGTAATGATTTGTAATGTTCATGTAATGTTTATAAATATTCCAATGTTCAAGTGCTTTAATTTTCAAGCTTTTCTAATTAATTGATTCTAATTAATTAATTCTAATTTATTAGTTCTAATTAATAGATTATAATTAATTAATTAATTTTCTAGCTAATCAACAGCCCGGACAGCGAGTTAAAAACAGCAATTGAAGAACTATACAGAACTGATACTCAGTTCTCGAAAATTCACTTTTATGTATGTATATATATATCATCATCATCATATTCAACCATTATCTATCCACTGCTGGATGAAGGTCTCTCCAAATGCTTTCCACACAAGTCTATCCTGGGCCATTCGTTTCCACGTCACCCCAACCTGTTTTCTTATTTCATCCACCCATCTAGTTTGAGGACGTTTTCTAGGTCTTCGGTGGTCTCTTGGAATCCAGTTCAGAATTTCTGTTGTCCATCGTTGATCAGTTCTTCTTGCAATATGCCCAGCCCATCGCCATTTCAGCCCTTTTACTTTAACAATGATGTCCTCTACTCTAGTTTGCTCTCTCACCCAAGTGTTTCTTTTTCGATCTCTCCTAGTTATTCCAAGCATGCACCTCTCCATGCTCCTTTGCGTTGTCTGTAACTTTCGTATTGCTCCAACTGTTAGACTCCATGTCTCTGATCCATAAGAGAGGACTGGCAATACACACTGGTTGAAGACCTTTCTTTTTAGACACAAAGGCAATTTCCCCTTCAGGATAAAACTGTTTCTTCCAAATGCACTCCAGCCAAGTTTAATACGTCTGTTGAGTTCTTTCATAATGTTGCCATCCATTGAAATCAGCTGGCCAAGGTAAATATATGAATCAGCAATTTCTAGCTCAATGTTGTCAACTTGTATTTTTGTTTCCTCTACAAAATTATTGAACATGATCTTAGTTTTTTGTAGGTTCATCTTAAATCGCAATTTCGCCAAATTTTGCACTTGCATTTTTATACACACGTTTCACCATGTCAATGTACACATCCTCAATGTCTGTTGATCTTAAAGAGTTGATGACTGCTGATGTTTTAATAGAGTCAAAGGCCTTCTCATAGTCAATAAATGCAACACACAATGGAAGTTCATATTCATGTGTTCTTTCAATTAATTCTCTTAATACTTGAATATGGTCCACTGTACTGAATCCACTTCGAAATCCAGCTTGTTCTCTTGGTTGAGCTGCATCTAATTTTTTCTGCAGGCGATGTGTTAGCACTTTTGTGAAGATTTTATAAATAGCAGGTAACAAGCTAATTGGTCGGTAATTTTTCAAATCCTCTTTATCACCTTTTTTATGCAAAAGAATTACTGTTGCAGAATCCCATTGGTTTGGTATGTTACCGCTGTTAAGACATTTGGTAAAGAATTTTGCAAGTATGTCTTCTACATATTCTCCAGCTTCTTTTAGGATATCTAATGTAATACCATCATCACCAGGGGCTCTTCCTTTCTTCATACTTTTTATTGCAAATGAAACTTCTTCTTTTAAGATTTTAGGAGCTGTTCCTTCGACTATTTCAGTGTCTTCGTTTAATCCACTGTTACTTTCATATAGTTTTTTGTAGAATTCTTCAACTCTTCTAAGTATTTCTTCCCTATTTCTTGTTACGGTGCCATCCTCTCCTTTTAATGCAATGATGTGTTTCTTCCCAACAGATAAACTTCCTTTAACAACCCTAAGGCTCTTGTTATTTTCAATGGCCTTCCTTACTAACTCACAGTTGAATTTTCTTATGTCTTCTTTCATGCTTTTGCGCAGAGTTTTACAAAGTTCTATGTACTCAATCCTGGAACTGGTATTTCGATTGTCCACCTTCATATCTCTTCGCCTTTTCATGAGCTGTTTCGTCTTCTCAGATAATTTGCTATTGTGCTTTTTACAGGTTACACCACCAATTTCCCCAGCAGTTTCAACTATTGTCTTAACAATGTTTTCATTTGCTTCTGAGATATCACTTTCATCAATAAGTCCTTCCAGTGCAGAAAAGCGATTTTTTAATTCCAACTTGAATGCCTCGGTATTTACTTTCAGTTTCATTAGATCCACCCTCTTACTTACTTGTTTCCTAATGAGCTTCTGTCGTTCTAATTTAGTATTTAAGTGCACTTTACATCTCACCATTCGATGATCACTTCCAGTATTAAATCTGTTCAGTACACTGCAATCTTCAATAATTGATTTCTTGTTTGCCAGGATATAGTCAATTTCACTAGTTCCCCCATTTGGGTGTTTCCATGTCCATTTTCTTTGCGGTTTCTTCTTAAAAAATGAATTCATGATGCTAAGGTTTTCAGCTTCTGCAAATTCGATGAGTTGATCGCCACGTTCATTCCTTTCCCCATATCCGTATTTACCAACCGATGTCTCTCCTTGTTCCTGTTGTCCAATTCTTGCATTGAAATCCCCCATGATGAGCTTGATGTGTT
>QLNU02003225.1:75117981-75209592 GCA_006491805.2 Dysdera silvatica
AAACAGCCAAACACTACCTTGTTGGGAGGGTTTAAAGACAATCCTCCTCTTTGTTAATCCACGAACCAATTTATAATTTTAGTTCTTCTGGTAGCTTCCGCCCCATCTGTTTTGGACACTAAATTTGCTACATTAAAGAAAAAAGATTTATACATCTATAAAAAAGAATTATCCGCATGCAGATAATATGACGTGCAGCGCTGTGGCTCTCAACCTTTTTAGCTCATGGTTCCATTCATCAAAACCGTAGCCAAGATTTAATTATTTTGGAGGGATGGGGGTAGTTCGAAAAATTGTACAGCATGTATACCTTGGAGCAATCGTTACTTCCACACTGTGTGTGTTTGAGAAAAAACGTTATTTTTTTCAAGATGTTTACGACTAACCAATTTACGTAAGTAGAACCGCCTGCTGTGATGGTCAGTTGAAGTCATCTTGTGTTCGTGGAAGGCTCCCGCTTTCATGCAACGCAAGTATTCATCCAATTTATGTAAGAAGGAAGAAACGAGGTCGTCTATCCAATTCGGTTGCAGCAGAAGAGTGCCAAGAGGTCATCATCCCTAAGATCAATCTGAAAAACGTGCTATTTGTTTTGACAATCTGTCTCTCATATTTTTCCCTTCTATGAAGCTTTTGCAGCCTGCTTTTTCATTCACGGCATCCTATAGAATATTGTTTATGGTACCACACCTTCCAATCGTTATTTAAGTTTTCATAAAAGACACCAGGTCTATGGTATTAAATTAAACGTCTTTTGGAGAGAGTTTTGATCAATTTCGGGGTTCTGTTCTTGAGATATGGAGCATAATGATGATGGCTATATATATACACAGGGATTATATAGATGACTACATGGAACGATTTGCTATCCATGAATTTTCCGAAACACTTTACGACATCTGATAAAAGCCTCACACACACTGGCGCGTTTGCGATATCCGCAGAAAACTCCCGAAAAATATATCTGAATGTAAAAGAATTTTTCTGGAAATTTAGGGTATAAGTAAGTCTCCCTCTTGAAAAAAGTATATCAGTTCTCATTCCATAACTTCTTTGAATATGTAAAAGTGGGGGGGAAACTGGTCTTTTATTTTCAAAGCAAGTTGGGAGGAATATAATAACAGTCGCTTCCCGAATCAGATCAGAGTTCTCATTCCAAGCTGTCACTGCACAAAGTCCTTTCAATTACCCCACCAAGCAAACGGCAAAATTGAGAGTCCCCTAACTATTTACCTCGCCGAGATTGCATATGTCTGGGAGTGCAAGTCCTTGCTTTCAAATAACGACCGACTGCTGCACAAAATAGCTTTTGCTGGGGGCATCGACTTTAAATGCATACACAGATGCATACACCAGAAGTTATTCGTCCCTCGTTGCTTTTAATGGGAGAAATATTTATGCTGGGGCGAGTCGAAATGGACGCTTGGAGGACCTCTATCTCGTAAAAGGTACAGAGTGCTGTTTGAAGCAAGAACGGGTATAGCCTCGTCTCCTCCTAGCCCTTAGGAATCGTTGCTCTCTTTAAATTATTCTCGAACCCTTGCCCAATCCTATTTTGCAACGCTTGCTCTGATAAAGGTTTTGTGTCGACGATAGTTTTATTTGAATGGACCTTTTAAGGAGGACAAATATTGAAACCGTGCTTTCCTGCGACCCAAAATCCAAGAACTTGTAATGGAAAAAACCAATATCTGCAAGTGGAATATACCGAGTGAGCTCTACTTAAAATATCATTTTTTCTTCGAAAAAATATATATTGGTGAAACCATTCAATTCCTTTGCACAAACTATTGGTTTGTTTTCAAATATACATTACCATGCCACTGCGTCTAGAGACGAGTAGAAATTTCCTCATCTGTCGTTTAAGTCATATCGGAAAATAATAATTTCTTACTCAGTCGTACAAATTAATATCAGTTAACCCAATTGACATTAAATAATATTTACAATAAGGAAAAACCTATTATCGTTTAGGGGGATTTTACTAAACGAATAAAAACGAGCAAGTCGAAGAAAATCGCCTAAGATTCACGCGTAAATTTAGCGGGTTTTAATTAAAATTAAATCAGTTATAGTTTTACCTTTTTTTAATAAATTTTGCCCGGTTAAAAAGTGAAAGTTCGCAAGCAACTCTCTATTCTGCCACTCTCTAATTTGCGCCTCTCGAGTCCGCAACTCTCTAATTCGAAACTCTCTAATTCACAACTCTCTAATTCTCAAGTAACTCTGTAGGTTTTCAACGTTAACAATAGCCATCATTATTGCATTTACGGAAGACCTTTACTTTACCCTTTTTATTGGGTTCAGACAGCCAGAAAAATCAAAAGCAATAACGGGTTCAATAGATATTGAATCCTATAATTATCTATTCTATAATTATCTATCTCTAATTATCTATTCTACTTTAAATATTTATTCTCTTACTTCATAAAAAAGTGTAAGAAAAAATGTGGATATAACATAATACAATATAACACAGCGATTCTAATTTTGCATTAACGATCGGATTATATTTTTAATTAATTTTAGTTTTGGCAACAGTTTTCATTTATACAATATTATATACGAACGTCATACAAATGTAAATTTAAAACATCTAACTCTTTTCTTCGAACATGTTCGGAGGAACAAACAAATATAAAAGCTTTTTCTTTAGAAACTAAATAATCACATCATTATTAGAAATCAAACAAATGAAATAAATTCTTTAAAAACGATTTTCAACGTCATTTTTTTGACAACAAAAAACGTTTGCTGTTTAAAATCATCAGATTATATTAGCTTTTTTTTTCCATTTTTTATGTCCTTGGAATTTTAACTCTACAAATTAAAAGACAAATTTTTTTTAATAATAAGCCGACTTAGTTGATTTTGAACGTATTGAAGAAATTCTCAATGTTGCCTTCCATTGAAATCAGTTGGCCAAGGTAAATATATGAATCAGAAATTTTTGGCTCAATGTTTTCAACCTGTATTTTTGTTTTCTCTACAAAATTATTGAACATGATCTTAGTTTTTTGTAGGTTCATCTTCAGTCCAACTTCTTTACTTCTAGTTGAGAGCTCCTGTACCATGTCTTGGAGTTCTGATGGGTTCGTTGAAAAAATAACAATGTCATCAGCAAACCGCAAATGATTTAAATATTCACCATTTATTTTTATTCCCTTGTTATTCCAATTTATCAGCTGAAAAATCATCTGTAAAGCTGAAGTAAAAAGTTTTGGAGAAATGGTATCTCCCTGCCTCACACCTTTGCCAAGTTTGATAGTTTTGGTATCTTTATGTAACCGAAATTTTGCACTTGCATTTTTATACACACGTTTCACCATGTCAATGTACACATCCTCAATGTCTGTTGATCTTAAAGAGTTGATGACTGCTGATGTTTTAATAGAGTCAAAGGCCTTCTCATAGTCAATAAATGCAACACACAATGGAAGTTCATATTCATGTGTTCGAAATCCAGCTTGTTCTCTTGGTTGAGCTGCATCTAATTTTTTCTGCAGGCGA
Source organism: Dysdera silvatica (assembly GCA_006491805.2). Lineage (NCBI taxonomy): Eukaryota > Metazoa > Arthropoda > Arachnida > Araneae > Dysderidae > Dysdera > Dysdera silvatica. The sequence continues at coordinate 75,121,492 of QLNU02003225.1, forward strand.
TGTGTTAGAACTTTTGTGAAGATTTTATAAATAGCAGGTAACAAGCTAATTGGTCGGTAATTTTTCAAATCCTCTTTATCACCTTTTTTATGCAAAAGAATTACTGTTGCAGAATCCCATTGGTTTGGTATGTTACCGCTGTTAAGACATTTGGTAAAGAATTTTGCAAGTATGTCTTCTACATATTCTCCAGCTTCTTTTAGGATATCTAATGTAATACCATCATCACCAGGGGCTCTTCCTTTCTTCATATTTTTTATTGCAAATGAAACTTCTTCTTTTAAGATTTTAGGAGCTGTTCCTTCGACTATTTCAATGTCTTCGTTTAATTCACTGTTACTTTCGTATAGATTTTTGTAGAATTCTTCAACTCTTCTAAGTATTTCTTCCCTATTTCTTGTTACGGTGCCATCCTCTCCTTTTAATGCAATGATGTGTTTCTTCCCAATAGACAAACTCCCTTTAACAACCCTAAGGCTCTTGTTATTTTCAATGGCCTTCCTTACTGTTGAAGTTTACATTATGTCTTTTACTTTCTCCCTATTACTTTCGCACCCATCCTTCAGGAAACGAAATCAGCCAAACTTCTTGGAGTAATTTTCGATTCAAATTTAACCTGGAAAGAACACATTAACGATCTCACCAATTCTCTTAGCAGTCTCCTGGGAATTTTTTCGAAACTCAGACATGTCGTTCCTCAATATATCCTAATGATTCTTTACTATTCTTTATTTTATTCAAAACTTACCTACTGTCTTGAGGTCTGGGGAATCACATATTTTACTTCCCTTAGGCAATTGATAGGAACGCAAAAAAAAAAGCTTATGCGAATAGTTAACTTTGCAGGCTTCCATGAACACGCTGGCCAACTTTTTAAATTATGGCGCATTCTTCCTTTCACTCTCTTAGTAAAATATAAACTTGCACTCCTTATGTACAAAGTCACAAAAGGTGACCTAGTTTTACCTTTCTCCATCTCACAGACGACACATGATTACAATACACGTCACCAGGACGATATCAGGCTACCGCGGACTCGCACAAACTATAAAACACACAGTGTCTCCGTTACGGGTTCTAAAATCTGGAATTCGGTTCCCCAAGATTTAAAAGCTCTGTCTTTTCTCACCCTTAAAGCCAAAATCTTTGATTGGTACTTAAATCAAGTATGCTCTGCCTGCTACTTCTGCCTTCCCACTCTTTCCTTTTAGTTTTCAGTTCTTCCCCCTCCTCTGCTCTCCCTGCTCTTCCTTTTCCATTTTTCTTTTGTCTGCCTTTCCCTTTAAAAGTCCTTTAAAACTGCACCCGCAACGGTCAACTCAAAATTCATTTACATTTTTCTACTATTTTTGTTTCTCCTACTTCTTCTCTCGGTACAGGCTACAAGGAAAAACATTCTTACTCTGAAGTCTACATAGATTTCATCTTTGGACTTCAACCTTCACTCGCATCAACATCTTCGAGTCAAGACTCTGCTCATAAACTATGTAAATGTTATACACCAGCGAATGTAAATCGCTTTATAACTTTGAGGATCTGTACGCGCGAATCGATATCGTTATTGTTTCTTGTTGAATACGAGAAATCCCTTGCTTTGTCTTCCGGAAAGAGAGCCCCGTTACTAGCATCGCTACTGCTCTCTTTCCATTTCCCAAGCAAATCGTTTGTATGGTCTCCTGATGTACATAATAATAAGGAATAAAGTATTACTTACTTACTTACTTTTGCGCAAAGTTTTACAAAGTTCTATGTACTCAATCCTGCAACTGGTATTTTGATTGTCCACCTTCATATCTCTTCGCCTTTTCATGAGCTGTTTCGTCTTCTCAGATAATTTGCTATTGTGCTTTTTACAGGTTACACCACCAATTTCCCCAGCAGTTTCAACTATTGTCTTAACAATGTTTTCATTTGCTTCTGAGATGTCAACTTCTTCAATAAGTCCTTCCAGTGCAGAAAAGCGATTTTTTAATTCCAACTTGAATGCCTCGGTATTTTCTTTTAATTTCTTTAAATCCACCCTCTTACATACTTGTTTTCTAATGAGATTAATTAATTAGCAAAATCTACATTTGCCCATAGGGTTTAGGCAAATGTAGATTTTGCTAATTTATTTTATTTTAATTAATGCTTAAAAGCCTGTTTTAGGGACCGTAGTGAACAGAGAAAGCGGCATTATTAAAAAAAAAAGAGACAACATATTATTGCTCTGGGCATTTCGGAAAAAACTGGCTTGTAACTTAACTCGGCAATGCGGATGTGATACGGTTCCCTGATGAAGAATCATGACCGTATTGCTAAAAACTGTGTAAAATGTGTTATATAATCATGAAAAGGTTCGCTTTTCATATTTTCATAGTGATTCTTACGATGTATAATATTTAGTTATGATAAATGTATCAGAATAATTTATAATATGTTATGATGATTTTAGGCAGACTTTGTACAGACATGATCTGCGTAATTAGCTTAATTAACTTAATCGGATTCATTTGCATATATTAAATAATCCCCATTATATGGCTTTCAATTTAATATATATAGCCCTGTACTCAATAATAATTATAACAATAACGATAATTATAATAATATTTATTTTATACATTTAAAGATTTATGTATATTGCAGTTCAAGGGCAATATTAAATATCTTCGTAATCTGAAGTTAGTTACTGGTTCAGTTACCTCATTCAGAGAATTGAGAATTTTCCAATTATTATTATTTTTATTATTATTATTCATCTTTTATTGTATAAAGACCGACAAGTGCCAGATGCGTTAGGATGAGGTTCATCTACTGATGATAGAATATAAAATTGAGCTCAGAGGAGAAATCACTGTGGCAGTTGGGAACTGCTCAGTATCATATTTGTTTTGGTAGCAGAAGCGTGATGAGGGGTGAAATGATAGCTACAGCTGAGGTCTTAGGACGGTTTAGTCCATGCCCGTATCCAGAGGGGGGATCTTAGGGAACGTTCCCCCTGGAAACTACATTTTTAATGGGACTTGGCTACGGCCTTGCATGCTGTGATTGTATCTATACATGCTGTAAAATTGTTTGACGCCCCACCCCCGAAATTATATCCTGGTTAGGGTGTTGGTTTAGTTATATCTGTTGGCCACGAAATAAAATATCAGATAAGCTTAATCTTAAACTCCAAAAGGATTGTGGCACACTTGGTTGATTTGAAATATGAATTCAAAATACATGGCGTGACATTCATTTTTCTGTCCTAACGCCATGAAAAGTCAATAAAATAACTTACGAACGAAGAAGACCTGCATATATATTACATGTAATTAAACCTCAAAGATTCATATTCAATCAATCTGCTGTGGGCCTTTAATGCGTATTAGTTTACTTAACTAATTCTGGAGGAGAATCTCGTAACAAGCTTCGGCTTTATATTCTCTTCCATTTCTAACCTCAAAACTTAAAATAATTTAATATAGATCTTCTCTTACATTTCTATAATTTTTATACTGCTCAAGCTATGTATCACGAAATATTGTATATCGGGTTGAATAAAAATTTATTATTATTATTATATTAACTACTATTTTTATCTAAACAGGAAAATTAAAACGACTAAAATTTAGATATTCCTTAAAATTTTAAACAAGATTACAAAGACAGTGTAATTATATGTAAATGATACACGTGAAGATGATTTTTTCGAAGGATCACCAATTATTTCCTAAATTTTTCAATTAGAAAATATCCTTTCTATTTTATCGCGGTACATTATCAAGAAACAGTCATTCCACATAATAGACAAGACTTAGAAAAGACGCGTTTTTTGGAACACTTACGTTTATTTAAAATTTCGAAAAGAAATATTAATTTTAAATTTATTTATAAAAGTATTTTAAATTAGAAAAGCATGGTTTTTGATTTGTTGCAGTGAAAAAGTCAATGGCTGCCTTTTAGTTTGCCATTATCCTTCGTGGTTTTAGCTCACCGCTGCGATTGAATTCTGTCTCTACATACGAAATCCAAAGAAACAATAACTCACAAAAAATCCAATTTTACTCCAAGCTCCTGAGAAAATTTAAGATTTGTATAGTGGCTTAAAATCCCATTTCCTTTTGAAAATTTCTCCTTTCTTTCAAAGGAATATCACGAATGAAACGTTTCTTTCTTCTCGTCGTAAATTTAAAATTATTTCTCATTCTCTGTAAAAATCCGGGGAAAGATAGGAAATCTTTAATAAACACGAACATTTCAAGTGATTTCGCTGGCCTATTTTTAAAATATTTCTATCTATTTTTTTTTTTTTTTGCGAAAGTATCCATTTGTATTTCTTAAAGGTCACATCACTTGCTCTTGCATTTCACTTATTGTGATATCTATCTTTCGTGCTCATCCTCTTATGTGTCTGGTTAACTTTTAATGTTTTTATATTTCGATGGTATTTATTGCAACGGAAACGAACAGATTTTTTTTAGTTTAGGTATTAAATTTAGTTTTTACTTTTAAACGAAGAGTTTTATATACTGTTTCACGCACGCATTACGTAATAAATTTTACGTTTTTTTATGCATAACATTATAAGTTATAATGCTAATACGTATTTTCTCGAAAAGGATATCTCTGTTGCCACAGGGAATAACTGGTTAAGTACAAAATCGCAATTTTTCAGGGCAGCAATTTTTTACCTTAGTACTTTTTTCGGTATATACAGTTTTTGAAAAAATAAATTTGATTGACGTCAATATGATTCAAAAATTGTTCTAGATTTAATAGTTTGAAGAATAAATAATTTTCTGAAATCCTATGCATTGAGATCACAATGCACTTATTTTTGACATTTTTTGATTTAACTACTTGATATGACTGTGACCACAAATATATATCTATCCATATATTAACAATCAAAAGATCCATCAAGAAATTCCTTGGCGCAGTATAGCCCAGATGCTCTTGCGCCATAAAAAAGCCAAACAAACAAACCACCAGGAAATTCCATAACAACTTTTATTTATATGGTGGTACAAGGCTTAAAAGCACAACGATTCAGAAGCCAGGGGCTCCGTTTTTAATAATAATAATAACCTTCATTCTGTTTTCCATAATATATGCATAAATGTTGTCAGGTCAAAGTCAGAGTGCTTTGTCAAGTCAAAGGCAGAATGAAGAGTTTGGTGAAACTTCGAATTATTTTGTTATGTGGAGTTAGTATGGAATTCCAAATTTTATGTAATTTATTCAAATATTGTTAATCCCCATTTGGGGAAACTTTGTGTAGAGCATTTGCAGTTGGAAAAACTCTCACACCGTCTGACACCAAATGGCCCTTCCCAAGTTGAAATTTGGCAAAAATCCTGTAAGTTTCCAATACAGATTTTGAGTTGTTTATGATACATATCCTCAAGCTGTAAACCTGTCATGATTCCAAAAACAATGCATCACTGAATTTGTTATATTCTGTTTGTTATATTTTATAATGTATAGCAACATATTTTATTACAATAACAACATTTTTATTTTTATATTCTTATATATATAACAACATGACTAAACGAAGTGAGCGGGCCTGAATTAAGTTAAATTTCGGAAAATAAGGAAAATTAATTTTCTGTGTAAATATACAAAGGAACTACACTATTTATTTAAAAACACACTGAATTATACATTTATTAAGGTGTGGGTTTAAAAGTAGTAAGAGATCTGTGCCCCACGGACCCATATAACTCTACGCCAATGCACGTATTACTGAACTACTATGCTGGTAGTGAATGACGTCACAAGTATATATGTGTTAATTAAGATATTGACTGCTACGAAAGTAATCTAATATATTTTTACATATCTTCATAGAAATCCGATATCAGCCGTATGTATTGAAATTTCTGTCAAGGCTGGAGTATATTAGAAAATAAATATGAACGTTTCTACCAAACAAAAACCTCCATTGAGTATCCACTAAAATATTAATAAAATGAAAAGAAACAGCAGGCCATTTTGATTAATCTGAATTTCGGTTAAACGACGTTAAGATAATAGAGGTGCTATTGTATAGCTTTCGTGGAGTCCTAGTTTGATTCGTGTAATCCGTTTTAGAATGAGTATATCATTTAACGAAGATAATATTAAACAGCAGATCCCTTAACAGTAACCCATAACATACTACCCCAACTTAAAATTTAACAAGAAAGAGACGAATATATTTAAATCCAAAACTACACTCGTCAATGTTACAATTTAATTTACTATTAAAGAAGATTTGATAGCAATTATAGTTAACGGACATGTACATATCTAATGAGTATTTTGTACATATGACTCTGCGCTCATTGGTGGACATTCACGATGTTTGGAGCATTGCGCATACCGAAGAGTACAATTTTGAAAAGGGATTTCAATAACGTACAAGTATGAAGTCATATGAAATTATTCTTAAGCAAATGGCGCATACAGTATTGGAATTTGTCCGTAAATGGCGAAGGTATCTTCAGAGACATGGCGATATCCAACAAGTTTCATCTACCAAATATTTCAAATGCTTTGAAACAAAGCGAAACATTAAAATTCAGATTAATTACCCTATCGGTCGTCGGCAGTAATCCTCTTGGGTTCGGAGTACTCCATGACACCATGGAATTCTTGGAGCAGAACCAACCTTAGTAGTTGACGATCAGACCTTCTTCCGAGCAAAACGACATCCAAAACGACAATCTACATAAGCCATGATCATGAAATATGGTCGGCGTCGATAAGCTCATTGACTTCGAATGGCGCCCAGAATTTAAAATTTAATTCTGTCGCTTCATTAATACAAATTACATTTTGGGAACATTATCCGCTGATTTCACATGCGCAATCTTTTAATCTGTTTGGCGATGGTGAAGGGTTCTAGAACGGTCGACTGGCTAGAACAATCCACATTTCATGGACTTACTGAAATATGGTGTCGACCATATTATATCCTTGATAGTATATGAAGTGTATGAGACTGGCGACTTAGAGAAATCACCTAAGTTATTCATGTTTTCTAGATTGTGTGCCATGATGTAACGAAATTTGGAATAATTCATTGTTATATGCATGCGAAGGTATGTATATACAGTTAAAAGTGTGGTAGTCGTTGAAATGGCGTTGGCGGGACGGGATGCGGGAGAGCAGGATTCAATATCGTTGCTTCTCTTCGGAATAATTAGTGGAATTATCCCAGAGGAATTTCAAGAAATGAACGGTATACATTGAATTTCGATTCTTCGCACAATTGCTGTATTATTAATTTTTACCTCTAATTTTTTTTATTTTTATAAACGATGCCGTAGATTTTATTATGCGCCAATTTTACAATGGTATTAGTATTATTTGATCCGTCCTCAAGGTGTGACTACATTAAGAGTTTAATTTTATAAACAGATTAATTTATTGTAACCACAGGCACCCTATTAAATTCATAAGAGTTCAAATGCTAACCAAACATTTCCTAGGGGTACCGGGAGAATTTTGAAATCCCTGAATTCTAGAGAAGGTAGAAGAGGAAATATTTCCTTTGATTTTTTTCTAACTTATAATTTGCATTAATCCATTTGTTTTGAGCAGGACATGATTACGCTCTTTTCGCGTTGACCACTTGACAAACTTTACACAGGGGTCCACCATTCTCTGCAATTATGCTATTTTTAAAATGACTTGGACCATGTTTTAGCCTATAATAGCATACAAATTTATTTAATATATTAATATATAGAGATGACCAATTAAATTCAATTAATAATAATATTTTTAAACTATATATAATTCCCTAACATACAAATTTCTAAAATTATTTTCTTTCACTGTTTATGTAAACAATATTTTAGAGAAATGACTCTCAAATTTTCATTACTTCAACTCACATTTAAGAGCGTTTGCTTACCATCTAGCTTTAATAAATTTGAGTGAAGTGGTTGGCATTTTTAATTAAATTTTTGTGGAAACTATTTGCTGGCCAAATATCGTCCATAACAACTTGATTCTGATTTCTCATATTTGAAGGTTATAATATAGTTTAAGACAGAATTGATTAAAACGTCCTTCAAAATTGTAACATTCATTTAACGAAAGAAACATAAACGTAAAAGCTTGATCCTAGCACGTTGAGCTATAACAAAATTAGCTCGAGCTTCGACCTTAGCATATAGAAAGGCGGCAAGGAGCTTTCTGTGTCTCTAGCGTGAAGAAGCGAGGACAACTCAACAATAAAACTGAGTTATGGAGAGCCAGCACGCTCTATTATAAATACACAGCAATAACACGCCACATGAGTAACGGTTAATAATGTACCATACAGTTTGTGCGTCGATGGGTCTGCATACCTAATACAAAATAAGTTTTATTGCTGTGTATAATGTGATGTATGTAGGTTGATTAATAAAAGAATACATGGAACTTTAACATAAAGAATAAATTTTTGTTGGAAAAAAGTTCCATTGGGCTTTTAAATTATCATAAACGCAACTTTTAAGGATAATTAATTCGATGTTTGAGACTTCCATCCCAACGCGTGATTGGCTTATAGTTGAAATACGTAGCAGTGTACGTCTTTCCATTACTGTGCGTTGGGCGGAGGAACGGACTCTCCCGCCTGCGCATCCACCCCGGGTCGATGCGCCATCATCGCAATAGGACTCACGATCTCTAAAAACCCTAGGTATGCGCCCTTTGAGAAAACACAGTCTGCTCCTGTTTGGGCCTCTTCATCGTATTTGAACCAGTGACCTGTCATGTGCTTCTTTGAGACAGGGAAGAGATAGAAAGCAATGCAATCAAATCCAACCTGGAGTGGAAACCATGCAGCAAGTTCTTGTGTGTTTCAAGAAGGGTGTGTGTGTGTGTGTGTGTGTATAATGATGTACTGTCGCCAACGAGGATCACATCGTTTCCCATCACTTACATCAATATTTACCAAAGTGTGGTTTCGGTGGCCTACAAAGTGGTACATAGTATGTACAAGAAATTTACGAAGAAAAAAATGAAGTAACGTGTATGTTTTTAATATCCGGCTTGAAAACAAAATGGTACTCTGCAATGAACCAAAAATTCGATGGGGGGGGGAAGAAAATTCTAGAAGTAGTATCCTGGCGCGTATCTATGTAATTTAACCTTTAGCTTACGGGGCTGGGAAACAGAAATTCATCGTTCCATTTGTGGAAATATCTCTTCTTCCCTTCCGTCTAAACAAATCAACCTGTGGCAGCTGAAAGCGTCGCTATATAGAATTAGGAGGGAGCTATAGCTGCGCTCATGTACAAATAAACAATGCCAAATAACTTTAGTGGACATGCATTGTAGGTTAGCGAAAGATACGGAACCAACCTACTCGTAATCTGATAGCAGACTATTAACTTTCGAACAAAGCAGTAAAGAAGAGGAAAGGAGGGAGGAAGGGAAAAAGTCCTGTTTGTACAATATGCCTTTATTTCATCCTCCCCCCTTTTTGTAACCACCCTCGATCAAGTCATTTGTACTATTAAACTGGCCATTGATTCGGAAAGAACAAAAAAAGGGAGAGGGATTGCTGGGATACGGCTTATCCCAATCCCGTTCTTTTGGGAGGTAAATTTTCTGGGATATACGAGTACGTTGTCCCACCCGTAGGCTAAAGGTTAAGAAATCCATATTGGGAGGTAAAGACTTGATTCCAGATTTTTTTTATATTTCAATAATTATACATGGAAATAGATTATTTAGCCTGAAACTAGCAATAGTCAGTAGGGCCTAATATTATAGTTTCAAAAAACATATTTTTAAATTTTCCATTCAGGTATCTTCCCATTTCAGTGGTCCGCTAAACAAATGCTCAAAATAATCCGTGAGTGAAAATTTAAGGAACACGACCTTATAGTTACTAAATAATACATTAAAATACACAATTGACAGACTTATATCAACTTAACATACCTTTAAACGATTTTCGATGGCTTTCCACCATCTACCGGAGAACCGTTTATTCAAGGAATCAATTTATTTCATGATGAATAATTCTCTGCAAAATGATAGAAAAGGATCCAAAAACGTTTTAACTATATTAAATTGCTGCAAATGATGCCAATTGTGCTATTTAGTATATTATTTTTACGTGTATCACACAGTGAGTAGATCTTCAACTGCACTGCCTTACATATTTATAAGTATGATATATGATTGTCTGTAATGGCGTGTATATGCATTGGATAAATATGTTTTATGTATATATCATTTTAAATCCTTATATCCTTTCAGAAACTTTTAATGATCCACACTTGGCAAACCACTGTCTTAGACAATAGCATTATATTTTAGTTGTCAGTAACCCCAATAAATATTACTTTTTAATACAACTTATTGCATCAAATCCACTTAATAATATTTTACTACATATCTATATTTCGCCAAATCATCAATAAATATATTTTTTTACTTGTTCAAAAATATTTATATAAATCGAACACTACGCAGATTAAATTAAACAACAATTTTAATCAACGTTTTTTGGCGTAGTGATATCACTTCGCCAAAAAAACTTGATTAAAATTGTTGTTTAGTTCAAAATAGTTTAAAAATAAAATCTGCCTGCGTCATCAATATCTAAAAAGTGAATTAGACATATATACCCTACCTTCAATTTTTTTTAAAATTGACATTCGTTTATATAGACGAACATTAAAATTTATTTCAGCTTTCTTTCTATTATCTAAAGAAAAATATAACTGCTTAATATCTGTCGACGCTTTCAACCCATATCGCTTTCTTCCAATCTATAAACAGGAACGTCTCTGTAAAAGTACCAATAGAAATAGACATGTGACTAGATCACAATTAGTTGAACAAAATAAAAAATGCTCACAGCCGAAATCCCCCGTCTTCTCCTTGGAGTATCTGATAGTAAATAAGAGAATGAAAGAGAACTGCGTGTTGTTACTGTTGACTTATTGTGCGTGCTGAGATATTTCGCTTACGTGACCAGGAAGGCAAGAAGAGGATAGCTGGAGGCGAGCGCCAAATGGGTTCTTAATCGGCAGACCTTGCTTTGCCACCAAACGTGCCTGCGTCAGTAGACATGGCTAAATCATTTAGCCCAACTGTCAGGGCAACATGCCGAGGATGCGCTCATATTTCCTCAAATATATTTTTGACTTCAGTCTGGGAACAAGGATTTAATAATTAATAACCCAAAGTTATTACGAAGAGCTGAAAAACTTTCCGCCGCAGGTAATTTGAAACAATAAATTCTACTATAAATCGTCTTCTATTTTCTCTATTTTCTCTAGTCTTCCCTTATAGTCATTGACTAGTGTTATAGTTATTTTTTGAAGATTACTCCCTAAACTATTCTAGAAAGTTTTTTCTACATTCCTTTTAGAATCCTTTTCTGCCGTCAGTTTTATAGTTCATTCTTCTAGGCACACTTGTGATTCATTTTTATAATATTTTTTCCTTGACATTTTCGTACTATACATTATCCCGTCATGTTTATTGCCATTTTCTAGAGTTTTTTTCTGTAGAAATCTGTTAGTCATTTTCTATGGTAATTTTATTTGTCGTTTGAGATTACTTTTTTCTCCCGATGAATGCTAACCAATATTATACAATAAGTTTCTGATTTATTAAATGAGATTTCTTATAATTATATAAAAAATAGTACTATTCGACGAATGCACCTTGATTTTTCTGTAAGACGTGATGTATATCTTTAAATTCCGCAACAAATATCGGTCCTTGAAATCGCACAAAATTTCAATTTACGAATATTTAATCATTTTTTGAATAATAAATTCTTACTAATAATGCTTAATATGCAAAAATATATTACATGAAACATTCCTGTTACTTGTAAATTACCAATGAATAACTATCGTACATGAATAAGAAATAAATATGTCTCAATTTCCTTTTACGGAACAGAGTTGCCGTTAGTTAAGTTTTTCAGATTCTATATTATGGAATCAATTATCATCTCATATAATGGCGACAAATTCATATTCCAAATGTAAGTCTTCGATTTGGGATCCACTTGGTGATTCAAGTTTTACTTACGTAATTTACATATTTGATTTAAGTTTTGTATCGTGATTATTCGCACGGTGATCTCTTTCCGCGGGGCTTGATCATGAGAAGGAGAGCTTTCGTTGTACGATCTCATTAGTTTCGTATGCTTTGTCAGACTCCTATTTTACATGGGCTACCCTGGTAGGCATGAGCCATATTTCTAACTTTTTAGTATTATAATCAATATATACATATATTCTCCAGTTCGTGTTCGAGTTAAAGTTGCTAAAAGAAATTATTAATATTAATAATTAAAAAAAATTTAGTAATAACAAATCGATTGGATTGACCTGTGAAGTGAGTAAAAAAAAACATAATATTGTCATAAGTTTATAACTTAAAAATATTTAAAATAAAGTATTAATTATCTAACTAGAACGAGCCTTTCATAAAAAATTCCATGTGCTTTATTTCTTTTATATTATGTCCCGTATTTTCTTTAAAGCACTGATTTATATTTTTCTTTATATAAAATCTTTGGCAGATTTCCTTCGTGCATACTTCTTTATTATTTTTGCCAAGAAAACAGGGATGTTAAATATAATAGAGACCTTAAAAATGAATTAAAATTTTGACTATTTGATAAATTAAAAAAACAAATTTCAATTAAAATACTTTTTACTAGTGGACGAAACGATGAAAAATGTTTTTAGATAGGTACTATATAAAATCTTCAACCGTCAGTTATTTGCTTATGAAACATATGTACAGAATTTTTAAAAACATCGTTTTGTTTTATAAGAAAATTGAAAATATGATCTAAAGTTTCAGCTTTTGATTTCTAGAAAATTCTGCTTCCGGTTTAAATAAAATAGCAATGTGAATTATATGAAAGTTTATTTACGTTTTGATTACGCAATATTATGATTTTCTTTTTATCCTATTTTTACAATATAACAAAAAAAGTAATCTTGTGTAGAAAGTAAATTTGTGAAGAACGTGCTGTATTTTTTCAATGCTATAATGTTGTGCAAAGGCGCCGAAAAGTAAAGTAACAAGTATAAATGCCCCAAGTAATACTTTACTGATATATATATTTTACACATCAATAATTTACGTTTTACATATCATCTGTTATGTTTCAAACTATAACACACTGTATCACATAACTTATAAATGTCTCATTGTGAGAAATGTACTACTGTATAAGTGAATTAAACTTGGGTATATCTTCAATTTTTAGCCCCAATACTTACTTTGTGGGAAATAGCTTGATTTTTATAACCACACGCACCTGAAGCAGCTTTATACAAATTAATAATTTGAGTTTTCATTTATACAAATTAATAATTTGAGTTTTCATCAAATTTAATTTGAGTTTTCATTTATACAAATTAATAATTTGAGTTTTCATTTATACAAATTAATAATTTGAGTTTTCATTTATACAAATTAATAATTTGAGTTTTCATTTATACAAATTAATAATTTGAGTTTTCATTTATACAAATTAATAATTTGAGTTTTCATTTATACAAATTAATAATTTGAGTTTTACTTATACAAATTAATAATTTGAGTTTTCATTTATACAAATTAATAATTTGAGTTTTCATTTATAAGTTTTCATTTATATAATTTGAGTTTTCATTTATACAAATTAATAATTTGAGTTTTATTATACAAATTAATAATTTGAGTTTTCATTTATACCATGCAGTCAGACTAAGCTTGGCTTTTTCCCATTATGTTGATAGCGTTAATGTAAAGCTACAATTTGAAATTATTTTATTGATAAGTAGTAGGTTTTTTTGAAATGATGGTCTTGCGTATATTTTAACACATTTTGTACTGATTAGTTGTTTTATCTTGGTTATGAATGAATGAATGAATGAATGAATGAAACAAAACACATATTTTTTATGCTCAAAATTGTGCGACACTTTATCACATGATATATACAGAATTTTAGTCATATGGATTATATAATTATGTAATTGGCAATGTAATTATGTTACGTATCCATATAATTTTCATTGTATGGGTTATTACTATTTATGTGATTTGAAAATGTATGCCTTCTGCTTCAATTTTCATTACCGATGCCCACTGTGGGAGAAATAAATGCAGAGCTTTATGATCACAAGCGATGATTGCATTTCATCATTAGATTTGCTGATTAATTTTAAAGCTTAAAATTGATGATTCAATAGATTTCGAGATGCGATTTAGTAATTGCTTCAATGGAGACGTTAGTTTAATTTTAAAGCAGTTGAGCGATTTGTTAGTCTGATTGCCTTTTAATTTAAAACATGGACAGGAGAACAGGCGTAAAATTTGAATTCAGTAGAAAATTCTAATAAGTTTCATTATGACCAAATTTACGGCTACAGTCGCGTGCTCTCATTTTAAGCCTAACTATGAACAACAAAAGGACGAAAATAAGAATAAGACAAAATCAAATATATGAAAAGAACAATGTGCTTTGTTTCTTCAGCTATGTTTTTACGTTTTCTGACTGCGGTTTTGAGCTTACTGAACCTGGTTATGTTATAATGATTCCAGTAAGTGTAGTTGCTATTCAAAATTCATGGAAATAGACAAGGGTGTATCCCAGTATGTGTGGATAACAATGCGAGTGCGTTACATTTGAAATAGACTTAACAACTGTGCGTGCTAGGAGGTGCGACGCAGGAGCCAGGTTCGATTCCCCTAATATTGACCTGAAACTGCACGTAAGCCTATTTGGAAGGGAATGGATGAAAACTGATTAACAACCAGCAAGGAATTTGTATTTTGAAAATTATATGCCCAAGGTATGTACCTTTATACGCTGATAGACACAAATATGTTCTAGAAATTCTTCTTATTCTATAAGTTCTTCCTTTATTCATGATGTTGATAAGTTCGTTTGAGGTTTCTGTTCATTTATTTTGAGCCTAAATATTTTTGTCTAGGTGACTGTACTTGTATCGTATCTTAAAAGGTTCAGAGGTGGATGCTACAAAATTCACAATTTTATATAGAAAAAGCAAGGTTAATGACTAAATAGTCAACGCCTGGTATTTGTATTAAATAAATAAATAAATAAATATATAAAAAGTAAAGAGCAGAGCAAATGAAATCGGTAAATATCAAGTTCTGAAAATTATAAAGTTTTATTAAATTAAATAATGCAAAAAGTAGAATATATACTTGTTTGTAAAGCTTAATATAGATTTCAATTTTAGTTATCAAATTTTACATTCCCTTTATATATCGATGTTAAACATAAACACACGTTTAATTTTAGCTTTTTCCCTGGCATTTTTACCTGTCGACCATCCATTATTTTCTGTCATTAAATTAATTTAATTTTTATTAAGGTTTAATTAATTTATGTTTGCGGTTTTCTAGATAGCCTTCACGACGGGTGAGCTGTTGGTTCCTTATCAGGACCTCAAACAACATTTTATGGTGTCACTATGCGACACCATAAAATGTTGTAAATTTTTTTGTAAATGTTGTAAATGCTTTGTAAATTTTGTTGTAAAGGTTTTGTAAATTTTTTTGTAAAGGTTTTGTAAATTTTGTTCTAAATGTTGTAAATGCTGTAAATGCTCGGTAAATTTTATTGTGAATGTTGTAAATGCTCGGTAAATTTTGTTGTAGATGTTGTAAATGCTTAGTGAATTTTGTTGTAAATGTTGCAAATGTGTAAAATTTCATGGACCTCCGTGCCTGAATTCTATCGCCTGCTAGGATTAAGGAAATTCTCCTTCGTTTTCGGCGGTGCAGTCCATGAAGAACCTGGGCTTCCTTAAAGATTTTCACCCATTCTTTTCCATCCAAAGCTTTTTTTCGCTACTCTTTTGTTTACATTCTTCTAAGATCTTCCGGCACTCCATCAAGTCAGTTTTTCGTTGAATGTCCTATTTACTTTCTTCCTACTAATGTGGTTCTCATAATTTTCTTAGCCATCGTGGATTCTCCCAGGCTTTCTACTTTCCAGAGACATATGAATCTTTCATTACTTAGTTCTCTCATAAAATGGTGATCTTCACATTAGCGGAATATTTCTCCGTTTTTTGGAATCCTCCGCATGCCATTTTCATTAACTGCTCCGAATATTTTCCGAAGTGCTTTTCTCTCTCATGTTCTTAGTAGTCCCTTTTCTCTTTTCTCTAGCTATCAATGTCCATGTCTCAGCCCCATATAAAACTGCGGATCTTATTATTGTTTTACGGATGGTAATCGCTTTAGATTTTTAGATATTCTTGGAACTAATACTTTCTCGAATGTAAAGTACCACCTATCATCAGAAACCTTCCACTAAGGAAATTTGGAGCATTGCATTAATCCAAATTAAACTGAAATTTTTATTTTTGGGACTTGACCCATAGGTGTACGTAAGAAGTCCATAAAGGGTTAATAGGCTGAATAGCGGGTTACAGAGCTACAACTCTATATATTCATGGTTCAAATATACAAACTTTGCTCGCAATGAGGGTTACAGCACCCATCAACACCCCCTGAATACGTCAGTGACTTGTATAATGGGATTTCATGGTTTTTTTGTTTATTAATTTTAATAATGATTTCTTTGAATTCTGTCGTTACATTGTTTAATTCCATAATCTTTTTTCCTAAAATTTTGTTGTTGATATATTTTTACTCAGCTCTCCTGATCATACTTAATTTTCTTTTGTGCATGGTTGAAAATTTAGGCGGCGAGGAGTTGGCAATTTGACTGGTCATTATTTGCTTTCCTGGCTAGCAAGGCCACAGTTTCTCAGAGCTTTAAAATTCAAATTTTACTGTATTCGTGTTTCTGACGAGTGAAAGAAAAACGAAAAACGCTCAAGGACAACAAAGTTTGTTGTCAAAGGACTTGGTCCCACTAAGCCCGTACTTCCACTAGGAATGATAATATATGTCACGATTGGAATAATTTGAATAATATACATACACTTTTAGACGAAATTTCTCATCATTATTATTCTTTTTTAATTTGTCAATTTTTCCCTTTTGTATTTTACATCGGTATTTTATATTAACACTTTTTAAAATATTCATTTTTATTGCTATTTTCCGTAATTTTTCAAATATATCAACAGACTCTAATGAAGTTGGTTACTAACTCTGGAAAGAATCAATTCATGACTACTATATCAGACAAATAGCTACAAATCACATCCTTAAAATACGGAAGAAAAATTACTTTTGCAATATCGTGTGGATCAGAATTTACATTGTAGGACAGATCTAATTAATGCGTGACGTTCCAAAGTCACTTTCCTACAAAGTTTGATATAAATTCATGGTCATTTAGTATAATATAACAATGTATTGATATTTATAATTATAGCAGACTAGGATATGCTTTTTTTATTTAGGAAACTAAACCAGAAAATTGGGATGAGTTAAATCACATAGCACAATTAATGTGTCCTCCTATGTGAAAAGAACCTAACTATTTAAAGATTTCAGATATACACACAAGTATTTCGTGCTAAAATACAATGTCCATTCTGTGAGGTTTAAGCTCTTCGACTGGACATCATTGACGTGGGGAGTTGGAATTCCCTTCAATGGACTTCGATAAACTGAAACTTGAACTTGAATGGCAGAGGTTGGGCAACAAAAGGAAGGCCATCAAAATAGTGACGGGGACGCTGAAGTCTCTTTTCCAAGGTGTGTTCAGAACACCTTCCAAGAGGCAAAGAAATTACTGAAATTGGATTATTTTGTAGCAAAGGGATTATACTTGAGATGATGAAATGCGGCGAAGCGAAAGTTGTTCTTTCCATGCATTATCAAATTATTCTCAAAACTCTTAAATAACTTATTGCATTTAATCCTAAGAATATTCTTATAAAGGAAAGTGTTTTGCGAATTTTAGCAAGACAAGGAATTAAGAATTTAACACAAAAAATTATTCAAAAAGGCAATCTTTTAAGCTGTAAAATATTGAGTTTGTGGTGTTTATAATTTTAAACGTTTTTAGTTATACGTAAGATTTTACGAAACTAGAAAACAAGATTAAAACTTTACACAGTGCGATGGGGATTATTCCTAATCATCCTAATAAACAAATATTTCCTAAAGCCCTCGTATAACGTAAAGTGCATCGAAAATGTTTAATAAAATCTTATTAAAAGTTATTTAAAATTTTAAAGTGCCGTACGTTAAATTAAAAGGATTTGAAAGTACAATAAACCTGTTTTTTTATTTCGTATTTGTTTTTAGTTTTGCTCGCTGGAATTGAGAACATAGCATTGCTGGGAATCTGATAATGAAACATATTTCATTTTAACATAAATAAGGAAAACATAAAACAAATAGCATGTACTTAGCGTACTTGATTCATCCTTTTTCCAAGGTAAGTTTCGGGGTTTGGTTCCCTAGGCCTTAAGAGGTTCGGATTCCTCGGAAAACAGTAGGTCCCGGCGCAGCATGACCACTGTAGTCTTTGAGCCGTAAAACCAAAAAGCAACCAACCAACCAAGGTAATTTTATGTGTGCCTGCGGTGCGTTCTTATGTTACGGGCTTATGTTAATATGTTATGTGTGTGCGTATGTATGCTGTTTCCTCTGTTTAAAAGAACATTTTTATTAAGTAAAATTTTACGCTGAGTCAGCTGTATATGTGATATTATTGTTCACAATATCAACAATATTATCGTGTCTAGTTAAATCTTAGGTCTATTTCTTTAAATAGACAATTTGTATCATTAGTCCAACAGTCTGGAATTACAGTTGTCATATTCTCTGCCATTGACACAACTCCGTTGGATACAAATTTCAGTCAACATGAATGTAGTTCTATTCAGCGCAGTGTATTGAGACGTAATATATACAAGAACAAAATACTAACATTAAAATTACGTATTAAATGCGTAGGGTGAAGTTCGCATAAATTTTAATAAAATGAAATTTTTATCAGAAATAAGTATAATTGAACCCAACTAACTAGAAATCAGAAAGCTATTATCTATAAACTAGAAAAAAAAAGAGTAAATTTCCGCTAGCTGATAGGAGTCTATCGTATACTGTTTCCATTTGATAATCAATCATCCTTCCTGCCTGTTGTCCGTCCGTCTGTCAATAGGCAATCAAGCTGATCTATATTGATCGAATTTATTTATTTTTGCGACACATATGAGTAAGACAGAATTTATGCCTTCACTTGACAAAGGGAGCAGTTGGCTCCCGAAACGTCGTGTTTTTAAACCTTACGCCAGTGTCGAAATAACTTTTTGTTATGGAATCTCATGGTGAAAATTCGTTTTGTTTTGTTACAAAAATTAAAATTCTTCTCGTGCAAGTATTTGCACATAAGGTGCTAATTTCCAAGTTATTCATATTAGTTAATATTATTTAAAATAACATGTTAACTCATTGTATACAAATATGTCAATGTCAATAAAATATAGCTGCCATGTGCCAATACATAGCTGCTTAATCTTCTTATTTACCCTCCCATGAGCAAGTCGTGTTTTGTGAAGGATTCCAATCGAAAAGCAATGCGAACTGTAGAACGGTTAAAGCATTGCAACCAGCTGAACAGTTTAGAACTGCCCACTGTCATAATATACAATAGCGCTCATAAGTATTTTGACAAACAGTTTTTGTTCAGTTAGTTTATATTTCCTCTATGTTTCATTCTATCTGAATACAAAATACCTTAATAGTGAAATAATATATATTTAAAAATGTATAAAAAAGCATTTATTTCAAAGCTTGTAATAATAGAAATTATACTTGATCTTAATCTCTTGGGTCATAAGTATTTTGACAAATGTTATTTTTATAGCTCAGTCTTGTTTTGACTGATAACTTAAAAGCAAAAAACACTTCAGTGTTTAATATTTGGTTGGATAGCCACTGGAATCAATAACAGCCGTGCATCTTTTCGGCGTTGTGCCGATTTAAATGTGCAATATGCTCTAGAGAATATCTTTCTCCACGACACACAAAAAAAAGTCTTTAACGGACAACATTATTATCAAACCAGTGGCTTAGCTATGAGTAACCCACTTTCATCAATCCTTTGTGACATATATATGCATTTCTTTGAATCCAATCTCCTCAACTCTATCAAGTTTAAACTCTGGGATCGCTACATGGATGACATTTTTATTATGTGGGACAGTCCTCCAGATCAAATCTCAACACTCCTTCCCACCATCAATACTTTGGATCCTGCACTTAATTTCTCCCTCGCAATTGAAGAAGATGATTCCCTTCACTTTTTGGATATACAGATTAATAAACATCATAACTATTTCGATACTTCGGTGTACCGCAAGCCTTTCAGCGTTGCTCTCCCTCCACATAATCTTTCTTTCCATCCGTATCAACAAAACATGTCCGCCTTCTACACCTATGTCTTCCGGGCTCTACAGTTCTGTTCGTCAACGGACTCCTTATCTCACGAAATCTAATTGCTTAAGACCATCGCTCGCATCCGTGGGTACTGTCCCAGCATTATCGATGCTGCCGTTTTCAAATTCTCAAAACGTTCTTACAGTACATCTCTTAGTCGAATATCTTCAAATAATTACATTGGCTCCGTAACACTCCCTTACGTGCCCAAACTTAGCTCCGCCATTGCCAAAGTCCTTCGGCAAGCCAAATTCAAAGTTACCTTCTCGCCTATTAACAAGATTTTGCCCCCTAGACTCAAAGATAACATTTCCACACTCCAACGCTGGGGCGTGTATCAAATTTTTTGCCAGTTCGGACTTTCCTACATAGGACTGACAAAACGTGCCCTCATCCATCTGTTGAAATAACATCTCCGAGACGTCGAGAACGGTGAGGTGCACAAATCATCGGTTGAAAGAACATCGCCGATACGTTGAGAAAGGTGAGGTGCACAAATCATCCATTGCTGTTCACAGCCACGAACACAACCATCGCTTTAACTTTTTTGACGCTCGTATCATCCACCAACCTCATTCACCACTTGAACTGGACTTCGCCGAAGCTTTCTTCATTAACATGTTTCGTGATTCCATTGTGAATGACCACAGCTCAACTCCTTCCTTCAGCTCAGCTTGGCGAAATGTACTCCACCTAACTCCTTCTGATATTAGTCCATAGTCCCGCCATAATTGCCACCTCTACTAACATGCAGCCAACTTTTCCGAAATTTTGTGAATTCTGGGAAAAATGACTGCACCATAAAAATCACATATTACGTCATTTCCTACTTTTGGAAGTCAACATTTCACTTAATAACTCAACTCCAGTTACATCCGCGAATCAACCTCGTTTGTTGACGATATTGCACGTGTTCACTCCCGAAGAAGGGCGAACATCTATCGCCCGAAACGCGTAGATTAAATTCAATCTTGCCATAAATACTCTTTTAAAATGTTGTTTTTTGTCTCTCATTTCTGAAATTTATTCGATTATTGCCAAGTGTGACTTAAAATTGTTCTTTAACTGACTAAGCAACATGGTGCCAGCGGAAACATTCGTTCGCTGGCTGAATCAAAGCTAACTGCACCAAGATACATCTGTACCATTCCACTTGAAATGCTACGTAAGACCATTGATCACCCTGTGCACATTACATATGCATCTCATAATTGATCTAGATGCTCACGTTTTGAATGCTTATATATAAGTCAGTGAAGTAATTAGATTAGTAAGTAGAATTATATATAATTCTAAGCATATTATAATTCTAATTCTAAGCATATTATAATTCTAATTCTAAGCATATTATAATTCTAATTCTAAGCATATTATAATTATAATTCTAAGCATATTATAATTCTAATTCTAAGCATATTATAATTCTAATTCTAAGCATATTATAATTCTAATTCTAAGCATATTATAATTCTAATTCTAAGCATATTATAATTCTAATTATAATTTTAATAAATACCAAAATTTGATCGAATACCTTTATTATGAATCGCGCCTAAGCTTTGTAAATAGTGTTACTCTAACCATAATTACTCTATAGTTAAGAATGGGAAAAAGTAACATTTTTAAGCGTAGTTGAAATTTTAATAAACATATTTCAACGCGTTTCGGACGAACTTTGGCCATCCTTCGTCAGAAACACTCGTTTGTCTATCAGTGCAATAAACAGCAACTTCTTTAATAAAATTCCAACTATGCTCAAAAAGTTTATATTTTCTATTTGTTGTTCATTCTGCGTAGTTCTACATACTCAGTACGTGCTTTTAGAAATCGAAACAGGGGAAAGTAAAAGAAACGGAAAGACTGAAAAGCCAGAAAGAGAGAACAGAAAATCCTGAATTTTGATGGCAATATTTGAAACTTTTAATCCGTGACTACCAAAGCAAGTTAAAAATGAGTATTTATACGAGGAAAAATACAATTCATTGAATATTCAGCTCAAGGACACAATCTGTTCTACACTAAGAGTGAAGAATAATTAAGTAATGGGATATAAAGTTCCCTAAAGTTTGAAATGTTTTAAATTTGAAGACAACTTAATATAAAATTTAAGAGAAAATTCGCCACAAATTAATTAGGTTTATTTATTGTTAGGAAGTACCTGAAAAGCTTTCGTATTAGACACACATCATAAGTTCGTTTTATTTGCTTTCATTCCGTCTTATTGAAGTCGGTTTTCAGCAGTTAGATTGTATCGCGAATGACTAGTTCACTCTAGTCATTAAACGACTGTGGTATAAACGATTATACTATTAGCTGGCGTTTTACCTGTAAACAACCAGTGAATAACCAGGCGCTAAGATAGACATAAGGCTACTTGAAAACAATAACAATCTTTAATGCAGTCTTACTACAGAAAAGCCAGCATTATTGTATAGCATACAAATAAACGCTGGGATACAATAATGAATTGCGTCTGAAATATTCTATGTATTAGGAGCTGTAATTACAATATACGAAGGCTTTCACGCTCATTGCACGGCATCACTTTTCTTATGGATTTGAGCCGTGATTGCTCGTTAAAATCGATACAGTTAAGATAAACACCTACTGTAAAACACCAATTTCACTTAATGGATATATGCAATATCAAAATGCAATACGAATATTTTTGCAATATCAAAATGCAATACAAATATTTACACAAATAAAAGGGTTTTCTGTACTATTTAAAAAAACCCAACCTTTTCTTCCCTAATTCGCGCCTACCTTACACGAAGTCTGAATTTACAACCTATCTTTTTCCTACAGAACCGCGGTACACGGCATATCAAGGGTAAAAAGAGAAACAAACTCACGTTACACGGGATCCGTCCACCATCCATCTACGTCCGTCCGAAGCCCAGAGAAAACGCGCGGGTGGCCGGTCCGGGACGACGTGGCTCCGGAAAAAATCGCTTCGGGAGTTGGTCCGGTAATTATGATTCCAGGAAATCTTCTCGGGAAAAACTGGCCCGGCAAATGTAACTCCAGGAAATCGTCTCAGAAACTGGTCCGGCAAAGGTGACTCCAGGAAATCGTCTGCTCCCTCCTATGCGCTCATAAAAAAACGGCTTGAGTGCTACTGCTCCAGCTCTCGGAACCAAAGACAAATACGTAAGAATCTTTGTACGCTGGGTCTGGGAACAACGTTTCCCCACTTCTAACTGCGACTTTAGGGCCCTCGCTCGTTTAAACAATCTTACTCGTAACCGACCAATTCTCTCTCATCAACGGCTTCTATCACGACCCTTCACCTCGAAGTGCAGATCCGCTCCCTTTCCGACCACCTCTAACGGAGATCAGACCCTCACCTCCATCAACGTATTTCTAAAAAATCTCAGGTTTGAGGTATTCTCACTTCCAATCACGTCCTTTCCTCCTATCTCACCGACCACTCGACCTGCGGTTTCATTTGCCCGTTCGACCCTACGGAGCCTCCTTCTTCGTCCCGCCTTCCCTAAATTTCCTCTTCGATTTTTACGGCCTAACGATATATTACTCCGGCGCACCGTCGACATTTATATTGCCACGTTATTGTTGAACAATTTTTTTCCTGGCGCCCCTTTTGCGATAGCATCTGTCTGGACCGCAAGCTGACCTTCACCACCATCCTATTCCCTATACTCAAGCCTAATTCATCTTCCAACCTCCAACGGTAATTTTTCTCTAAGAGCCCTGCGGTGGCGCAGTGTGGTAACGCGTTCTCCTATTGCGCGGCTAATCCGGGTTCGACTCCCAGCAGTGCAAAAAGAACGCTTACTCAGAGATCTCATAAAGATCGCACTGCTCACTGTAGTCCGGGGTTTGGTTCCCTAGGCCTTAAGAGGTTCGGATTCCTCGGAAAACAGTAGGTCCCGGCGCAGCATGACCACTGTAGTCTTTGAGCCGTAAAACCAAAAAACAAACCAAACCAAACCAATTTTTCTCCAAGATTCCTTTAATATAAATTTTATTCCTGTATTCATTTCCATTTTATGGCTTCCCACTATCATATCGTGAATAACGGTCCAAGGTGATTGTATGTCAGTATTAAACAATAATAAAAGTTCTTTACGTGATATCTCATATTCTGTAAATTATTAATGATGAATAATCATTTAATTTGCATCAAGAAATAATTGCATTTTTGAAACATGCACCGAATGTAAATTCTTATTTATTTTTCTTAGTACTTTAATATGTTTACTGTGCAGCTGTAATATACATGTGATATTATTTAGGGAAGATGGGGAGTTTTCTGGATAATTTTAAAATATATTTTAAGCATCTGTGACTTTTAATTCAAATTAACGAAATTTGGACTTACTGAAAATAATGATGAAACGATATCATTAGTACATCCAATCTATGAGTTGCTTTTCATAATAACTTCTTTAAAACTAAAATATTTTGGTTTAGAAGCAACTGAAACTAAATTTAAATTTTCCTTAAATAAATTTTAAATAATATTTTATGTTTATAATTCGGACAAAATTTCATTTAATGTTACTCAAAATATAACATTTATTTTCTCGATTTTAGAATAAAAAATCATCACATCATTTAATGGAATTTAGGAGCTAAAGGAGCAAATTATTTAGGATTCTAAAATAAAAAAGGACGAAAAATTAGAAAATGAATTTATAAAATACTTTTACTCAAGAAAATTAAGTTTGTTTTTATATGCCAAATTTATATCGTCTTTAAGCGTCTGTAATAAGATTTACAATGAGGTGTTTTAGAGAGAGGGGGGGGATAGCGCTCAATTTTTGTACAAAAATGCATTCAATTAATCGAAGTAATGAATTGCCGTAATTTAATTTGCGAGTATCAAAAACTAGAGATAAAATATCAGACATAAACAGTTAACGAAAAATAACTGATAGTATCGCATAAAGTAATATTTGACAAATAAACTTGATTCTTTGGAATGTAATAAAAATTCTTAAAAAGCGCACTCGTTTATAAAGAATTTGAATGTAATTTATAACTTTTCTTTGCCTCAGATTTGATAAATTTTAAGATTGACAAATATTAACTTGGCAAAAGTATAAAATGTGATGGAATTTGTGAATCTTGTTGGAATTTCTGGAGGTACCTAACAGTTGAAAGGGGATTACTAGACCTCTCTCTAGCAGATTTTGTACCAGAGGGTTTTCTATTAGAGGGAGGAAGATATAGGTGGGGCAGTGATTTTAGCGGAGAGAAGAAATTCCCCTTCAGCAATGTCATAAATTTTCGTTGATGTGAGACTTATTCCTGGTGGAAAACCCCGGGGAATTTCATCAATCATACAGATACTTCGCTATGAGTTAAGGAAACTCAAATTTTTCACTATTTGCGATGGTTTGCTTATACCGCGCCTCACACTGAAAAAAGAAATAACTTCGAGCTGTGAAAAGAAAATATTTCTAGAAAATAGTAACATGAAGATGTGGTAAATGGGAGTGAAAGATTTTTTCCCGTTCGGCAAGGAAAATATTTGGAAGTAAAAATAGGATTTATTTTTCTTAAGATTAAAGCTTGGATTTGGTGTTTGCACAAAGAATTAAATCTCGATTCGCAAAACAGGAATTTACGATGAAAGTTGTGAGTTTTTTCCAATTAGGTTTTCATATTTACTTTGTCAATTCATATTTTTTGACAGTGACTAACTAACTATTTCAATGTGGCTAAAGTATGCCCAGTGACTAACAAACCATTTCAAATGGCATGCTTAACCACAAATTCAACTAGAAATATACAGTTTTGAAATTGCTCATTAGGAACATGGTTTGCAAAATAATTAACATTTTTAATAATAATAATAATAGTGAAAATACATGAAGCAGCTGCTCCTCTCCGACTTCAGTATCTGATCGAAATAACCGAAACTTTCTCAAAGGACATAAAAATGGAATTTGGATAGATAAATGCAAAATATTGAGTAACATCAAAGAACCTATGGAAACTGCAATCGTGCTTGAGGAAGGTAAGAGAATGAAGGTTATGGAAGAAAAAGAAATGCTTTGGAATATTGCAAAAGGCAACAACACAAAAAAATTAAAGCTAAACTATCCTATATCTGCAAGAACGGACTAACATTAATCATGAAAACAAGATTGAATGGAAAAATATCACACGGCAATAAACATTTATGCAATACCAATACTTGGGTATTCATTTGGGATTATCAAGTAGACAGACACTGTTAGAAAACCTGAAACGAACAGTGAGAATGACACAGACCAAATATAGACAACTACACCTTACATCAGCAATTGAAAGAAATACTTTTCCACGATAGGAGGACGGGGACAAGTGGAGCTAAAAGACCTGCACGATACTCAAATTAAAAATTGAAGAGACTATTTCCATGACAAAAGTTTGTACTCTCCTTTGATCCACGCAATAACACAAATAGATACCTCTTATATCCCACTTATACCCAACACAGATAAGGAAGTTCCTGGACCGCACAGAAATAATAAATTGAATACATGGACAGGTAAGGCACTACATGGCAATCATTACATTGACCTTTAAAATATGTGTATTGATAAGAAATCCTCAAATGCCTGGTTCACACATGGCACTTCGCACCCCTAAACTGAAGAATACGTGATTGCCATACATGATCAAGTTACCCAGACAAAGAACTACATAAAACATATTCTTAAGACAAACTTGGACAAAGGTAGATGTCGCCAGTGCCACTCGACCACAGAAGCAATTCAACACATTACATCAGGTTGTAGAATATTAACACAAACTGACAACAAGCATAGACATGACCAAGTGGCAAAAATAATTCACCAAAAGTTAGCCATCGGAACTGGTTTAATAAAAAATAAACTATCCTATTACAAATATATGCCAGAAAGTATTTTAGAAACTGAAGCACATAATCTGTACTGGGATAGGGCAATAATAACTGCCAAGACAACACCACACAACCGATCAGATATAACCCTGATTAATAAAATTAGTCAAACTACAAGTAAGTATTATAGGTATAGCAGTCCCAAACACAAACAACATACAAACCATATGCACAACAAAAATCACCAAATATCAAGACCTTAAAGAAATTAAAGACACGCGGCATATGGAAAGAGCTGACTTTGTCAATTGTTATTTTGTTGGCCACAGGTCTAATACCAACCAAAACCTGCGCAGAAGCTTGGAAACACTTTGAATCGACCCAACACCTACACTGAACTACAAAGCCCACAATTTTAAAAATATGCCGAACCGCCAGAATGTTCCTAGACACAACACTTAAGAACCTACAGAAAAAAGACTGAAATACTTGGCATTGCCTTTTTCAAATCTGTACTTCCAAGAGATAAAACACATACTACCTTAAAATAATAAAAATTTTATTTGTCACAGATTGTGTACACAAATATTACACAGAAGTTTACGAAAATTACTCGGAAATGCATAAAACTTACTCAAAAATTCATAAAAATTACTCAAAAATTCACAAAAATTAATCATAAATGCATAAAAATTACTCCAAAATACATAAAAGTTACAGTTTAATATACTTAATACGATATATACCAATATGCGGCTTTCTGAAAATTGTTGTTCGTTTAAGAGCATTTCTACTAACGAACTAGTTAATTATAACGCAAATTATTCAACCCTTTACTGTGAATTTGCTCAAACCTCATTTTGTAGAAATAAATGTATTATTTTAAATAAGGTAACTTATATTTAAACTAGGTTCTTAATGACACCATGTATCACCAATTATTAAATTGATAAAACTATATTGACTAATGTATTCTTTTTGATTATTGTTTATTTGATTACATAGGCTACTTATTTACATATAAGCGTAATTACAATATACCTGTAATCGGTTAGCTAACCGATGAGGTTTATTTTGATTTAGATTCTACAAAGGAAATATGCTCTACTGTGTGTACAAGTGGTAAAATTTTCAAAAGTTTTTTGTGAAGCATCTGCCTTTCCTTTATAGCTGTATAGCTTTTAATGATTTGTCCATTTGAAGATAAAAAGAGTTTTTAATTTGATTACGATATTCTATAGAATTTTTTTAACTTTTAGTATAGACAGACAATCGTATATTTGTATACAACCCCGTGTATTTAAACTAAATACGAATAAACTTTAATTTTGACTTCGAAAAACTTGTTTTACTCGTGGTAGATGCAGCTTTTGTGGTAGAGAGAGGTTCTCTTTTCCAGGAAAGTACACCAGTAAGACACAAAAGGAAGGATACGCGCGGTTCCCTACGAAAAATACTAACTATATCTTATATTGTGCATGTATGATTGTTACAGTTTGCAATGTTATACGTATACAGTGTCTCCTAAAAGGTTGTTGACAAATTTTAATGGTAGGTCTGCCAGACAATTACGAGTCAGTTTTACATCGGAAGTCGGGGTTGTAAACGCAATCATACGGTATGACAGCTGCATGATAAACGACATTGGAGAATCTTGTATTTTCAGTGTGTTATTTTATGAATGGTATTTTTAATTGTCTTATTACTGTTTAGAAGGGGCAATACTGTATAAGTTTATTTTATTATGATAAATTTTAGTTTGATACTGTCTCCATGGTAATCAGGAAAGGAAAGAAAAAATGTGAGGAATTTTGAATATCTGTTGTAATGTATTGGGAAGAGAAATTAATTAATTGGCGCAGTATAGCTCAGTTGCTCTTGCGCCATAAAAATCCAAACAAACAAACGAACAAACTAGAAATTAATGGTGAAAATGAGAATTGACAATAAACGCGCGGAGGAAAGAAAACTCAGAGCGTACGACTAACAACTCATTTCTCAATTTTGCAGTTATTAGTACAATTAAGTTTTTCACCGTAATGTTGACGTTATTATTATTTACAATAAAACAAACATATATAGTATTGTGACTCATAAATATAAATAAAATCATTAAAGCTAGCAATCATAAAATAAGACGCCGAAAATACAACACTCTCCAATGTTGTTTTTCATGTCGCTTTCGCACTATACGGTCGCGTTTGCGACCATACTTCCTATGTAAAATTGATTCTTGTTTGTCTGGTGTCTCTACTCCTAAAGTTTGTCTACAACCTTTTGGCACACCCTGTATAATAATGTCTTGGTGTTCAGGCGGAAGTTAATTAATATTATAACTTAATAAGTAGAGAAACCAAACTTCATTTTCTGGTTTAAATAAATGATCTGGCGAAACTAATAAAAGATTCAGTTTATACTGTCGTTACTGTAACTTATTATGTGAAGCAGTACGCTCCCATTTGGAGTATAATGCCATAACTTTCTCGCATTCACGAAGTGGATACCTATATCTGTCTAGCATCTTAATTTCATGGCATTTATATGGAGTAATTTTATTGACGAAAGTAGACATCGTTAAAGCACATCACGTTATCCACTCTTGGATATACTACTAAAACTTTGGATGACGTCTTCAACGTTCTTTGAGTTAAGAACATCAGTCTCATTTTATTTAGCCAGGTGGAAAATCTTCAGAAGAGAGCGCAAAGTCTGCAAATAAACTAAGCTCTCTCATCGCTGGAGATTTCATCTTCCTCACGCAGTTTAGATCTCGTAAAACCAAAGCACCGTCCTTTCTCTTTTACGACAAGTTTATAACCCGACTTCTCAAGGTATTCACGTACTCAAGTTGACAGCCTTTCACAAGATTCTGAAAGATGCTTGTCGAGCAGATCATCTTGGGCGAACGTAAATTCAAAAGGGATGATGGATATTTAGAGAACCGAATCAACTAATCGTAGCAATTTGCTTCTGAGGTAAGTGAAAAGTCTGATATTACTGCTCGTCCGCTATATTTACCTTGAGCAAAGGCACTAAACTTTTCTCGGTATATTTATATTGATTTTAGTAAAAGCATTTCAACTTGATGTACCACATGGACAGATTCCGATAATTAATGTTTCATATGAGATATAACTTCAACATCCACTACACCAAGTTCCTCTTCATATTCAAGTCAATAATCAGGAGCTCAAATAAAGTAAAACTAGATTTTGGGAAATGTGGGAAATTATTTGAAATGGAGCCCCTTATTTTATACAAAACTAAAAGGCTAAAGAAGTTTTTCAAAACTGCACAAAGCCTTTAAGTTACATGAAGCACAACTACGGTTATGAATGCATGAAAAGCTTTCACAAAACGTGACAAAGTTTCTACATTTCCTCTAGAAGCTTCAGTAAAAAAAATACGGAGTATCTTTTAACCACACTCTCCTTAAAGCTGCTTCAAAACATCACGAACTGCGGCTGTCTTGGATACTGCTGGGAAAAGAAAGTGTCCATTCGTTTGCTTAACACAACTCAAAAAGAACTCTTATAAGATTGCGTGCATTTTGAAATGTTGCTTAGATATGGAAAATGGTTCTTTTTGTAAAAAAATATGTCTCGTGTTATCTTCTCTATTCTCGGAAAGCAACAGTGCTTCAAAACGTCGAAAACGCAGGTAAACGTTCAGAATTGTACTCCATTTGCGTGCGATATATTTTGTTTTCCTAGGTACTTGGAATATTAAAACAGGGAGTATATTCGCAATGTTGTTTCCTTGTAAATACAGTCGAATCTCATTAAGACGAACACCAAGGAGAACAGAAATTCTGCTTTTATTAACAGTATTTCGTCTTATCCGGAATAGATAGTTGATCATACAAATCTGACGGGACTTCAGAAAATGGTTTTTTATTAAAAGTAATTCGTCTTAAGCGTGTTCATCTTAACGAGGTTCGAATGTATTTGGGATTAGTTAAAATTTAATGTATAGAACAAAACCAAAACAATACCAAATAATAAAATTATCCCAGCCGTGTTTTGTAAAATGAATACTCTTTCAAGAGAATTTAATACTTTTTGTACAGTAAATACTTTCCAATTCCTTTTATAGAGTAAGAGAACTGTAAGGACTTTCAAGGGGAAAGAAAATCTGCCAATATGATCATTCAATGATCTTTTATTGTGTTTGCTCATGTGTTTTTTCATGTTTATCCTTATCAGCAAATTTAGATTCCAATTTGACTCATCTTCATTCTGCAGTTTGACAATCGATGACTATATTAAAATTTTACTAATTTTTTTTTGGCACGTCGCTTAATTTCAAATATATTTAATTATTATTTTATGAATAACTTAAGCAAGTATGAAAGTAATTTTGATTAGTTTATTGGTTTTACTTTGCTGTCTAGAACCGTTACGCGCCGTATTTAATGAGAATTAATTACTTTACAGCTAGTAAAATTTACTTACATTTATTTCCTTGTGACAATTTAAGGAAAATTGCAGTTTGAGGTAAATAATTGTTGCCTGGTTCTGTAATTAAAACGGTTTATACATTTCTTATAAGATTTTCTAAAAACTCAAAACTGCTGGATGATTATTTAGTAATATATATAAATTATTCCGCATTGTACAATTTTCTTTCTGGTTTCTTACTTTGCTTCTAATAACTTTTTTTATTAATTTATATGATATATGAATTAATATATGTTGCCTCGCTTAAAAATTAAATTGTAAAATAAATAACATAGCGTTATTTGACTTTAAATATGGATGAATATTTCGTTATTGACTTTAATATTTCAAGATTATAGGAGGTAATGAATAATATACATACCAAAGTTTAAACACTAGTAAAATATCAAATGGAAATGATCATTCAAAGCAAGACCGTAGCCAGGATTTAATTTCAAGGGGGGGTTCAAAAATTTTTACCGCATGTATCGATACAATCATAGCATGCAAGGCCGTAGCCAAGTCCCATTAAAAATTTAGCTACGGAGGACCGGTTCTAAGATCCCCCCGCTCTGGATACAGGCTTGACCTAAAGATCACCAAAAGATAACAACTACTTCCAGAAACTTACAAACAACTGTTATTGGGAAATGTATGGGAGTCCCCCAACATTATATACCCCGCAGTACAGTTTTGTCATTGATTCCCATTGGGTTTTTCCAAGATTCCTATTATCATATTTGATTCATTTCTATCATATTTGCCCCACATTTGTTCCCACTGAGTTTTTCCAATCTGCGCGAATGCTGTGATAAAAGGTTTATCCAGAAATTTCAAGTATGAAAAAAGGTAGAAACATAACGTCGTCATTAATCCTGATGAAAAATTGCTGTTGACACGTCCGGAAGCTCGGGGGATCTTTTTCATTTGCTTCTTTACCAGCGTTTAACCCTTGGTATGTAAATTTCTTCCCTGCTATTTCGTATCTTATTTCTAAAGTGATGTACAAATTGATAAACACCTTTGTTTAAAACAGCTAATATACTATAATATTTGTAATTGTTTATTATACTTAAGTGATGAGATTTTATGTAGCTGGAATAATAAGGAGTAATACTCGTTTCTTGTGATTACATTTACCCTTCTATTAATTTTTTTAACACAATTTTCCCGGATGGATTGATATAATCTTTTAGGATGGCTTGCCACCTTCTTCTAGGATTGCCTTGGCGTATGCGTCAGCAGGATGCACTATATAAAATATTCATACAAATTTTTGCGGAACGCTCACCATTTATATGTATAAATCGTGGAGGGCATTTGGAGAGAGACCTTCATCCAGCAGTGGATAGATAATGGTTGAATATGATGATGATGATGATAAATCGTGGATAGTTAAACAGTTAAAATTTCCATTTATATTTAGAAGAAACGACCTATCCTTCTTGTAAAACAGGTTTAGGAATTCTTAACAGAAGTAAGTGACTTAAATACATTTTCACATAGCCACATACACACACTTGGATAAAACTCATTCGCGTAAGAGAATATTTTAATCAATTAATAATTTAATATCTCTTTTTCTAATTTTTCTGTATCTCTCTAAATGAATAGATATCCATTTTTAAGTTTAAATGAGCCCTCTTCCATGTTTTAATATACTGTGTGGGGTTTTTTTTTTAAGGCGTACTCTTCGTATAACTAGTTCATTCTTCAACTCTTAAGATTCTCTTCTTATGAAAAAGAACGTCCGTCATAATTTTGGTCGGCACTTCTCATCTCATATTTTTACGCTCTATTGGCTCTTTATCGCTCTATTGCTAGAAAACAGCATTTTGACTGGAAAGTATGTTTTCATAAATGAAAATATCTTGAGGATAATGATTATAATATGTACAACACGCAGCTCAACATCTTAGTGAAGTCTTAAAGTTGATTGAAGCCTCAAGATTTACAGTGAATGACAACACGAGCTACAACTTTTAAAGCACATGAGAGCATTAATTAGCGCACATAACTCGCACATATAGGGGCGGGTTTACGATTTTTCCACCTATAGGCTCATATAATTTATCGTTGATCGGCTGTTATATTTTGTCGCTTTGCCTTATTACAATAATGGCGTGACTAAGATTTTGGCGTCCTTGGCGGTTATTTCAAAATAGTTTTTTCCCAGGTATTTGCGAATTTGGCGCCTTTTGAATCTCTCTAGACGGGGCTCCCTTGTCAACTCCCTCTCTCTGTCTCTCTCTGTCAGTGCCTTGTTCCTCTTTTAAACATATCTTGAAAAATTGGATATGAAAGGTAGTAAAATAAAAAAAAGGATTACACTTTTGTAACAAATATAAAAGAAACACAGTAATCCTTAAAAATAAGCAGAATCTTATAATTTGATAAAATATCACTCACTGCATTTTAACACTGTAATATACAGGGTGCTTTGCAAAGGGCTCCCGAAATTTGAAATTAAACAACTCCGAAACAGTGATTGGTAGAATAATGAAACAAGTGGTATGTTTATTGAGAAAGCCGTAAAAAATTAATACAGAAATTTCAAAAAATTAGTTACGAATGTCACCAACAGATGGCGCTGTATTCTGTAGTCTGAGTACAGAGTCTAAAAAATAGGCTATAAATAATGGCGACACCGTCCTTTGCAAGCAGTCTGTTCCCGGACGTTTGTCAGCCATTAGTTTATCTAGCGTCAAGATACTCCAGGCTCAACGGAGGGGCCCTGGTTCGAATCCGAGATGAGGACGGCGTCTCTTTTTCTCCTAAACAAAAAGATCCAGTGTGAGCCAATAAACGTGGGTGTCGGAATTTCCACGTAAGAGGAATATATATGCGTGTGTAATATTTGTTGTCAGATACCGAAAGTGACGTTATGTATAAAGTTCGGAAATCGTCAAATAAAAAGAAACAATTTACCATGTTTCCAATTTTAGGAAGGGTGCTAATTAAGTTTTCGCAACTGCAAATTCCAAGTGGCAAAAGTCCAAGAAGCCATTAATAAAACGAATAGATAGTATTTCTGTTGTTGAATCTAACAATAGCCTTCTACCTTTATTAAAATCTGACAAAAAATAACTTTTTTCCCAGTTAACCTCAGCAAGAACATTTTCAATTTTGAAATATCACGCTTTTATTACAAAACTATTAACATGACTTTTAAAACTTCAAGTAAAGTATCACAATTATGTGCATCCTGTGATAAGCTATATACACATAGAAATATTGAAGTGTACATTTGTTTTCTACAAAATCTCTGACAGCATCGTCAAATGAAACTGATTCCAGTATATCGGATTCAAATAACGAAACTGCTTAGAAATTCAATCCATTCTCCAGCATATACATCCCAAATAATTTTTTATTTGTTTCTAAAAGGAAAACGATCTTTTCGAGGAAGAACTCGTTTCTGCCTTAGATGTACCTGTAAACATAAAAGTCTTAAATTAAAGTGCAGCATTCATTTTCCCTATGTCTTTTATTGAAAACTTATTACGCTTTATTTTCACAAAAGAAACAATAGGCCTACTTCCCGTCTGTTTTCAATTAAATTGGCATTGCGGCGAATGGAAAAATCTTATCCTATTTTGATAGGTAGAAAATATTTTCGACACTTTGATTATAAAATCAGCCAAAAAAATTAAATTGTCGCCGCACCTTTGTAAATTTTTCGTTGTGGAAAACTCGCTGCCCTAGGATTTACCTTATTTAGCCTATTGATAAATCCGCCTCCGCGCATGCAAACACGCACACTCCCCACACACACATATATATACATATCCATTTGGAAGAATGGTCATTTGCTCATTCCCATTTTGAGAATGCAAATTGATATTGTGAATGAATCATTTAATGGACGAGAGAATGACTCAAAAGAAAAAGAGCGATTCGAGAAAGAACATTCATGAAAATGAACGATTCCAGAAAAAACATTCACAAAAATGAACGATTCTGACGATTTGCATTTTAAAATTTCTCCTTTAATATGTTTAGCTGATTTCCAATATTAAAATCGATTTCTTCGGTGGAACATCCTAGCATGCCAATATTGGCGGCATAACGAAGTGCTAAATCACCAACATGTACATCC
The DNA here is from genome assembly GCA_006491805.2 of Dysdera silvatica. Classification (NCBI taxonomy): domain Eukaryota; kingdom Metazoa; phylum Arthropoda; class Arachnida; order Araneae; family Dysderidae; genus Dysdera; species Dysdera silvatica. The sequence continues at coordinate 75,157,181 of QLNU02003225.1, forward strand.
GCACTAATTTCGGTCTGTTAAATATGTATGAGCAACCCTTCGCAAGGAAATATACTGGTCACCGATATTTCTGTTAATAGATCTATTGACCAATATTTTTTTTATTTTAATTATATTAATTTCCATATTTTATGAGAATAAATGAAATCGTCAGCGTACAAATTAACAATGACGGCTAAAACTTCCACTAAAAGTAATTTTGATCATATCGGTTTCAACCAAAATATTCTCGTTTCAATAATGTGAAAGGCATTTCATAATGCAAATAGAGTGAGACTCTTACATATGGCTGAAAACCAGTTTCTTAAAATTCGGGGAAATCATCCTATGCTATTACCTTTACGCTAATGTCTATCGTAAGTGGAAAAATAAGCCAAACTCCAGGGCTTAAACGTTAAAATATACACGGAAAACCCTCTGACGTTATTTACATTGATTTCTTAATTCGCAAAATAAACGAGCGTTTGAATTTTCGGGATTACTTTCGAAGCCATTTAGCAATTACCTACCTTCTTGATGTTTAATTAGTGGTAACTTAATCAATGTTCAGCCTAGACACATCGATTATTGCAAATTTTATAACGTTTTGAAAATTAATGACCTTTGAAGTTCAAATGATTCATTAAGCTATACTATTTCCATTATTCGCGTTTCCTTTTACATTAAACGATTCATTAATCTACGGGCATATATTTAACCATTTTTTTTTTCATTCTTTTTAAATGCAACAGCCTTCAAATTTGGAACATTTGTATTCGAAAAATCTTTCGAAGATATGTAGTGGATTTGAAAATACTTATATATTTTGTTAATGAAATTGACTATTATTCTTATAGGCAACTAAGAGTTAAGCCCCATGCTAAGACCCTTAGAATCTTTGACCGCTTCAGAAAAGTTATATTTTTACTTTTAAACTTACCAATTCCCAACCCTTAATTTCCAGTTATGATAATTATTTCAAATCTGGTTCATGGCAAATAAAATACCTTTTTCGTATACCTTAATCTACGTCACGAGCGTCGTGCATGAGGGACTTTTGGGTTAACTCCTCTAATTGAAAAATATCATTAACTGCAAATTAATATTTCTTATAAGTGAAAATTTTGTATTATATCAAAAGCCCATTCTCAAAAGAATAAAACCCTGTGAACAAGTCCTTTGGACAGGACCTGTCCCATACAAACACATCATAATACTTAAAATTCTCCCTTATTAAGTACCATTTTGTATAAGACATGTTATTATGGATTCGACTAAAAGTTGTGAACACTGTTTTTGCTGGTGTAGCGAAAGTTTGAAGAATTTAATATGCTTTCTTTTGGCGGAGCCTTCGATTATATGTGTGCACACGTTGATGATTAATTCAAAACGGATCATAATTTTAGAATTGAGAACGCTATTACATATATTATTAACAAATATAAAAAGTGAAATTATATACATGCTGCCAAATTGAAAAAGTGAAATTAAGTGATATATTTGTGATGTTTCCAAAAAAAAAAAGAGAAAGAGAGAGAGAGAGAGAACGATCTGGACTGTTGCCAATTTTAAAAACCGTATTTATCCAAGTTACTCTTCTTTGGTCTCATAAGCGGCAAAGACGAAAGAAGCCAGTAAAGCAAACAAGTAATATTTCTGTTATAGAAGCCCAAAATATCCTTTTACTCCCCTTTTAGAGAAAAGAGATATAACTTTTTTCTAAAAGTAGTTAATGCACAATATATAACATGAATGAATATAAAAATATAATATCCTTTTTCTAGAATATATGAATTCGCATTGCAGGCGATTGATTAATTTTGTGGCTTTGCTTTATTTGCATTTTGCTTTTGTATTTTGCTTTTGAGTGCGCTTAATGTGTACGGGTCTTTGTGTGCGCGTAATTACAGGTTTACTAATCATATTAAGTGTGTATCAATGGAGCGACCCGAAAGTGCGTTACTTTGATAGAATTCGCAGAGCTCAGAACTGACAAAAGCAGGCACGATTCTGGTTCGTTTAAAACATCGCTTATTCAGCGCAAGTATAATACATACAAAAATTCATTAATATGTAAAAAACTGGATTAAATTTTAAACATTTTATTTTGTATTAATATAATTCGCTTTACAAGAGTTCGTCTAGGAATATAAGTTCGAATTAGTAGGAAAAGTTTTTAGTTCGAAAAAGTTTTCATTTTTACTTGGAGGTTCGTTGAGGCTTGTTGAAAAAATATCAGAATTGGCGTCAGTTATGGCGGCCGTGTATTTGACGACAGAGTTGTGGACTAGCTACATATTGAGTTTTGTTGCATTGGCGAATATACTCTTATTTATAGAGACTGCTCAAGGTTGGAGAGTGCTGTTGCCGTTGGCGACAGTATTTTTGTCGAGTAATAGACACGACGGCATTTTGCTGTTGGTTTCCATTTCGTTAGAAATCCAGTTACCGTGCAAATAAAATATATACTCATTTACTGGATTATTCCAGAGGAAGAAAATATTCATTAATTTATGTACAGTCGTTACTGCTGCTTTTTAAGATCTACAATCTTTAAAATTCCACAACATTTTTGCGCAGTATAGCCCAGATGCTCTTGCGCCATAAAACACCTAAACAAACAAACAAATTTAAAATTCCAGAATGCTTGGACGTCAGCAAATAGAGGCGTTGGAATCACTTGCCAAGAGGTGTTTCTTTGTAGTATTAGAACGTTGATGTACAGTTCAGAAATTCTTTATTCTTTAGTTCGAGTCACCAGTGTAGCGAAGTTTCATAATGAATCTAAGCAAGGTGCATCCTGTTTAAAATATTTATTGGAACATTACATAATTACCATTATATTATAATTTTACTGCCGATTAATTAGTTCGTTTGTCCTCAATCAAAATAATTTTATCATTATTAAATGAAATCTGATTAACAGGATATAAATAGAAGTATATTGTGATAATTGTATCAATCGTTATTAAGCATCCTTTTATTGAGGACATTCTGAAGCTGTTTCAATACATATCTTTATTGAACTATGCCTTATCACATAATTTCAGTTTTCTTTCTTATTCTTATTAATATGTTTTGCTAGCAATGTTTCGCTTTCCAAGACCCGACAATTGCCTAGATTTACACTTTTTAGGCTGTGAGCTTCCACAATAGAAATACTAGGTGCTTACTTTGCAGGTTTCGTTTGTTGTTGTCACTTCGAAACGCAAATCCAATACTTACAGTTTCTAAAATTGGCAACATGCCAATTTGTTTGTTTTTATGTGATGTTTTCTGAATTTACATAATTTCACTTTCCGTATATCTGGCAACATATTTTGTATAATTATAATTTCACTTTTTGCATTTGGCAACGGTATGCATAATTGCGTTCTGGATTCTGAAATCACGCCAGTCTTTAATTTACCATTAAAATGTGCCATGTACCATAAAGGCTCATCCAAAAAAAGGCATATTGGATTCTTTTAATGTTGTATTGCAATTTAATTACCTTTTGGCAAATTAACGACTTAACCTAAATATTTAAAGCATTAATAAATACTCTTTTAATGGGATGGAATATCTTGATTTCTTCAAGGGGAATCCGAATTTATATTTCTTAGGACACCAAACCCTGAACTATGACTTGTAGGACAAACAACATGCGTTCTAAAGTACCATTGGATACGAAACACGATTAAATGTAGGTCTAATTGACGTAGGAATTAGAGATGCGCAAATTCGTTCACTACCCGATTCAATGAACGATTGTGTCCATCTATAAGGTAAATTTGTTCACTGAATCTATGAGCGAACGACTTTGTACATCTCTACTGAGAATGCGTCACATTTCCAATGGGAGGGAAGTCCGAATGCTATTGAAATTTACTTTGCGTGTCACGCTAGTCTTAGTTATTTTTAAAGTTTTATTTTGAAAGTGAACTCTTTGAATATGAAGACTAAAGTTAATTAGGAATTTTTATTTTGGTATATCAGTAATATTTCACGTATAATATTCATTAAATCCAACTAACCAAAATCCAAAATCCTTTATTTATTATAGCTGTGTGTTTGTTATACTCGTATGCGTTATGATAGAGTTTCATTGCATTTATTTATATAGTTACTATTGCAATGGTACCTAACATGAAATTGATTCCATTTTTTGTGACAAATGTTGTTTATATTTTAGCGGACAATAGACAAGGGCATCGATAACTGTCATCCTAAGATTGAATTTCTGAATGAATATGGTAACAGCAGTAAGAGGGGGAAATTGTGAAATGTAATTGAAAGAAAATTCTAATTCCTGTATTCCTTTCTATCTGAAACTGTTCTCCGCCCAAGTCCGCATCTGAAAGTGATCGTGATTGATTGCGATGCATCGGTAATGCAAAACTCCTATTTTGCGAATCGGAATTGGCAAATGTCGGCTTGCAGAATCGCCGACTTGTTTTTATTTATTCTTCCTTGCCTTGAAAGCCTGGAAAATAACCAATTTTTCTCTGCTTCCGTATTGAGAATTGGGCAAAATTTTTAGGGTGATTCGGTGGTATTTCTGCCGTATCGTCTCGTAATACATTTCGCTGCATAGGCTTCATGCTGAAACTTCACTAAATGCTTTAAGTAATAACTGTTGCTTGGTTGAGTTGCTTAAGGCATAATAGATTTATTTTCACTTTACATTTAACATGAATAATGCAAGTTCGCATATACTTTATATAAGAAATATCAAAATAGGTTCATATTTCGTCATGGCTGTATTGTCTTTTGTCAACATAGCCATGCCTTCTAATCCTACATAAAAACTTTCCCAAGGGCTTTACAAATTGCTTCCACTGAGCAATGAAAATTTTATAAAAGCAAGTTCCATGGAATTGAGGTACAAAAAGTTCGGATTCCATGGAATTGAGGTACAAAGAGTTTGAATTCTATGGAAGTGAGGTACAAAGAGTTCGGATTCCATGGGATTGAGGTACAAAGAGTTGGTATTCCATGGAATTGAGGTACAAAGAGTTCTGATTTCATGCAATTGAGTTACGAAGTGTTCGGATTCCATGGAATTCAGTTACCAAGAGTTCGGATTCCATGGAGAAAACTCCATTTCACCACAATGCCGTAGCAAAAATACTTTCGTCAACAGTAATATTAACTTGATTTCGACTCGCGTGGTATTGAAAAAAGCGCGCCATTTTTACTGCCAATAGCAGCCTGATGGTTGATTCCTTTGACAGAAGAATTTTAGAATCCCCATAAGCCTGAAATCCTATCGCAGCAGGACCTCGGTTGTCCTCGCCCCGTAAACATACAAACAAAACTTGTTTTCCATAAACTTGAGTTAAAAAAAAAATAATATAACCTCAATTATCCGAAGAAAGCTGCACCAGAACTACCTCGGATTTTCAACAATAAAAGTCGATTTTATGATCATAGTGTTCGCTTATGTTTTAAGGCCCAATGATATCTAAGGTCGTTATGCGCCAGGAATTACTCGAGTTATCCAGGAGGTTTTCGAGGAATTCTATCCTTTTTTGCTCAAAGAATTGAACCCGGCATTGCGGTTTTGCAACTAGACGTCTTACCACTAAATCATCCCAGGGACTAGTATATAGTCAATGATAATATTTATTTAAGTTTTCAACAAGAATACAAATAACATTTTCAATTTTAAGAAAGAAATTAAAAAATATAATTGAAAGATTAAGATTCGCTCAAGTTAAAACTGCTTTGATCAACCGAACGTGGTATAACGAAACTACTGTGTTAGAAATTTTACACTTATGATTTTCAAACCGACTTTACATTTGCACAAAAACAAAGAGACTCAAAATATTAAAATTATTTAAACTATGGTACCTTTTAAGCGTTTAAATATAAGAAATATTATTTTCTTCTGTACAAAGTCTCCTCTATGAAAATTTTTCAATGAAAAACAGGCAGTTTTTCATTTCAGCAACAAAAGAAAAAAGATAAATTTTACTTAAAAAATAAACCTTCATGCTATTTTATAAATCCTATGTTTCAACACGGCATATAACGCAATTTTTTTTACAAAACCTTATTAAATATCGTACATACAGATCATAACCCGCCATCGACTTGAGAAAGCATGGTGGAATAAAATAAAACAAATTGAAATAAGAATAAACTAAAAAAGTAATAAATAAATAAAGTAATAAAGTAAGTAATAAATAAAGGAAGTAATAAATAAAGTAATAAATGAACTAATAAATTAAGAAAATAATATTGAAGTAAGAATCAATTAAAACATCGCCATGCAAAGACGCAGTAATAAGGAGTATGAATACATGATTTACCTCGATTTCATTGTAGTAGGCATCCAGCTCCGGCCAAAGTTTTACAGATCCGTAGTTTGGAGTTTGATTCCATAGGTTGAGAAAGATTAGGTTTTCTAGGCTAAAGGAAACAGGATTCCAAGGAGAACTGTACGATTTAGCTCAGCAGAACCATAGCTGACCTTGCGCCATAAATTGAGTCCAAATAAAGTATTATATTAGATTTAATGTTGAAGTTTCAAATCATTAGATCTAAGTTTCACTATATTGCGCATTTTCTTAATGACAATTTATTTTTACTGACACAGGGAAATAATGTGGGCATCGTTCGCAGAAAAGATTTGAATTGGACAGGATACAATTTTAACTCCAGAATTTTCCTTTCTTGGGATTATTTGTCCTTTTGGTTATGTATTCAAATTGAACGAGAAAGGATAAGTGGCAAGATGCATTTTTCTAGCCGTTTTAATGAACGTTTTAGAAATCGGTCTCAAGAAGAAGAATCAAAATGTTAAAATGCTCCAGCTTTTTAATACAATGCACTAAAACCTTATACCATTATTAAGCTTTCATCGTGTTTTAAGAGGCTATTTTAACACTATAAACAATATTAGAAAAGGAGTCAGCTGTTTTGAAGTCAATTGTTTGTGGCGTATATTTGTAATATTGTTTTTTGCCACAGAAGTTTACACGATAAATATGGTTGAAATATGAAGAAATTGTCATAATATATACCATCATGCATTATGCATTATGTATTATATATTGTCATGTATTATTAGCATCATTATACAGACCTGAAATCTTAAAAAAATGGAAAGTTCGACAACTGTCAAAAGACAATTTCTCTTCTAAACAAAGAAGACCATGACCCTTCTTGAAAGTGAACGTACTGAAGACCATAAGCGTAGAGTTATATGGGCCCCAAGGGCCCGAGCCCATCAATAATTTGAAATAAATTGCAATTTTACATATACTGTAATGTATAAATGTACAAAATATGTGACTGGGGTCCTCCAATAATTTTGCAAACTCTACGATTATTCTGAAGACAGTAAGTCTTTCTGACACTGAAGACAACGATAGTTCTTGACGTGGTGAATATAGAGAAGACAGTGACTTTACTTAACCATAATTTTAGATTAGGTAATCAATTTCCTTGGCAGTGAACAAAATGAATCTAATAAACCTTTTGACAGTGATATTCTTTACAATGAGCATCGCATCTCCTCTTGCATAGTGAACGTGGTGACCTTTCTTGATCCTGAATTTTATATTTGTTCGCCGTTATTATATTGCATTAATAAATTTAACCATTTAATTAAGTTAAATATCGTAGCCGTGAACAGTACTTTTTTTGCGATCTATCCCTAGCTTAATTTTTCTATAAATCGTGTTACTCTTACTACACGAATTTCTATAACGCGCAATCCTGTCGAAACGTAGACATAGTGTTATAGTTAAATTTATGGAATCTATGCGTATTAAATAATCATAATGTGTACGAAATAGACATGTCACCAAAACCATTTCATAAGTTTACATGTGTTGCAGAGTCCAATATTAAAAAATTCACTACTCGTGTTAATTTCGATACGAAATTAAAAAAAAAAAGTATTAAATTGTCCATTGTTAATTAGTTGAGCTATTGACTATTTTATAATCATTATATTGTTTCGTACAAAGAACGCTCACTCAGAGATCTCATAAAAAGATCGCACTGCTCACTGTAGTCCGGGGTTTGGTTCCCTAGGCCATAAGAGGTTCGGATTCCTCGGAAAACAGTAGGTCCCGGCGCAGCATGACCATTGTAGTCTTTGAGCCGTAAAACCACAAAACAAACAAACATTATATTGTTTCGGATTTTTCAAAAATATAATTTTTTGCGTGTTTGAGCACTTCATCATACGAAGTCTTTTAAACAAAAATTTTAATCTCAAAAAAGAAAATAACCGAACCAACAGAAAAAAATGAATATTTAATTATCAATTTCCCCATTTTTAAGACGTAACTGGCACTGCGAAAATAAACGTTTAATAATGAAAAATGTTTAATTTAGCTCTTTAAAGATATTTAGCATTTTTCAGAAAACAAATTCCTTGTTTTTCTGACCGAGAAAATATCCAGTTTAATAATTGACTGGATATTTTTCGACCCTATTTAAAAGAAAATTTTTTGTTAAAGTGTCGAGAATTCTTTGGCATTCTTTTCCCCCTCAGCAGAAGAATGCGTTGGCTTCTGAAAGTCGTTTACTTTTTCTGTTCCGCGGTAAGTATTTTAAAGACCCTTAACCAGGATGTGAATTCATTACATTAAAGAGTTTTTAATATGAGCGATGAGAAAGCTACAATTTAGAGAGCTACAATTTAGGAGGTACGATTTATTTATAAATCATACCTCCTTTTGGCGCATTCCTTCCTGCTCGTTAATGGCGCTTTGGTATCTCCAGCTGCAACTGATTGTATTTTCGGCACTCATATGCCCATTAACTCTCGGTTAGTTTTTGGTTTATTTCGTCCGAAAATAATGGTGTTTCTGATAGAGGTTAAAGTTTCCATTTTGCGAATATTGAATTCAATGGGTTAATAGATTTTGGATCGGGGAAGGGCTGGAAAATAATTGAATTATATGTATTTTTAGTGCCCCGAAAATAATAGCATATTTTCTTTCAAAGTGTGGGTGAGTTTCCTTCGCGGTTAGATGTTGGCCGACGTACCAAATAATCCAGATTTATGCAAACGCATGTCGACAGGGTTTTAATTCAATCTAGGACGTTTTGACTTTTGATTCAGTAGGAGCAGTGAATTAAAAATTAGAACCACTCTTCGTATTATATAAGAACGTACAAAAACGTGTGGGAACTGTCCTTAATGCCTTACGTAAAGTTGTTGAAAGGACAACCCGAAGTTGGTAATTCGAATCCGGTCTAAGGCAATGTCATTTCCTTTTCTTCCCTTGCGAATTTTTTGTTTTAGTGTGGTCGATTTCTTTATGCTTCTCTTAGTTACGTAATTAAACATTCTGAGCACATTCAAATTTAAAAAACACACATGTTAAATATATAAGTGTGTACCATAGAAATTGAAACTTCAGGTGGACAGAAATCTATGCTTATCCTTTATTTCGGCCGTTAAAATATCTGAAATGCAATATTTATACTCATATAATATATAATACCTTATAATATATAATATATAATCTCTATATAATATATAGTTCTATATATTATATAGAACTATGGTCTTGCAGATGTCATAGTACCAAATAGAGAAGAGAGAGTGGGGGGAGAAAGAGACGGAGAGAGAGTATGTGTGTGTGTGTTATGCAAGATAATTTGATGTAACACTGCGCAGATGAGATTCATAAGCAGGTATGGACCACGCTTATAACAATGATTCCTATCTATAAATAAAAATGGATGGACTGTTTTCCGAGTAAGCAAATTCACTTTCATATTTAATGCTGTTAGTCAAAGCGCATCTTTAAAGTTTTTATTGTAGACTTTACCTTTATTGAAATTCCTATTTTGTTTCTTATACAAATTGCAAGAAGAGTGACTTCGTTTTGTGTAGAAAAATCTTTGTTGTCCTATCGATTTCACAAGCAAAGCAAAGGACTTAATAAACTCAGATACTTTATCGCTTTGTTTAATGCAGTTTATGATAAGCAAAGTAATACAATAAAATACAGGGAAAAGTAAAGCAACGCAATAAAATGTAAGGATAACAAAGCAATACAACAAAATATAAAAATAAGCAAAGCAATACAATAAATATAAGGATAAGCAAAACAATACAATAAAATATAGGGATAAGTAAAGCAATGAAATAAAATATAAGGATAAGCAAAGCAATACAATAAAATATAAGGGTAAGCAAGGAAATGCAATAAAATATAAGGATGATCAAAGCAATACAATACAATATAGAGGACAGAGTGAAATTTTAAAACAATAAATTTTCAAAATGGCGAAGAGTGTTCCACAGATCCGACCTCGTTTTTCCTCTACGTTTTAGCTGAAAAGTTCCCTTCGTTGTCGCACACTTGGGCAAACAGGGCTGACAATGATAAACGACGTTGAATATGTCCGTCAATAAATGTCACGAGATTATGACTTCGCATGTCTTTCAAACCAGCTTGCAATTAAACGGTCCAAACTTACATTGAATTCTATTTGGACCTATTTTTAGAAAAAACATATCAGTTTTAGATACAAAAATGCTCATTAAGATAGGACTCGGAAAATAATGGAGCATCTATTAATGACGCATCAATAGAACTTACCTATTAATGACACATTAGTAAAACTTATTTATTAATGGCACATTAATAAAGCGTATCTATTAATGGCACATCAGTAAAATTTATCTATTGACGACACATTAATAAAACTTATCTATTAACGACACATTAGTAAAACGTATATATTAATGATACATTGGTAAAAGGCATGTATTACTAATATATTAATTCCTAAGACTTAACAATTTATGACATATTAATAAAACTTACGTTAAAAAATAAAATGTGAATTCCTGTCATTGGCTATGTCAATATTAACAAATCTAATAAAAAAATTGGGAAAATTCAACTTGAAGGATTTTGCCTTTCCAACCAGCCTGTCCTTTAGATAAAGCATGGAAGGAAAGTCCATGGAAATTTACCATACAATCCATTCCCGTCCTGCGATGGTGCAGAAGTAACGTATTCATCCAGTATACCTTTAATCGGTGGTTCAACTCCTTACAACGGTATTAAAAAAAAACAAAAAAACCGCTTGCTGACTAATTACTCGTCAGGGGTAGGTTCCTTAGGCGATAAACGATTCGTGTTCCTAAGAAAATGTAGGTCTGTTATCCTAGGTGTTGTGTGTGTTCATGATTTTAATGGGAAGGGTGCCCGCCAATGTGTAGCACTGTAATCCCAGTCAGGTTTTAACTTCAAGAGATCTTGACAGCCTATGGGAGAAGGGGGGATTGTTGATCCATACTGGCGTACGGGGACGCACCGCTCACACTGGTGTCATCATTTAACGTCAACCAAAAACCATCCACGATCAATCCACCCCGGAGAGTGGATGAAATAGATGGATGGCACGGAAGAACACCCCGGGTAAGTCGCTACTCCAACAGGAGCCCACCGGACATGGTTGAATTGGTGCATAACGCCACAAAGCGGAAGAGAGCGGGCCCGAGCCGGCTATGCAACCAGCGTGCACGGAATGACATCCATCCACCCAATCCAGGCGTTTGACTAGTGTCCCATCCGCGGGCAATGGAAGATTCTCCAAGGCTATCGACGCCGCGCGTGGAAGGAGACTCTAGCCTAACAGCCCTGAAGACCCGTCCGCGAGGAAGTGCGGAGTACGGTCCTAGAATAGCGGACACAAACATCAAAAACCGCAATCCAGCGGCCTGGCCAATGTCCCGTAGACTCCAACATAGTCAAGCCCCACCACACGCGACAAAATCGTGCGAGCAGGAACCAACGCCCGCCAGACCCGGACCGCAGCAGAAAGACGTCCGCGCACAGAGTTGAGGCTGAACTCCGGTGTAGTGTAGTGGGTAGTGGTAAGGCCTTATTCTATCTTTTCACCAATCCGGGCTTGACTTTAAGTAGTATCGTAGGATGCTTACCATTTTCCCACCTATCGTTGTCCGGGATTTGGTATCTAAGTAACAGAGTTCTGAGGTATCCGAAACTCTGAAAAATTGTAAAAAATTGCACGTCCCCATGATGACACATTATTTTTGATGTCATTGCGCCATAAAAACGTAAACAAATAGGGTCTCAGTGAGTTCCTCTTTTAGTCTCAATGAGTAAATGAGGATGCGAGAGAGAGGAGGAAGAGAAATACACCTAAGTCAAGAGAAGTGCATAAGTGTAAATAATCTATTATCATTTCCTTTGTTGCATACACACACACACACACACACACATATATATATATATTATCTATATCTGTTGGGAAGAAACACATCATTGCATTAAAAGGAGAGGATGGCACTGTAACAAGAAATAGGGAAGAAATACTTAGAAGAGTTGAAGAATTCTACAGAAAGCTGTATGAGGGAAACAGTGGATTAAACGAAGACTCTGAGATAGTCGAAGGAACAGCTCCTAAAATCTTAAAAGAAGAAGTAGCATTTGCAATAAAAAGTATGAAGAAAGGAAGATCCCCTGGCGATGATGGCATTACATTAGATATCTTAAAAGAAGCTGGAGAACATGTAGAAGACATACTCGCAAAATTCTTTACCAAATGCCTCAACAGTGGTAACATACCAAACCAATGGGATTCTGCAACAGTAATTCTTTTGCATAAAAAAGGTGATAAAGAGGATTTAAAAAATTACCGACCAATTAGCTTGTTACCTGCTATTTATAAAATCTTCACAAAAGTGCTAACACATCGCCTGCAGAAAAAATTAGATGCAGCTCAACCAAGAGAACAAGCTGGATTTCGAAGTGGATTCAGTACAGTGGACCATATTCAAGTATTAAGAGAATTAATTGAAAGAACACATGAATATGAACTTCCATTGTGTGTTGCATTTATTGACTATGAGAAGGCCTTTGACTCTATTAAAACATCAGCAGTCATCAACTCTTTAAGATCAACAGACATTGAGGATGTGTACATTGACATGGTGAAACGTGTGTATAAAAATGCAAGTGCAAAATTTCGGTTACATAAAGATACCAAAACTATCAAAATTGGTAAAGGTGTGAGGCAGGGAGATACCATTTCTCCAAAACTTTTTACTTCAGCTTTACAGATGATTTTTCAGCAGATAAATTGGAATAACAAGGGAATAAAAATAAATGGTGAATATTTAAATCATCTGCGGTTTGCTGATGACATTGTTATTTTTTCAACGAACCCATCAGAACTCCAAGACATGGTACAGGAGCTCTCAACTAGAAGTAAAGAAGTTGGACTCAAGATGAACCTACAAAAAACTAAGATCATGTTCAATAATTTCGTAGAGGAAACAAAAATACAAGTTGACAACATTGAGCTAGAAATTGCTGATTCATATATTTACCTTGGCCAGCTGATTTCAATGGATGGCAACATTATGAAAGAACTCAACAGACGTATTAAACTTGGCTGGAGTGCATTTGGAAGAAACAGTTTTATCCTGAAGGGGAAATTGCCTTTGTGTCTAAAAAGAAAGGTCTTCAACCAGTGTGTATTGCCAGTCCTCTCTTATGGATCAGAGACATGGAGTCTAACAGTTGGAGCAATACGAAAGTTACAGACAACGCAAAGGAGCATGGAGAGGTGCATGCTTGGAATAACTAGGAGAGATCGAAAAAGAAACACTTGGGTGAGAGAGCAAACTAGAGTAGAGGACATCATTGTTAAAGTAAAAGGGCTGAAATGGCGATGGGCTGGGCATATTGCAAGAAGAACTGATCAACGATGGACAACAGAAATTCTGAACTGGATTCCAAGAGACCACCGAAGACCTAGAAAACGTCCTCAAACTAGATGGGTGGATGAAATAAGAAAACAGGTTGGGGTGACGTGGAAGCGAATTGCTCAGGATAGACTTGTGTGGAAAGCATTTGGAGAGACCTTCATCCAGCAGTGGATAGATAATGGTTGAATATGATGATGATATATATATATATACTAAAGATTTGATAAGCAATTAACGCATTATTTTGATCCCTTGCCGTTATCCACAATTCGCATTTAAAATATTTAATTATTAAATTGGACATCTAATCCATGTCCAGGCTGGAGATTAAGATCATGTATACATGCAATTGGTTATGCTTTCAACTGAAAGGGTGAAGGCCGGTAGATTAAAAGCACAGTTTCATATTATGGAATTTGCTATATTAGAATATATTTATAATCATTTCACATTCTAAATCATACTAAAATACAACTGATAAGCTGAATAGGAAATGTCGCGAATTGTGCCACAGAAACTGTAACCTATGAACGTTGCTTCAGTTGCTATAAATAACGCTAACTCGCATACAATGGAAATGAATGTGATTACCCAACATTTACCGATGAACATTTCAGCAATTACGACAAACCATCGACGAATACCTCAGCAGCTGCAACAAATCGCATCCATTAGTTTAATCTTCAGGCTTTGAGATAACTACATTACAGTTTGGCGATTAACCAATCGCGGTTCTGGCAACGAGATTAAACTTCGAATAATTCCTCTAAGAGATTAGGGGATATCGTGCACCCGTCTCTATCATTTGAACGCAATGGAAAGCAGAGAAAATAAATGAAATTTCTATTTTCAAAAACTTTCCAAATCCTCTATCGTACGTATCAATCCTCTAAATGCTTTGTTTGGTTTAACGTTTCGTTGCTTTATACGCAGTAAATAATATTCTTTAATGATATCTTTATAATCAATGAGTATTTCTAACGACGGTATTTTGCGGCAGTGGCAAATACTTAGTATTACAGATAGTAAAGAACGTCCTCAGGACGTCCAAAAATGATTTTTATTATCTGGGGAAAATTACATATAGTCCGGTTAATTTTTTTAAGGACGTCTTTTCTCCGATTTATTGAAAGTCATTAATGAAAGAGTATACTATATTTCTTCAATATTTATGCATTAATCAGACGAATTTATTAATTTTAATGATTAAAATTAATGAGAATTGTTTAACAACATTTACATCACAAGTGTTATAGAAAATGTAGCATTATGTCTATGACAGACGTAAAGCAATTAACGAGAGTTTTAAGCAAAATTATTAAACATTAATAAAATTATTTTCATTAAAGTTATTTTCGTATTATTATTATAGACATTAACATTTTTTTTTTGCAATTCATGTGTAAAAAAACATGTTACCTTATCTATACATAATTATTTCGCTAATTTGACTTGAACTAATTTCATAATTTTGAGAAATTATTAAATTACGTTAAAATGCATTCCGATTTGAAAACTCGATGTTTAATTGCACGCTGAAATAACGCTTCGCCGGAGAAAAAATTTTCAGCAGGCTGAAAATGCATTTTTCAGTTTTGATGTCTAGGCCATATATTTCGTTGGATAGGAAACTTATCGACGAAGACGTGTTTCTTGACACTTCATCTATCACTCGTAAGTGTGAGCCCAGGTTATGAAAAAAATCCAACTTTTAAAGTACCAGTTTCATCAACCCTGTTCATAAAGCTTTTCCAGATGAACATATCATAGTTCTACCTCTTACACCAAGTTTAAGCATTTAAGAAGAAGTAAAAAACGCAACAAAAAAGACTCAAACACAGCACGGATAATAAAATGCCAAATATTTATGTCCTCTCTGCAAACATCAAATAGCATTCGTCGTGAAATTTGGCTTCTAAGTTATCTCCTTAGATCCTTTGCTTTTCCTTTTCCTCTTAGATCCAGAGAAAATCCGGATAGATGTAGAGTGATATGCTACTGGGAGAGTTTCCCTTTTTTTTCCCGGATAGAGGACTTTACGACTGCTTTGTAGATCACAACGATTTTCATTCCGGACTCGAATCCGGAATAGACAAACGTTTTGCACTTGATATTGATTTCCGATTTTCCTGGAAGACAGAATTTCGGGTCCACTTCCAGAATCGGTTAAGGGCGATTGAAGCCAAGCCTCGCATCTACAAGGGGATACACAAAGTCAAATAGATGGCTTTGTACCGATAAAAGGACCCAGAGAGGGAAAATTGCTCTTCTTTGGGGGGAAAACGTCAGTATAAATTTAAGGGATACTCTCCCCCCCTCCCCTCTTTAGGAAACGAATTGAAAATAGGAGAGTCATTGAAGAAAAACCTTTCAGAATTTTTAAAATGTCCGCTTCAGATAAATGGTATTTCTTGGTACAAAAACATTCAAAGATATCGAAATTTTTTTTTTAGACTAGGATAAACTTTTTACAAAAAATTAAGTGAACTTTTTGAAAACAGAAATAAAAATTAAGTATTTACTTAAATTATAAATAAATTGAACAAAGGAATATTCAGTTTAATTGGAAATCAAATAATGTTGAAAAGCTTTTGTTGAATTGATGGCGTCAACCTGATGAAATAAGTGTTATATAAAATGTAATGTGGCGATTTTTATGGAATTACTACCAGAAGTATTTTTTAATGTTAAAGTAAACTAACGCTGATAATACGCTTTATTTGGCGGCAAGATTTTAGCGGGAAATTTAGCTCATGACGGAGAAATAGTGCGAAACAATATGACGAATTTAAAGAATTTATGATTTTTTTTATCTTTAATGTTAAAAAAGTATGTACGGAAATATTAGCTCATATTGCTCTAAAATTATAAATAAGACACCCAATGGTAGATATAAATAATAATAATAATAAAAATAAAACGCAACGCAACATTTGCTCTTATGGCCTTAAAATTATAAGTTAAAAAAATAACAAAATATGCATATTTTATCATAAATCAAATATTCTATAGTGCTTGATGAATAAAGTTTCTAAATTCAATTTTAACCGAAAAACAGAAATAGATATATCCTAGTCCATCTCCTCAACTTATTTTTAGTTAAAGTATTTTATGATTTTTATATTACTCTTTTCTGATATATGGGGATTTTTTTTATCACGTTTGTATTTTTAAATGTCTCTTAATTTAAGAGCAAATGCTAAGTAAGTAAAGAAACGAAAGTAAGTAAGAAAGAAAGTAAGAAAGTATATGTCGCCAAAATGATTAACGCATTAAAAGAAGACGACTTCGGGAAGTTAGTCTCAAAGTGGTTTATTTTAAAATATTCTTCTTGCAAAGAAGACAGAAGAATACTCTCAGAGTTTCGATTTAGGAGATTGTAAAGTTTCATTTCAATACGAGGAGCTAGCTGAAATATTTTTGGAGCAGAAAAATGATTTTGAGTTTAAATATCGACAGGTAAGATTGCTTTCAGCAGATAAAAAGAAGCAAATGGATTTATTTGAAAGGCACTCCATTTGAAATAGAAAATAATGTATTCAAGGCTTTTATTTAGGTGAATAGGATAAAATGCGGAAAGTTATATGGAGAAAATTTGTAAGTAACCCAGGCGCATTCAGTTGGATGAGAAAAGCATTGATAATTTGAGAAATTACAGTTTTTCTCTGCGGTCTGCTATGATATTCTGATCTTAAGTAAAAAAACATTATAGAATATGCAGTTCAAGAGCCATGTTACGTACCAGAATGTAGGAAAAAGTTGTATTAACTGACAAATATCGTCTTTATGCCTATAACATAGTTCGTAAATATTAAGAAAGCATACATATTCTGAAAGATAACCCAAAGAAAAGCATATGATGCTCAATCAATACAGACAGGAGTTTCAAGATTAGGAAAGAGACATTTCATAAAATTTTAAAGAATAATAAATAAAAGCTGAAAAATCTGAGAAAGAAAATGACATAAATTGACGTCGAATTATTTGACAGAATGTATGATAAAAATTGTAGCGAAGACGCTCGTTTCAATTATAAAGAATTTTAGACAAGTGGGTCACAGCTTTTGATAATTTTCGAGATATGGTAGAACCGGTTTATTTTAAAACACTCTATATTTTACATTTTCATATTTTCCTGTATTTTCATTCTAAATCCAATGTATATTTCCCAGTTCACCCAGAATAACTTTAGCTTCAAACCTCTATATCTGGAATTGCGGACTGAAGTGTGAATTACAAATTTGAAGGCCATTAAGGAATATCCCTCGCAAAGCAATACTCGCGACGTAACGTAGGTGGCAGAAAAGGAACATGACTGGCGGAGGTCGCGCAAATTTCTCGGAAATCTACAAAGGGAGAATCCGAACCTCCCATTTTCCCTTTCAGTAGTAATATTGGATAATAGATGTTGAGGTAGGCGGAGTGAAAATTTCAGAAGATTGTCTAGTCAAAGGAAGTTAAACGTCGGAAACTATTGGCGGACTATTTTTATAGAGTTGTGTCAAAAATGTTTTAGTTGCATTTATACTTTTAATCACGCATTATTAAAATACCTTCTATTAGATCTACATAATATGAACCTATATATTGCAAATATTTTATATCCTTGTGAGCTTCAAGGTAGACAAATTCTACACTATAAATGAGACGGTCAAAAGTGATGAAACATTTTAAAATGGATATTAAACATTGATATACGTGTACATAAACAGAAAGACACCAGAAGTAGATAAAAAGTGTTAAAAAAAATTTGGTAAAATTTAAAAGGAGGTCAAAGAAATCTTTCAAATAATTGCATTATAGAAATAAAATACAGGGTACCAGGGAGGAAATTACATAAAAAGGTTAAACACTGGTAAAATAGCAATGAAAAAGATCACTCAAGCTTTCGGACGCATCAGCAGCAGTCCTTCATCAGGAGTAATGACGATGTTATGTTTCTGTCTCTTTTTATACTTGAAATTTCTGGAAAAACCCTTCATCAGAGTAGTCCCGCAGAATGGAAAAACCCAGTGGGAACCAATGGGAGGCCTCCAATAGAATCATGGAAGAACCCCAATAGGGACCAATGAGAAACCCACACTGCGGGTTACCTAATTTGGGGATGTCTCATACATTTCAGAGTAAGAGTTGTTTATAAGTTTCTGGAAGTGGTTGTGATGTATTAATGGCTTTCCCGTGTAGTTTGTAAGTTTCCCAAGATTCTAAGAAGAGTCTACTATTCTCGTTTGTGATGTGACGGTGTAGTATTTTTGTTGACCAAATACCATGCAAAGACTGCAACAAACATTACATAGGACAAACAAAAAGAATGATCAAAACAAGAAAAAAAGAACACAAACAAGCACTCGCGAAAGGAGACATAGCCTCACGTCTGGCAGAACACGCTTTACAACACGGACACGAACCCGACTGGGACTCAACAAAAATACTACACCGGCACATCACAAACAAGAATAGTAGACTCTTCTTAGAATCTTGGGAAACTTACAAACTACACGGGAAAGCCATTAATACATCACAACCACTTCCAGAAACTTATAAACAACTCTTACTCTGAAATGTATGAGACACCTCCAAATTAGGTAGCCTGCAGTATGGGTTTCTCATTGGTCCCTATTGGGGTTCTTCCATGATTCTATTGGAGGCCTCCCATTGGTTCTCATTGGGTTTTCCCATTCTGCGGGACTACTCTGATGAAGGGTTTTCCAGAAATTTCAAGTATAAAAAAGAGACAGAAACATAACATCGTCATTACTCCTGATGAAGGACTGCTGCTGATGCGTCCGAAAGCTTGAGTGATCTTTTTCATTGCTATTTTACCAGTGTTTAACCTTTTTATGTAATTATAGAAAATGTCGAGTTAACAAAATAATTGGGCAAAGAAGGTAAAACTGCTACCTCATTTGTGGTAAAAATTAAAAGTTCAGAATTTCCACTAACGAGCTCTATTATCTAAAGAGAGATACGTGTGAGGAGAATTTAGAAGAAATAAACAGATTGTATAGAAAAGATATATTTTATGCACTGTGCGTAATATAAGTAAAACACAAATAATATTTTTACACGTCATTTTATACGGTTAATATTTTTTTTTATTCGAATGGCTGGTAGGAGATATCTGAAGCCAACCAGAGGAAGACAAAGAGGAAAACTATGTTACCATTCGGTTACTTACTTCCCAATATCTTCCCAGCGTTGGAACTGAAGTGAAGATTAGGCAGAGGAGTAAGTGGGCTAAATCCATTTCTTCACAAGGATTACAGAAAATAAAAAGTATTGGAAAGAATGCTAATGAGGCATAGGTGTTTCGCAATGCAATCATGGCCTGTAACAAGACGGAATTTTGCGATTGTCCTGTTTTGGGGCCATTCAGGAATATTGTGTTACCATGTTTTATTTGAATCTTTTTTGCAGAAAGTTCACCAAAAAGATAGTCATTAAAACTTCTTCGCAATACTGATTTTATAGTATGGAATGGTGTTTCGATATTTGAGGTAAGCATATCATGACGCATAATCTTGGGTGGCATGGGCTTTGTCAGACATCAAAGTCTTTTCCCATTGCCACCCAGGAAAAATATATATGTACATTAGTTTCTAATTTACTTTTACTCTTCCTTTTTTTTTTGGCATTTTTTCTGAATTAAGTTTGATTAATTGATTTGTTGGTTTATTGATTGATGTTTGGAGAATCACTGTTCCTCTTTTGGCTAGAAAATCTTAGCTTTTCGTTGTATCCATCTAACCTTCAGTGGCTAGGAATCCATCGCAGAATAATTCCTTTGTTGTAATTGAATAAAGGGGATACGAGAGCTTGACAATTCCAGGTACTTGAAGACTGAAAGACCTTGATAGAGTTGATAGCCATTAAAGAAAGTTTCGAGCCAGAGAGAATGATTGCTCTTGAGAACTGCTTGAGATGACACTGCAGTTGAAGAAGAGCTATTCGTATGATCTCAACTACTCCATTGAAAGCAGTTTTATTTTTCTACGCAGAAATATAGATAGCAAAAAGATTGCAAAACCATCCGCTCCTGGATTGAAACTGGACTGAACCATCTATTTGGGCATCTTCTGTGTACAATACACGGAGGCACCCAGATTCAGAATAAAAATAGCCTATTGTCTCGTAGGAAAATTATCTGAGAATTTCTTCGTCTGTGTCTTTTTTTTTTTTTTTTGATAAACTCCTAAGTAAGTCTGGTGCAGACTCTGAAACGATAAACTTCGATTGGATTGATAGACGGGAAAAGCTTCTCTGATATAAAGTGAAAGTCATATTGCCTTTTCAGCTTTAATGCTTTTTGTAGAAATCCATGCTGAGTGATGGGATTACGCTCGCGTGACAGAGAAACAGAAACAGGTTCGCAGAGTGAAAGGTAGTTTAACATTCTCGGTATTTGCTTCCAGAAGAGGAGGAGGGCCTGGAGTGGATATTATTCATAATTGAACCTATGCTTTGGATAGAGAAAAAAATATTATTTTGTTATCTATCTAAAACATAGATTCCAATATAAACCACATAAATGTGAAATGTCAAAAACCTAATTGGATTTAAATCATCATTCCATTTCCTCCTTCCTTCTTAAGCCGTTTTCCTTTGGTCAAACCGAATGCTACTGTAGAATATTTTTTATAGAAAAGTATTGTAAGTGAATTCTTAGTAACATTTAAAAATAAATCACCTGCACATCCAGAACCGCAAATTAGAAAAACCCACGCCATTATAGAAGTCATAAATCATCTTCTAAGCCTTTTCAATAAAACTTAAACATGCTTCATTTTTGCAATAGTTTGTTTCTCCTATATTCAAAGATCTAAAGGGATAACTGCAAGCATTTTAATTTTTGTCATACTTTATTATTATTGTTTTACCTTTTGTTGCTCATTTGCAAGGTTGTTAATTTATTAAGCCAGGTTTAAGAAATATTTTTAATGAACAATTGCTTGCCTAAACAACATTTCCTCTCACACAAATTCTAGTAAGTTCCTGCAGTGGCATCTTTCCTTTGTTAGGTACTTTACCCAAGTGTGACACATGAAAAAACAACACAAGCCTTGTAGAGTAATACCTCTATGTCAAGTAGCCAAACTTCCCTTCTTATTGAAAATTTTAATATTAATTCAATATTTTGATGTTGACAAGAAATGCTTTTATACTTTTAGTGTCATGGAACGTGTAATTAGGCAAGCTGCACCGGTTTATAGATTGTTTGTCTGCCAAAATCCATTCCGACATCTTCGATAGATATTAGATTCTCAAAGTATTTTAAGTTACTGTTGAGAACTAACTAATAAAAATCAGTCAAATAAGAGAAAGTATGATTCACTGTAATTTGTAAGCTCTCTTACAAGAATGTACTTAATATATAAAATTCCAAAATTAAACCTATGGTTAAAAAATATGAGAGTTCAATCTGACGAGCTTCAAATGTAAAAATAAAAAGGAAGAAACTCAAATACAGAAAAGGAATTAATAGCATCGACTTCATTAAAAGCAATTGAGGCCGACGTTTCTCATTTCCGAATACGGTAAAATGTAATAGAGTGGATGAAACACGAAATTTATTTTACTTATTTATTAAATCAGACGCAATTTTTACTTGTATGACCTTTCGCTTCTGCGTAATTTTAACATGCATTTGTCCCGAATTTCTCAACAGACGTTCTACACAGAAAATAAATAAATTATTATTATTATTATAATTTTAAAATATATTTGCAGAATTTTAAAGCAACTCACTATTTCAAGAAATATTTAGATAACAAGACGATCGATTTCATAAGACCTTCTATCGATCAATACGTAAGTGTATGTGTGGTCCAAAACTATTAGATCGATAGAATATTTTTAAAATTTGATTAACTTTTGCGATTGTATAGATATTTGTTATATTATTTTATTAGAAAAATATGCAGTGACAAATTGGTGATCCGAAGATAGTTTCTAGCCATAGAAAAATGAGAATTGTGAATAATATCAAGTTTTTTTGGATATCTCGAAGATATAATTATTGACGAAATGCAGTAATTCTATGAAGTTGAAATAATATTCATTACGGCTTTAAATGTTTAATATAGTTTATCAATACGCCAAAGAATAAATTAATCCATATATATATATATATAGTTAAAAACATTTAATACGCTCTTTCGGCCGCGCCTCCGAAAATTACGTGTGCACACTTCGATGGTAAACGGAAGATTGATTTGATTTTAGAATTCGGAAAACAATTGTACATGTGTTGCCAAATATAAAAATTGAAATTATAATTATACGCTGTGTGTTGCCAGATACGGAAAGTGAAATTATATAACTTTGGAAAACGTCATATAAAAGGAGAAAATTTGGCACGTTTCCAAGTTGACAAATTGTACTTATTAAGTTTTCTTCTCTTGTTATTCTAAGTGTCAAGAGCTTGCAAAGTGAACATAATAGCTTTACTATCGTGGTTACCCACATCTAAATTTCGTGTTTCTTTCCTCTCTTCGTTAAATATAAAAATTAGAGTTTACTTATTCAAGTAAAATTTCTAAAGATTCATGAAATGTTTTTTATCTTATTTTTACCATTGTAAACTATTTAACTGTATTGTTATATGGCATTTTTTACTGCTAGCTTTCCAATCCTTTCTCCATAGAAGAACCACTCCTTTCTCCATAGAACCAATCCTTGCTCCATAGAAGAACCACTCCTTTCTCCATAGAACCAATCCTTGCTCCACAGAAGCGGAACGGCATCAATCACCCCAACGTGTGGTTGTCTATGGCCAATTCTGCTTGAAAAATGAATCCAAACCTAGTGAGTCAGAAGACGATGATTATACCCAATAAACCACAAGGAACGATAAAGTGTAGAGGCGCATTTAATCAATAGTTAACCCTTCTTTTTTACAGAATAACTATGAAGCTAAAAACATTATTTCTGGTACTCTTTCTTAAAAGTAAATTTAAAAAAGTCAAGAAACTAAATATTCTAATACGTGTTTATTTATATTTTGTAAGTTTCCGACAAGCTTCTAAACTTTTAATAATTTTGAAAAATTTAAGCTGATTATTTAGCGACATTACAGTCATTGTGATGCACAATTTCGATATTATGTGGAATTTGAACATTTTGAGCAAAAAACGTTGAAATATCTGATTGGATGATGTGATAGCAGTTTTTAAAATTTTGAAGTGAATTGCTATTGCACGAAAATTAAAATTAATCATTGGTTAAATTAAATTTTCCACATTTAGGATTGCAAGAAGGCGTTGGGAAAATTTGATTACATTGAACTTTCCACGTCTGGGATTACAGCGTTGTTTTTGGCGGCCACCCTTCCCACTCTATCCACCCCTTGCATACAATACACACAAACAAATTAAATTTTCTATTGATCAACAAATCATTATCATCGGAAATAAGGTGTCCAAATAATCACAAGTGCCTCTTCATGAAATAGGCAACCATATATATTAAAATAGTTGAGTATAGAGCGTCAAGTAAAATATTGTAAGTTTGACAATTCTCCCCAACGATCTGATGTCTCATATACTAACGTGAAAGGGAGAACGAAATTTCATTTTAGGTTTTTCTTTGCATTTCAATGAATATTTCCTGGCGTTGAGCACGAAATATTCAGCCTTTAGGGAATATTTTATTCAAGCCTTTAGGAAAGAAGGAGGGTTGGAAAAGTCACCTGTACCACGGTATTTTCCATTTTCCGAGTCACTTGATTTTTCAGAAGATAGAGTAGATGTTGATGCATGCATCGTACATTTTCGCACACAATTGGTCCAATTTTCAATTTCTAAACCCAACGTCGCATATGTTGCCGAAACGAAGGCAATTGTATACCTGAGGGAGGATTTTGGATAAAATAAACTCAGTTCTTTGGAGATTTTCCTTGGAAAAGTGCATTAAATGCCCATTAATCCCATTTAACGCCCAGTTAATACCCATTAACAGCGTAACGAAGCATCAGAAATATATGAGAAAATATAAGTTAGATTCTAGTGAGGTTTTTTTTTAGTGAGTAAACTACCCACTCCTAATCGGTTATCTTCAAGAAGTGGTCGTCCAACAGAGGCTTTCGATTGTACTATTAAATAATTTTTATGTTTTATGATAATGGAAACACAGTGTACATCAGGTAGCGGTTACATAAAAAGTAATGACATATGCCATCGTAATAAAGCCTGGCTTCGGTGCTCAGAGTTCTAGAATATAGACCTAGAAGTTACTACATCCAGACCAGCCTGAAGCAAGATGTTTGCCCCTTGCTACATACTGGTCTTAGAGGATTCATAAACTATACCAAATGTGGTCAACGCATGACTATTTTCAAGGCAATGATTCTGTAAGGCAGAAATGTATGACTTTGTAACATGTGTGCTAAAGATCTCTAGTTTGAAAAGCAAGTGTGGATCTTAGAAATTAATTTTCCTAGAGTAATATCAGTTCTTGTGGTGTTTTAATGGAAATGAAACATGAAACTTATGTGGGAAATAAGAATGCACGTTTGTTGTTGTTGTCTATTCAGTCGTGTCCGACGTTTGGAGAGTTCCTATGCCAATTTTCTCCATGCATTTCTGTCCAGTACTTTTTCCTTCAGTTACGCAATATTCAGTTTTGTGTTGATTTGGATGATGTAAGATAGGGATTTCTAAAATTAAATATTTCAAGAAGCAGAAAATGCAAGAAATTAAGGATAAAGTGACATTCTTGCTATTGCATGATGAGATAATCATGACTGAAGACCATGGAAAAATTTTATCATACGTGAAGATGAAAAAAGAAGACCTAGAAGAATTTATGGAGAGAGTTCCTGGAACATACAGGGTATCTTCGAACAAACTGATCAAATGAATAGCTCTATAGGAAATATCGCTCATTATTTCGAAGGAAAAACCCAGTTATTAGCTTCTAAAATGGCGACATATTTAATTTGTTATATCAGCAAAATCATATTATCATACAATCACATTATGACAGTGATAATATAAGACATTTCGTTTGTTATATCATCAATGTGATAATGCAGCTGTTCTCAACTACTTTTCATTGAGGTCCAATTTGGAATTTTTTTCTGTCGGCGGGCCAGAAGATATGAAGACAAAATTTTCTTATCCACTATGAAGACATTAGCGCAATTAAGGCAAGGGCTTAAGCTCCCCCTAGAAATGTCCTGATTAAATGAAATAGCATTGAGGTAAGTGCTGAAACACCCTCCTTTAGAAAAAATATTAGCACTTCTAATTCAATAGCATTGAATTAACGCCCCAATGAAGTAGAAAATGGGGGGGGATGAAATCCCTTACATTGGGTTTCAAGCATTGCATATATAATAAACACTGCAAATGGAGTTTTAGGGAGGGAGAGAAAGAGAAAAAGGAAGTTTGGAAAGATGGAAAAGTTATTTCTCAGGGTTATGTCATCTTCCGACTTACTTGCAGCAATTAAAATGTGTGCAAGCTAAACCTTTTGATGACGAAGCTCAATTATTATGTATTTAAATTACGTTAAAAGGAGGTGAGAAAACTATACGATATATTAGTGTTATTATATTTAGGTACACACTTGTCAAACCTCCTCTCGTAATATCCATAGTTTGCTATCCATTTTATTTTTTATGCTTTTTTTTTTCTGTTCCTTATCTTTTGTAACTGAGTCAGATTTTTTCTGTTCGCTAGTCGGATCTGACCAGCGGGCTGCCTGTTAGGAACACTCTGACAATTAATTACCTTTGTCTGGGAAATTATTGTGAATACAACCGGTTATCCTTTTTCACCTGAAGCATTGATAATGCTTTTTGACAAGGTAAGCAGAAATTCATAAGGAGGGTTTTTCAGGTTTATAATGGGAAGTTACAGAACTACCACACTATATATCTATACATGTATGCATGCGAAATTGCATTGCACTGGGGGAATTATGATCCCACCATGCCCCTTCGTATGGTAGTGGCCTGACTTAAAAAGTCTACCGCTCTTAAGAATGCACTGTTTTCAGACGTTTGAAAACTACTTAAACTAGTACAATTTTAATACTTCTGCATAAATAAAATGTAGTTTGTACAATATTTGATTGAGGACATATTGTATACTAATAGAGCTGTGTCACTATCAACAATAAGAGATATTGACACTCAACGTGGACTGAATGAAGTGATGTGGGTACAATGGCATAATGGAATGAATGACCGAATCTGCCCATATACAGGGTCTTTATAATTAAAGTTCCACTTTGAAATGGCCATAAAATGAAAACTACTGGACCAAATGTTATCAAACTTGGTAATAGCTTACAGGAGGTCATGGGATTTTACGTTCCGCAAAAACATAAATAAATAAATAAATAAATAAATAAAAGTTAAAAAATCACCACCAGCGGAAATGGCACTGTATGCAATATTGTTAAACGAAATAAGACATGAAGACATCGTTTTAAAACGTTTTTAATCGTTTCTAAAACGTGTTACAAAGCATGTTGAATGTGGCGTCCACCATTTTCTGAAAGCAAGTTAAATCGCATTACTGCGTTCTCAACAGCAGCTCTTAGCATATCAGGAGGAATGTTGCGGACATGTCGGTGTATCGCATCTTTCAATTCCGCCAAATTGTTTATGTTATCACCATAAACAATTTGCATAACCCCCCAAAAACGGTTTCGTTTTAGAAACGATTAAAAACGTTTTAAACCGATGTCTTCATTTTTTTTATTTCGTTTAACAATATTGATTACAGCGCCATTCCCGCTGGTGGTGATTTTTGAACTTTTATTTTTATTTTACTTCATTTATTTTTTTTTTTTTTGCGGAAAATAAAATCCCATGACCTCTTGTAAGCTATTACCAAGTTTGATAACATTTGGTCCAGTAGTTTTCATTTTATGGCCATTTCAAAGTGGAACTTTAATTATAAAGGCCCTGCATAATAGATGGGGGAAATTACTCACTAAATGATTCAGTTCACTTCAGATTAAGAAGTAGACTTAGGAAAAAAGCGCTAATGCATTTAGTCAGCGGTAGCCAGTGGGTACTTAAAACATCTCGTGTTTCTAAGCAATTTATGATTTATTAATATTTAAAGTGTTAAAAATAATTAATTACGAAATAAAATGCTAATCATTAATGAACAAAATTAAATTGGTTAGTGGATCCGATTTAAGAATATTTATTGTCATTTTTTTAGATCATTAAATAACTATTTAAAAATTTTCCCAATAGCTTTTCCATCTGGTCCTTCGCAGCCTCTTTTGTGAAGTAATTACCAACACAATAAAAGAAAACATTCGAGAAATACTTTAAGTTTATCTGTCTTCTTTGTCAATGACCCAGCAAAAGCAGTAAGGTTTCTTTGAAAGAAATAAAAGTCAACCTTTCAAACAATTCCTTTTATAAAGAAAAAATACTTTATTTTGTTAATTCCACGTTTTTAAACTAAAAAGTCTGGGTACCGTTCTTAATAAATTTGTATGGGTGTGGTAATAATTTTTTGTTCTACATTTCATGGTTTTCTGTTCTGTTTTCTTAGACGCTCTGACGTTGTGCGAAAACAGAATCTTTAATTATCTGCTAGAAAATATTTTACTTACAAACAATTACAGTGGAATTCATCAGATGCCATTGTTGATCTCCTTTCTTCTGAAGAAGGTTGACACAGACTAATCGAAACGTAAAGTTTTAAATATTAAAGATCTTTATTCTGTCCCACAGTTTTGTACCTGAAAATTATTTTATAGTTTAAATTTTATTTTTTTTTTACTTACAAAACTAGCAAAATAATTTTTATTACTTATATAACTGTCGTAATGACCGTCATGTTTTCTTTTAATGTTTACTCATGGATACAAGCCTGCGCTTAATATATAATTAATGAGCCATCTTATCACAAGTTAAATTGCAGACAAATAACGGAAACATGCGAAAAACTATTATGTAAAAAATAATTAAAAAAAATATATATATACTCATTATTTGTATACATTTACATACAGGGCTGTCCTGAAGAAAATTATTGAAAGTATGCAGTGTTGTCTTAATTAAAGAGTATTGAAATTGCGGGGTTACTGGACTTGGTGACCTCACAGCGCCGAGCTGACTGGCATTTGACTGGTCGTCTATCGTCTATCCAAGCCCAAGGTGGCAGTTACCACTTTCATCAGTTTTTCATTCCTCTCCTGGTCGTACGCAGGATATTATTTTGAGACCTGGGGGATTCACAGGAGTTTTCCTCATTTGTTTCCATTCAAGTTTGTAAATGACTAGAAAAAAAAAGAAAAAGGCTGAACTTTGTTGAAAGTTGTCCAAAAACCAGCAAATACGAAAACTTTTTTGAGACCTTGAGAGCACGCGCCGCGTACTCTGTATTTTTCAAAATTTCTTGAGAGAATGCGGCACACACAGCGCGTACCCTTTGGGGACAGCCTTGTTTACATTTATATAAATGTACGTATGATGAACATGACATCAGAGGTCATGTGGTGACATGATGGTGATGTGTCCGTCTAGCGTTCAGTTAAGCCTTTACTCAACAGTGATAACTGCTCACTATAGTTCGAAGGTTGGTTCCCTAGGCCCTGAAAGGTTCGGACTCCTTGGAAAACTGTAGGTCCCGCAGAACACGGTTCTTGCTATCCTTGTGTTACTAAATTACGAACGAGGCCTTCAAATATTCAGATTAATTGGAAACTGTAGGTCCCGCACAGCACGACCCTCTGCTGTCTTTGTGCCGTTGAAATACAAACTAAGC
Source organism: Dysdera silvatica (assembly GCA_006491805.2). Classification (NCBI taxonomy): domain Eukaryota; kingdom Metazoa; phylum Arthropoda; class Arachnida; order Araneae; family Dysderidae; genus Dysdera; species Dysdera silvatica. The sequence goes on from QLNU02003225.1 coordinate 75,186,608, forward strand.
CTTCAAATGTTGGATTCCTTGGAAAACTGTAGGTCCCTCACAGCACGGCCCTTCCTGTCCTTATGCCGTTAGAGTACAAAAGAGATCTTCAACTGTATGAATTCCTTGGAAAGCTGTAGGTCCAGCACAACGCGGCCTCTGCTGTTATTGTGCCGTAAAGTACAAACGAGGCCTTCAAATATTCGGGTTATTTGGAAAACTATAGGTCCCGCACTGAGGGGCCCTTGCTGCCCTTATGATATTAAAATACGAACGAGGCCTAGAAAGATTCAGCTTCCTGGGAAAACTGTATATCCTGCACAGCACGGCCTTCGTTGTGCCGTATAATCGCAAACAAACAAAATGGCATTAACAATGTGGCTGCACATATGTAATTAAACATTACATAAAGTTTAGTTCATACAGACTGGGAATATAGTAATTAATGTAATAAAAACGCAACAATTTCTATACAATATCTGTATAGCTAATTCCTAGTGATTGAACGCGAATAAGGCAATATGAAGATGAATGGATTAAAATAAACAATGGTGGACATGAAGAGACAACCATCCAGCAGTGGATGAAGAAGATTTAATGTTATGACGACGATATTTATTATAATGAAAATAATGCGGGAAATATATACTTATCAATGAATAAATAAGTGATTTTAACTCTCTCTTATATGAAAGCTTCGTAAGGATCTAGAAAGCTGTAATAAGATTTTCAATCCCCTTTTTTCGGATTGATGATGTCGAGAAGATATGCTATTGGGAACCCGCATAGTGCGCCCTTTTGGTAAGTGGAGGAACACCTTCAAGTTGAATGCAATTACTGGTGAGGGGACTTTGTCTCTTGAGGGACGATGTGGAGGACCGTCAGCTGCTGGCGATGTGCGGAATGATTGGGTGGCATTGGGTAGGTGAGCTTGACATGTAGGATGCATACATCGGAAGTGGACAAAGAGGTAGGGTCAAACCCTAATCGGTTTGTTCCAGCTACATCAGCGATAGACCAACGCCATTGCTGAAGATGCTGCCACAGTTGTCCCTTTTGCGTTAGTAATCGATTAGTACTGAGGCGAAAGCGACACACTCTAACTCTGGAAACCTACATGTGATATAAATGATACCTCAACGATGATTCAATACTTCGTACATTCTGTGAAAGGGTAAAGCCATGGTATTTTGGGACATGAGTGATAAATTTTAAATTTAAAAAAAAAAAGCACGATGTTTTATATATCATATTGAAGCTAATAAACTGTATCATTATAATCATACATGTTTTTGCAAAATAATGTGTTATATTATTTAATAGTCAGTACCGAATTTAAAAAAAGTCATTGAATCCCCCGTTACGCGGAAGAACATTATTTCATGTATTTTTCTGTCCTTCCTTAACGACACACATTTTTCAATGTATATTTTTTTTATACTGTATACAAATTTTCATAACATTTCAGTTAAAAGTAGTATTAGGCCCTTTTCTTAAAATGACTTACGAAAAACATTGCAGTTTAATATTTTGATAGTGTAGAAAACATTAACCATGATGTCGTTCTTCCGTAACATTTTAAATACCATGGCTTTACCCTAAACTTACAGTTTCTTGTAAATATAGGTTTGATAAATCACTGAGCAGGAATGTGATGCAGGATGTGATAAAAATTCAATAACCTCCATGAAAGATTCCCATGGCGAACTTTGCATAATTAAATATTTATCATTTTACTAATATTGATTCTGGTCATAATTAATACGATTTTTTTTGTGTTTGCCACGGGCAATTAATCTCATATCCTTCTTCAAATTTTACTTTTTTCGTTTTAAATCTCAGTTCATTTAATGGACAAAATTATGATGTTTATTAAATACAAATGATTTTATATATTTTGGATTTCATTCCCATTAAATATATCATAAAAAGAGGTATCCGAAATATCAATTCTGTCGTTATTGTGAAATATCCTTCTTTAATAAAATAAAACTGTTATATATAGTGAATCGGGGGAAGAAAGTTTAACTATTCAACGACATTATATTTAGGCGTTTTCAAATAAAATAATGTGGGTATCGGAAATGAATACTATGAATATTTTTATACTTACTGAAAGATTTTGATATCAAACCTCATTGTTTTATGTTAGGTTTGTGGCACTTTTTCATACTATGGCATTTTGGGCATCTTACCCCGAAGAACTGGGTAAGATGGCAAAGTTGTATTAAGTGTACTTACGTTAAATTAATAGGAATGAAACATCATTTATTGAAAACATAGTAGGAAAAACACAGGGTATCTACTGAAAAGAAAATTAAAAACATTTTTTCAGCGATTATTGATGAATTTGTGAAGTATTTTTCAGATATTAATAGCCATGAATTGCTTTGACCACTGGCTACCGTTACTGTGGATCATATCTGTTATATCTGATATCATTGCTGATATCTGATTGCATATATCTGATATCATCTGATATCATCATCTGTTATATCTGATATCATTGCACATATCTGTTTCTGATGTGCATATTTCGTGCAGCCATTCCTTGCAAATCATACACTCTAACCAAGGTACTTTAGGCCCTTTTTTATCGTAATAATTTATGTTGCAAACAACACAGTTATTTTTGCTGTCTTCGCCTTTCTTCTTTCGAATTTGCAAATCACTAACTTTTCCGTTTTGTTTCCTCTTTTCTACTTTCATTTTCACTTTCTCGATGTGTTCATGTTCAGTTAGTAGACTTACTGTCGTCATTCTTTTTTTCTTCTCCTTTGGATGTAAAATAGGAATAGGAAATATGTCCTCAAACGAACACCCTGCTTTCGAAAGAACTTTGCTTTCGGCATTTTCTAATACGTCCTGTGTGACAGTCTTGCTCTTCTGATGTAGCTGAAGAAAGAGCACAATCTGAAATGCAATATGCTTCCTCGGGTATACTTTCTGGCTCATACGGCCAAATACCACAGGTTTTAAAACTACTAGAAGCTTTATATTGCGTTGCTCCCTTCTGCCATGCCTCTTTTAACAAAGGGCCAAATTGAGCCTTGGATAATTTTCTACAAGGATGTGCTTTCATCCATGTTGTCACAGCGTTGTAAAAAAATGTTTCAAAGATTTAAAAACATATCTGTCAAGAGGTTGTAGATAATGAGTAGAATGAGGAGGTAAACAAAACATGATCACATCATTGTTTGTAGCTATTTCCAGCATCTGGATCTTCGTACATGCTCCATGGCAAATTGCAGATATTCTTTGCTCCATTGTACTCTATTTGACGTTCGGACATGTGTACGAGGCATATTTACTTAAAATAATGAAAAATATATATTTTTTTAAATCTGCCATCTCACCCCGAAAAAAAATAGGCATCTTTCCCTAGAGTCGGGGTAAGACGCCATGTTAGTCACGTGACGACGATTGCGAAAACTAAAGCTGTTATATGTCAGTACGTTAACAATAAAACCTCTACTATACAAATAGTATGGAAAAGTACAACTTCACATTATACTTTTTAATCTATAATGACTGAATATATCACATTGAAATAATTTGGGCAGTCCAAATCTTAAACTTATAAATGATTTTTCCTATAAATCCGGACACATAAGATCGCGACCTTCCTTTTACAAATTATTTCACAAGGTGCCTATCGTCTTCAATGGGAAATGACCCATGCTGCCATTTGTGATTAAAATTGGAAATTATAAAAAAATAAGCATCTTCCTCCGATGGCCATCTTCCCCCGATTCACTCTATACATTCTCAAATTTCTATTTCCAAAATATAAGATTCTGCGATTAGCAGCAGTTTTGCCGAATTTATTCTATTTATTTTAGGAAAAAAGAATGTTTTATTTAATATTTTGCAATTTATTCCAAGTTAATGAATTGGAAATGGAGAATCGGTTTTAGGCTGAATTGTTGAAATTGAATTCATTTTTCAATGACGTGAGATTCTAACAGATTTCGCGTTTAAAGAAAAATGAAGTGTAATAAAGTGTCTCGTATAATGGGGAGGGTAGAAAGATGTTTAATTTCTCCTTCTGATAAAAAAATAAAAACTCTTTTTATAATTAATGGCTTTATTAATTTATATTTATTGTTTACCATTACTTTGCAGTAAGGGATTTTGAAACAGTAAATTATATTTATGGATGTCTTTAAATAAACTATCAACAACTATTAAACAAACTATTAGACAACTATTAAACCCAACTATTAAATCAAACAACTATTAAACAACAATTAAACAAACAACAGTTTTATGAACGTGATTCAAAGAATTGTAAATTAATAAATATTTATTTAATATATGATAATACTGTTATCTCTAATCCGTGAATCTGAGATAAAATGTATTAAAATCTGCATCAATTATTATCTTAATCGACTAAGTTAATAAATTAATCCAATTAGTTATCTTAATTTAGTAATTGCGCTGTTAATTGGTTATTTGTAGGAATTAAGAAAGGGATTAATAAATATCATATAGGGGGGGATGACATAATCTTTCGATATTCCTGAAATTGTAATAGTTGTATTAGATATTTTTTTATTTAAAAAGGAAAACAACACTGATTACTTCAAAGTATTGTTTGGGCAAAAAACAACTTTAATTTTACTGCTTTCTTCATTCTGAGAAAATAACTGACTTAATAAATTCGCTTATGGAAATTAATTTTAGACATACCAAATCACATACGGTATTCTGTGGAGGAACATTAAAATTAAAATGATTAATTATTTAATAATAAATTTTAATAAATTAATTTATTGAAATTAATTAATTATTGTTTATTAATAAATTTAATAGAATTAATACATTTTAATAAATTAATGATTAATTACTATTGATTATTTATTAATAATTTGTGATTTTTATTTCTAAAACCGTAGATGACGTGACTCATTCATTTTAAATTGAAAATTTTGATACGAAATAGCTTTTGTTTCCAGAATTCACGTTTTTGGTCTATTTATAATTATTATTAAAAAATATTATTATATTCGGTGAAAAAAAATCCGGAGCTGAACATTTATAATAGCAATCATGTTCACAAAATATAAAATTTAAAATATTGATTTCATGTTTCCAAAAGGCAATTAGTAAACATGGAGTGTGTCGCACAAAATTTTACGCCCATGGGCTAAATCATAATAAAAACGCATCATTAAATTTATCGCTGAGTAAAAGATAAGAACAGCGGACGCACTAAGGGATTAGCAAAAACATTAAGCTTAAGAAATGCCCTGATCAGATAAGACCACAATTTGTCCGCGGAATATACGGCTTCTCATATTTCTTTCTTATCTTTGGTCCTAATATTTCACCTTATCTTTGACTACATACTAGGCATTACGGAGATCTGGAAGTTGCTTTCTTTGGGGGAAGTTTTAATTTTGTGGATAGCCTTGACGGCTACCCCTGAAATTGATGAGATTCATTCTACGCTTTTTTACTTTTATTGCAATATATTTAAAAGTAATCAAACGGTTCCCATTATTAAGTAATATATAGTATTGTGTATGTGGTTGATTTTATTGAAGGAGATCGGAAATTATCTTTTCGACAGTTTGTCGTTTCTCAGTCAATTATTTTGAATTTATAATTTATTTCTTCTATTAATTTAAATCCGTAATTAATGGTGTGTGTATCATGTAGTTCCATGAGTATAATATGGTTATGAAATGTAACACGTAGTGTAGGCATGTTTTGGTTCATCTGAATAGATAAAATAAGAGTTTTTTTCTCGCCTCCAATCAATTTCCAATCTGGGAGAAATGCAATTTGATAAAATTCATAAAAATAGATTTGAATGGTTTTCCATGGTATTTAGATGTTTTTGGAAAGAATTTTATGCGAAGTGTTTTTAATATGTATAAATCTTGAATGAAAAATAATTTTATGATGTTGTTTTGAACAATTTATGTATATCTTCAAGGATATCTTTACGAATTAAATGATCAAAACAACGAAGGCTCCTTTATGCTTATCAGCGACCAAATTAATTAAATGCGTATGAAATAAATTGCATAGAATTCACAATTAAATAATTTGTTTGAAGCATTTTTCGTAAGAAAATGTATTTTCATACAAAGTCCATTATTTATTTTAAATATTTAGCGCCAAAATAATTGAATTTTCATAGCCTTACCTTACTTTCAAGCAAAAACGTCATACGTCAGCGTCATACAGCATTTCTTAACCAATAAGAGGTCTTCTCTGATCTCAGAACCCCCTATAATATAGGCCTATACAGTTTCTCTCCAGCTTGAAGGCATTCCGTGACTATAGACTGAGTGCGATGCCTAAAGACTAATCCTTACTAGCGGCCCAGCCTTACGATTTTCGACAATGGTCATTGCTTCGTGTTTGTTTGAGTTTTACAACGTATTAGGACAGCCAGGGCCATGCTTCGCCAGGACCTGAGGCATTTTCCGAGGCATCCGAGACTCTCGGAAACTAATTCCGGCGCTACGATGAGCAGTTAGTTCGTAAGCATTCTTTGTTTTGGCCCAGTTTAGAGTCGGACCCAGGACAACCTCATGCTCAGTGAACGCGTTACCACTGCAGAGCCTAACACTACTTTATGAACGGCCCGATACGTCTTTATGCATTGGATGGCATGCCAGATTAGCTGCAAATTGTTCAGATTTTGTCTCTGCTGTTCAGTAAACCCATCATGGAAATCATCGTTAAAGTCAAAGTGATAATTTATTAATTAGCCGGATTATGTCACCGGCCTATTTGCCGGTCAACGAAACCTATCTTCACAGACAATTTGTCATAGGTGACTCTAAAGTGGATTTTAAGAGTTTTGTATAGGTCAGATATTTGTATTAAACTCATCGCAAATAATCAAAAACAATAATATCTCTATAAACATTTGTATGCATGATAGTGATGTCGGAATGCGTGAGTTCGTTAATACGAAATATATATCGTCATATGAGCTTTGACTTACATATATCGAGAACACCTAAAATTCCTTGGGGATCATTTCTGAGCATAGTTTAAAGCCGAATATACGCGTTGACCTGATTTTTGGCAAGGTTTCAAGACATATTTTTTATTTTAATAAATATTTCATTTTTATTACTTCCCTATGTCAATTTCAAATCATATCGCAATACATTTGCCTCGTATGTCCTTCATTGTTTTTTTATTTACGGTAATACTATTGGCACTCATACCAATAGGCTATGTAGATTGAAAAATATATTTCTCAGATTGTTTATCTATCTCTCTGGTTCCAAACCAAACCACAATATCGATCTTATTTATATCAGATTGAATAAAATCCCGTTTACCAAATTACTTTTCTGTTTGATTGGGATACTTATATTTAAGTGTATTAATTTCGGTTTTATGAATTTCATTGTCAATTTAACCATAGATGTACTATCAAACTAAGGGAGTCTCCTAATTGTCGCATAACTTGCTGTACTTTATTCACATTTGAAAGAGAAAAATTATCGATCTACTGGCCCGAAATATGAAATTCTATTCCATCTTTTGTGAAATCTACCTCATCGTTTCCCTTCTTTAAATGTCTCTTGAAATTACGGAGAAGTTTAGCCCAGATGCCCTTGCGCCATAAAAATCCTAACAAACTCTTGGATATCTTTGTTTTAAATCATCATATTTTACTTTGATATGTTTTATTTGTTTTGTGTCTTGTGATTAATAATTAATAAATGGTATTTGCCTTTTTTTTCGGTATATCGGACTTGCCAGAATGATCTTAAACATTTCTCCAGTATTCCTTTATATTATTACGTAATTATCTTTTACTATGTTACGTCTTTATTCTTGTTTAATTAACTCTTAAAATGTAAACGAAACTAATTTGCATTTCTATCGGCGAAATAAATTTGATTTGACATCATATACATAACCTACGTACATTATATAAAACCTAGAAAACCACGTTTGTTTGGATGTTTTATGGCGCAAGAGCATCTGGGCTATACTGAGCCAGAAAAAAAGCCGCGCATAACCTACATATAAAACGTGAATGTCATATACAGGGCCAAATACATAAATCTCTAGATACAAAAAACTATATAAGCCTCTGCTATAATAATTATATAATAATAATATTATATTATTATATCGTTATTATTATTATTATAATAATAATAATATATTATTATTATAAATAATAATAATAATAATAATAATAATAATAATAATAATAATTGTGTAATTATATAATAATATTATTAATTAATAATAATTAATATAATATTTGCATCTGCCAAAAAATATTGAACAACTTCGGCTATTTAATATTTTCGGATATAAACCCCTCAAAGTGATCACTTAGATAATTATTATATAAAAAAATATTAGTCGCCTTTAGCTCTTGAAACCTTCACTTGTCGACAGTTCGGAGGCACGCGTTACTGAATAGCCAGTTTATCATACAAAACTCCATTTCTATCCTGCGGGCATGAGTAAGAGGACGAAAGGGGGCCAAGAATAAAGTAGGGATGCAGCTGTTAATTGAATTATTCATGGGGAATGGTTCCTCCCCATTATCTTTGCGTGTCTCTTCTCAACATGTGGCTGGGACAGTTCCGTTTGAATGGCCGCTAAAGCCAATTTAAGCTCATTTTGAATGCGGTAACTATAAGAGACTCGATGCTCTGAAAATGTGAGAAAAATGGCGGAAATTTTTCTTAACCACGGAGACGCAACTTCAAGGTCTTTATCCATTTATTAATTAAGCCAAGCACGTAGGATATTATGTTCATACAATTCATTAAAAAGAGGTTACAGAACTACAACATATATTCATATGTTTATGTGCAACATTTCATTGCACAGGGGGTTACAACCTCCATAAACAGAACATTTTGAATGTACTCCTTTCTAAAGACTAGTTCAAATTAATTAACTCAAACTATGAAATACCAGAAGGATGAAAAAATTGGTGCATTTACAAAAATATATATATATTTATTTAATCCGTAAAATTTTTAATTTTGTTGGAGATAATCTTATGTAGGCAACTAATCCTTAAGCCGATTTTCATTTTATTTAAACATATGACGAAAAAAAAATAATTTAAAATTAATGAGAAACTTGGAATTATATTTTGAATTGTAAATTGAATTTCTATCTTATTTTTTCTTTTGAAATTGCTTTAGCGGAATGAAAAGTGTAAGGGTTTAAATTTCAAAACAATGTTGCAGAAGTAAGATGGAGATGAAAATAAATTACAGTGTGTAACTTACGAATACGAAATATATGAAATGAGCAGAGATTTGTAACTTTATGAAAACGAATTGTTTTGCATCCATATACGTGAAAATGAGTTACGATTTGTAACCATATGAGAAAATGAACTACGATTTTTAAATACATGTAGAAATGAACTACAATTTGTAAATACATTTGGAAATAAACTACAATTTGTAAATACATTTGGAAATAAACTACGATTCGTAACTTGATGAAAATGAACTATTTTGCATCCACAAATGTGCAAATGAGCTACGATTTTTAACCATATGAGAAAATGAATTACGATTTTTAAATACATGGGGAAATGAACTACAATTAGAAATACATGTGGAACTACAATGAAATACATGTGGAAATGAACTACAATTTGAAATACATGTGGAAATGAACTACAATTTGAAATACATGTGGAAATGAACTACAATTTGAAATACATGTGGAAATGAACTACGATGTGTAACTCCATGAAGATGAACTGTTTTGCATCCACAAATATGAAAATGAGCTACGATTTTTAACCATATAAGAAAATGACCTACGATTTTTAAATACATGTGAAAATGAACTACAATTTATAAATACACGTGGAAATGAACTACGATTTGTAACTATATATGAAAACGGATTAATATTAAAACAACTGTATGAAAATAAACAACAGTTTGTAACACTGCAGGAATCAGTAGAAAATTTATAAAAACCCAAATCAGGTTCATCGAAGTATAGAAGATTGCAATCATTGTGGAAGTTTATATATGTAAATTGCGAAGAGACGGTGGAATGGGTTCGGATGCCTGAATGGATAATTCCTAAACATGGTAGATGTATAGTCTCCATATACATGCATGTGCGAACCTAAGTAAATGCAAATCTAAGTATGTACACACCTAAGTACGTGTATGAATCATATTTTTTTAAAAACGAAAATTAAATATTATTCATGAATTATATTTCTTTTTGTTACAGAAATAACTTACTGAATTCAAAGAAATATTGGTAACTTTTAGATCCACGAATAATTTATAATATATTCAGAGGTCATAGGCTGACTTGATATACCGCTGTTATAAATTACACGACATATTTTATGTAACTATGATCAGAACTTAATTTAAATAACACTCGAAAGTTCTCAAGTAGGACCGCTTTTGCAATCATCCTTAAATCACTAAATAGTAGCAATCAACAACTGTTCTGTTAATATTATATATACTGATCCCGTAATCAGTGTGCTTCCGATGAACACGTTCTCAGCATTAAGTCGAGTTTGGGAGGCAACGTGACTATGTCTGCATCTTTTCTCCTATAAAGTACAAGCCAGCGATAAGTTAGATCTGAGCAAAGTCAGCTCATGTTTTTTATGAGGATGTCGTTTAAGGTTGATTCACTGGTTTAATTTTTAAAGCTCTGGGACTAAAAACTTTTTAAAATGGTTTGTAAAATTGTTCTTGGTGAAAAGAGAGATTAGAGCTTTTAACCCCCCCGCCATAACAGGCTTCGCTTCGGAAATGAACATATAATGATCCTTGCGGAAACGACACTTTGAAAATTATGCAGTTTTTCGTGAATTATTTTCTTAAACAAATTTTTCCATAAATCTTTGTTTCACCAAACTACCTCCACGTCGAGCCTATAATGTGCTTTATGCATTTTAATCGAGAGGGTAGGCTTGATCTTAAATTTTACTCGCTCACATATTTTGAGCTATCGATTAAATTGCCGTGCGTGAGTAGAAGCTATTCTAAAGTTTCTCGCAGATAATATAAGGCACAGGGCCCATTGCAGACAACGTCGTGCTATCTTTTATCGGTGTGTCCAAATCTTTCCAGCGCTAGGCCGCTGCCATCAGGTCAGGCTCTGGTGTTATTGCGGCATATCACGCTCCGGCCATTTATTTTAAATCGCTTAGAATCTGGAACTTGAAAGTCTGCATGAATTTATTTGCAGCTCTCTTTTTATACAAAAATCCAGGAAAGGATCTGCACTCCCGGGAAATCAAGGGTTTTGCGTAGGACAGAAATATCAAATCTAAATTTTGTTGCGAAGCCCTTGTGACTCTACTGCTTATGAATCAATTCAATTCAGTGAATTGAATTGATTCATAAGCAATTCAATTCCATTCAGTGAATTTTTGAGTCCGTTCTCCTTTCCTTGTAATAAATAATTTTCCAACTAAGCGTCAAACATAGCCTTCTGATTTGAAATGCAATATTTTTTCTCGGATTTTAATTTTTCCTTGTTCTTCTCTGGGATTGTTCGTATCCCACTGTGTATACAGTTCCCGTTTCATGTCTTATGGGTGACAATACAAAAAGTTTTCGACAAACATTAAAGGAAACTTACACATATAAAAAGTATAGAAATTTTTTTTGATTTAATTTAGAAATTTTTGTGTAATTTGTATTCTGTATCCTTAAATTTCATATCATAACAACTGCAAGAAGAGCATAATAAAAGTTGTTAATTTTTTCTCTTTTTTTTATAATATTAAAATATATGGATTAAAAAATTGCAGATAATATAATGCATCGCACACGACAAGAATAATATACTACATAAGGGTAATTTATCCATAACATTAAATTTTTTTAATATATACCAAATATACCAATTTACGACAAATAGTAATGTGCTGAAATTTGTAGATAAGTTGATGCTACCCCAAAATCTTAATTTGTAGGAAGTTAATTCGAATCTCTTTTTCCTAAGGCAATGTATTCAGGGCCTGATTGACGCACACGTCTCCAGGGTCTCAGTCCTGGTGCCCCCAAAATTTGTATATTTTGACAATTTAACGGAAAGTTTAAAATGTCAGTTTGAAACCTAGTTTTCTTAAGTATAACTTAGTAAATTATCGGTATTACATCTTTCTTAATTATGAATTAGTAATTTACCGATATTACATTTTCTTAATTATAACTTAATAATTTATCAATATTATATTTTTCTTAATTATAATTTAGTAATTTATCAATATTATATTTTTCTTAATTATAATTTAGTAATTTATCGATATTACGTTTTTTTAATTATAACTTAGTAATTTATCGATATTACATTTTTCTCAATTATAACTTAGGCGTCACTGAAAATGACTTTTAATTATTTATTATGCAGATAATATATAACATGAATTTGCAGTTGTTACTTACATATTAAATAATTTTGTTGCGAGTGCGTTGGGAGGGCCCATAATGGATACTAGACCCTGGGACCCACTTTGCATGATCAGGCCCTGAGTGTGTCTCAAAGTGTGTTTCGCGGAACACTGGGATACAAAAATGATCCTACATGGGTTCCACAACGATGATCCTACATGGGTTCCACAACAAAACTTTGTAAAATATCACCGAAATTTTCAAGAAATTCTGTAAATTTTGCAATTTTTTACTATGACATAAATTTAGAGCTACGTTAGTTTAGAGCTACGTCAGTTAACTAAACGTAAACAATACCTAGAAACTATAGAAAGATATTAACTACTTTTTCATAATTATTTATTGTTTACTTTTATGTCCATATCCAAACCGTGTAAATAATAGCCGTCTAAATTCATATTCAATTTATTTAGTAGAGGGGGCTCCTTTACTAGGCACGTAGTAAGAAAAGGTTTCCGTGAAATAAAAATTTGAGAATCATTGGCCTAGGGAACCAAATCTTTGACTGTGGATCTGCAGAAATTAAAATTTTTTTAAATTATATATTAAACTGGGAATGAAATCACATAAATTATAAATAGAATTACATATTAAATTATAAATGAAATTACAAATTAAATTATAAATGAAATTACATATTAAATTTTAAATGAAATTACAGATTGAATTATAAATGAAATCAAATATTAAATTATAAATTAAGTTACATATTAAATTAAAATTTAAATTATAAATTAAATTATATATTAAAGTACGGAGGGTTTTTACACATTTTTAGAACTATTAGAATGAAGGATAAAAAAATTTTTTTTGATTGGAAAAAATCTGGCAACAGCTGCTTACTTGAAATGTAAAATATCGTGTGAGACTTTAAAATTTATTCGGCTTTCAAACTATGAAAGTAAACAAGCTGTGGAACGAAGGACGTGTTTTCGTGCTTTTCGAAGAAAAATATTATTATTCCGTAATTAAAAAATTTGTGAAACGCATGATAAAAAATTTCTATATATGAAATAAGCAGCATTATTAATCGGAAAGGAAAAACCCTCCATCATTATTTCTATGTGGAAAAAAGACTCCAAACGAATACCCGCCAAACGTAAGTACTGTTACAAATATTTCAAAAGTGAAATCGTTTATAACAAAAGAAAGTCCGCCGATGCAGAAATCAATTGCAAGACCTTTAAAGACATCTGTATCAACAGTAAATAAAATAATATATCAAGATTTATAGCTGTAAACATAATGTTTATTGGATCTTGCAGAGGCATTTGATTCAATGCAGAACACTTTACATAACCCTGTATGAAAAGCATTTAGCAGGAAATAAATAAAAATACATTTTGACCCTTCATGAATTATAGCTTTACTTTAACGACTGCAAAAAAGATCTATTTAATATTTACTATCCAAAACGCGGAGAAAGGTATGTACAAACCTGGTTCCGAAAATGCAAAGGAAGCTTAACTAAAAGGTTTATGAGGGACACAGGTTTCTTCTACAATGGAAAATTAAAATTAAGTTCACAAAAAATGTTAAAATCAATTCATAATGTCAGACGAATATTTTACGTCCGATATTCAGAGAACAAATTATAATTTTTTAACATGAAAACTTCAAAGCATGAAATTGAAGCAAGACAAAGCCACCAGCTACACTTCGAAATCTGCGACTGCCTTCATGATAACATAAAGACTGATACAGATATTGCATATGTACCTTTTTTTTGCAACATATTCCTGCAAAGTTCTCTGACGTTTGGCCCATGGACTAGTGTACTTTTGGCATACTGAATAAAGCTCTTTGGAAGCGGAAACCCACCACGATTGATTGCCTCTGGTAAGTTGTGGAAGAAGAGTTTAAAGGAATACCCCTACAAATTTTGCGAAAGGTCCTTCCATAATGGAAAGCACGATGAAATCGTATAGTCCAGAAAAAAGGCCTTTAGATCGAACATTTCAAAACTTAGTATTTACATTTGAACATTAATTTGATGTCTCTAAAATCCCTCCAAACATGTGTTAACACTCTCTGTATACATTAAAGTCTGAAATAAATTATATATTAAATTTTATGTTAAATTGAAAATTAAATTATATATCAAATTAATTAAACTCAAATCATACGCATGGTCATAAAACACGTTAAAGTGCACAACAGCATAGCCATAAATGAGAGATTAACAAAATGAATAAACAAATGATGAACAAAAGAGAGTGAAATCAACGCTTTATGATGAAATATTACATGGGTGTAATTAAAAAATATACAGTAAAAACAAATGAAAATATATAAGAAAAAAAAAATATTAAAGCGAAAATATGTAATAGACAATAAAAATAAATGGATGGCAAAGAATAGAAAGTGAAAACAAACCTATATCAAATGGGAAAACTTAATTCTGTATGAACTAATATTAATAAGAATATATCATTAATTACCAAATTTTAAAACATTCTTTTCAATTTCCAATAATAAATGAATAACTAGCAAAAAAGATTTAAAATAAATCATTAAATCAAAGTAATATTTATATAAATCGAACACTACGCAGATTAAATCAAACAACAATGTCAATCAATCAACGTTTATTGGCGTAGTGATACCAACGCCGATGGTATGGCGTGATTAGATGGTGAAACGTTCGAAAGAAAATAAATATTTCTGCCTTCGGTGGGACCTGAACCCACGACCTTCCACTTCAGGTCCCACCGAACGCAGAAATATTTATTTTCTTTCGAACGTTTCACCATCTAATCACGCCATACCATCGGCGTTGGTATCACTACGCCAATAAACGTTGATTAATATTGTTTTTTGAATCAAAGTAAAATTAGGCAGGCGGGTGTGGTGGATGTTTTTTCCATTGAATAATAAGTGAGTGAGTGAATGAATGAATGAAGGAAGGAAGGAAGGAAGGAAGGAAGGAAGGAAGGAAGGAAGGAATCGAAAATTGCTCGCTGTTTTGAAGCAAAATTACTGCAAATTAAAAGGATTAAAATTTCGTTAAAGTAGCCTTTGTTTATTTTAGATACGAAATCCAATTCAAGCACAATATTCTCCGCCAGACCGAGAATGTCAAATTCGATTTAATCACAATTCATGCTTTTGTGTCTACGAATCGAAACAATACGAGTAAGTAGCCACATTCTAGTGAAAGAACAAAAGGGAGCTACAAATGGGTAGATAGTTTTCACCGAATGTTGCACAGGTGCCTTTTCTGAAAAGTTTTCCATTCATTATCGTTTGGAATTGGTAAAATACAATAACTGTCTCGCAAACTAGCAGAATGTAATTATCCGAAGCAGTTAAGAACAATAGTAAACCATTTCGGTGGGAAAACAAGTTCTCCCGCCGAGATGCACGCAGGGAAATCGACGACCACTTATCTTGACTATTTCTCTGGATAAGTACGAGAATTCTGTACTCCTATCGGAGAAAGAAACAACTAACAAAAAAGTAAAGAAGATAAGAGTTAAACAAAAACAAAGTAAAAAAATAACGAAAAACAAAGAAAGACAAAACCCATGAGAGTCATCTGAAATAAAACAAGATCAAATGACCTTCATTCCAAGATTATTTGGAGTTGCGTTTTTAAGTTTTCGTTTTTTCTTTTTTCACTATTTATTTTTATTTATCATACGTCAGTTTAAATATTCTTTCCACTCTAGCGCACATGAGAATTGAAGCTAGATTTAATAGCTCATGCAAACCCGACCAAAAACAATAATATAGCGATATATGACTTCGCAAAAATCACTATTTCGTACAGAAAGGTAAAATTCGGAAGAGTGAAATTAATGTAATATGAACTGTTTCAAATCAGACAATTCTTTGTGTGAATTGAGTATATACCTGTAAAGGAAAAAAAGAGAGGAAGAGAGAGAGAAAGCAAGTTGAAATTGTTTTAAAGTGTTTAATATTTTGACAGTAAGTATTTTGGGAGTATTCCGCTACCAAAAGAACATGTTTAGGAGAAAAATTTATAGCTGATGAGTTCGCCCCAGTGGGGTGATATTTTTCCACGTTGTCCATCGTCCAAATGGCTGTGTCATCAGTGTTGGAAAACCTTAATAAGCATGTATTTTTGCAAGAAATCTAAATACTGCTAATTTTTAAAATAAGAATTCCATATACTATGTGTTTTTTTCATTTAATTTAAATTAGAATATTTGCAAATCAGGCTTTAAAAATTTCCAATACTGTGCTCTCAGGATTTTAAAGCACGTTCTTATTCGTTGATTATTTTAGGCGAAAGACTTGTTAAGCTGCTGCTGCTGTTGCTGCTGCGGACTACAATACGAGGAATCCAAGTCACTTTGGCTTAGGAAATCGAACCCCGAAACTACGAAGCTGCAGAAGAAAAACGGAAGGTTCTGGATATCTGAAGAACCCAACCTGGATTATTTTCATAAGAACCGAACGGTCTACAATTACGTCACAGATATAGAAAAGAAGAGAGGGGCTTAAACCCCTAGGGTACCCAGCTGGTGTTGATGGGGGTTGTAACCCCCATTGCAATGAAATTTTGTATATTTAACATAGGAATATATGAGTTGTAGCTCTGTAATCCCCATTGAGCCTATAACTCCCCTTTAAGAAATTTCTGCGTACGCCAATGACTTAATTTAAAATTTTGTCTAATGAATGTGTAATAAGGTTGAATATAACAATTTACTTATCATTTTTGAGGCTTGACTCTTTAACCGCATAATGTGTTATACTTTTCGTCCAGCGAAGACTCATGCCATGAATGAACATATTTTATATATTTTTATTCTGTTTTACGTTTCATTTTTAAAATTCCAATTCCTTTTTTTTTCCATAGAACTTGGTGGATATTTTTATGGCAACAATTACTACAAACATGTCTTCAGCGGATCCAAAACAATAACGAAAATGACACCTAATAACGTCGCTAACCAGTGAAATATCATTCGGGATAAAACGATAAAATATATAGGCATATACACTCTATAACAAAAAAATCGACGCACCAAGAAGTTGTCCGACTGTAATGAAATTTCGTATGCAAAGACATTTTGACCGAACATGCAAATGATTAAAATTTGGTGTCCAATGAATGAATAGCGGGAACTCCAGCGCATCGGAACTGCGCATTCAGCAGGTGTATATAAGGAGCGATTCTCAATATGTGGTCAAAATTTCTGTTGCATTTTGACTGCGGATATCTTACGTCGACTGTAACAATGCCTCGCCGAAAGATTCGTGCTCATTACGAGCATATGTCAGAGTTTGAAAGAGGTCGTGCTATCGGATTGAAAGAGGCTGGTTGGACGAATCGAAGAATCGCTGGACATGTGGGTCGAAGCGATGCGGCGATTGGACGGTGCTGGCAAGAGTGGGTCAACAACGGCAGATGTCATGCCGTGTTGATCGGCAATCCATCTCCCCCTCAGCCGCCTCGGCGGCTGATTACGCTGTTCAAGCGTCCTGTCTGGGATTACAGCGCCGCCCCCGGCGGCCACCCTTCCCAATGAAACCCTTGCAAAAAGAAGAAGTACGGCAGATGTCAGCGTCGGGACGGCAAAGGTCGACCTAGGGCCACAACAGAACGGGAAGACAGAGCGATTATCACAGCACCGGATTCGTCGTTATCAACTATCCAACGTGTGGCCCGCACACATGTGTCCAACATGACCCTCTGTAGACGACTGAGAGAGCGGAATTTACGCTCGCGCCGACCGTTACGCCGCTTACCTCTCACGCCTTTACACCGTCAAGTCCGATTACAGTGGTGCCGGGCTCGATCAACTTGGAACTGCGCTGACTGGGGACGTATAGTCTTTAGTGACGAGTCCCGTTTCCAACTGTGTCCTGACGACAACCGCAGACGTGTCTGGAGACGTCCAGGGCAGCGTGGGGATCCTGCCCTTACTATCGCACGCCACACATGCCCACAACAGGGCGTTATGGTCTGGGGTGCCATCTCCTTTGATAGCCGGACCCCTTTGGTGGTCATTTCTGGCACACTTACAGCACAGCGGTACGTAGACGACATTCTACGACCGGTTGTGTTACCGTTCCTTTTGCGACACCCTGGACTTACGTTTCAACAAGACAATGCCCGGCCGCACACGGCACGTGTTGCTATGAATTGTCTTCAAGCTTGCCCAACACTTCCTTGGCAAGCTAGGTCTCCTGATCTCTCTCCCATAGAGCACATTTGGGACGCTATGGGAAGGCGATTGCAACCATCCCGGAATGTTGACGATTTAGCCCGACAGTTGGAGACAATTTGGCAAGAAATTCCGCAGGACACCATCCGGGATCTTTATCAGTCTATGCCACGCCGGGTGACAGCTTGCATCCAGGCCAGAGGTGGACCAACGCCTTATTGACTTCCTCCCTTTGTAACGGTCAAACTCTGCAATAAATCATTCAATTGTTCTGAAATTTTAATGATTTCTTTTTCTATGTATGTTCTTCATATCCACCAATTTTTATCGCAATCGGACAACTCCTCCTTGGTGCGTCGATTTGTTTGTTTCAGAGTGTACATCCGCTAATAATAAAAATTCCACGGATTAAAAACAAAATTGGAGAAAATAATAATCTTCTCCTTCTTCCAATGAAAATAAGTTATTTTATTTGTTATAACAAATTATTCGATACGAATAGATCAGCAATGCGCTGCGCAACAATATATTTAAATCGTAATTTACAGAATCGCAGTTTATTATTTATTTATTAGCACCATATTCTGTGCTCATTCGAATTTTGGTTTAAATTATTTGATATACCTTCATTTTTCATTCATTACTTGGATTATTTAATAAATTTGGATTTATTTTTGAATGTTACAAATAATGCATTAAATTTCAAAATTTTTATTTTTTTTTATGTTTCCCTAATATTTATACAACCTTGGATAAGCATAATTTACGCCACAGGTCTAGAGAAAATACCTTGTGTAATTAAGCACCTTGTTATAATTTGCTCTTAGTTCTATACCTGAACGTGCCAATTAAACCAAGACTTTACACCCCATAGGTATTCTTACTCCACTACCAATCTCCGCATTAGTAAGCTTCTAATTTCTCTTTTAAATAAATTCATTTAAGTTATATTTTTTTATACACATCTTACCACTTTTATTTATAGTTTAACTCCTCTGCGCCCCACACGTTTTTACATATTATTGTCTTTAATTTTGATAATTTAAAATTATATTTCTGTTTAGATTTTGTATATTATTATTGTAATTGAATCTAATAAAAATTTCTATATGCTTCTGGTCATCTATTCTTACATATGTTAATTTCACTCTGCAATATTCATTGATATATGAGGCTAGTAATATACCATACAATAAATTTCAATTTTTCAATTAATATTATTTTACTTTTCAATTATTTTAAAAACCTTTTACTTTTGTAATGTTTCTATCATTTTCTTCCCCCCCCATGCTTTCCCATTTATAATTACACTACCCTAAAATCTATCAATATCGTTTGTCTAGGGACTGGAGAAAATATTATTGTAGACAAAGTGGAACTGAACCTTTATAATGTGTGTTTGTAAAAGTTATTTAATTTGGATTAAACAATATTTTCATTAATATCATTTAGAACAAATTCTTAAATTATATTATACACTAAAAGAGAATGAAAGTGACTAACAGGAAACTGTCGTGCCACAATCGTTTCAGAAAAAAAATGTCCTTGCGCCAGAAAAATTGAAATAACCAATCAGACAATAGAGATGATGGATTTTCAAAAGCCGCTTTAAGAGGACGAAACCTTATTTCGTCCTCAAGCTAGAAGAGCTATTCCTTCCATTATAGTATCACATACATTTGTGCATAAAATATCCTTCAACATTAATGGATTTAAAAGGCTAAATGGCATTTTAGGTACCTTGGACACAATATATGATCAATGTCTAAAAAGGGCACCTCTATAGTATAGGGTCACTCAAAACAAATTACCGCTACGGACAAATTCGATACCCGAGATCAACAAGAACAGTTGTAAATATCTATAGAAAGATTTATTTTATAGTCAGTGCCGTTATAGACAGATGTTACTGTATAATAAATGACAAGATACAAGAGAATATTATAACCTTAATGATCTTTTTGGTATTTAAGATTTATTTACGTTTTATGTCTTAAAGGTAGTCATATTCATTTGTTCAATTTCAGAATTGGTAAAAACCAATTATACGAAATTTATTATGTTTTGTACAAATTTTTGAAACTCGGGAGACAAGGATTTTGACACAGAAGCAGATTTTCAAGAGACATCATACTGGAAGTCGAATATATAACTGAAATAATTAAGAGAACAACTTTAATTTGGTATGTAGATTAAAGCGATTAGATTTGTTGTAATTTATTAAATTACGAGATGATTTTTATTTTTGAATAGTTACACTCGTTCGGTTCCAATTTGCTTATTATTTGACATTAAAAGACAGAGACTAACAGAAAACCATAATTACCTTGAAATTTAAAGACTGTGTCTTTTCAGTAATATTAAATTAAAGTAATGAAGTACCGACGCAATCAAGTTACCTTTTAAAAAGAATAAATATGTTTTGTTATATCTCATGATAGAAATTGAAAATAATTAACTAGTATTTGTTTTCCTCCTCCGGATTCAATTAAGTTTTTATGGAAAAGAGTTTGTTATATTTATAACCTTTCGCAATCAAAGAATATCATTTTCTTAATTGTGTTTGATACATATTCCAATAGATCTCAGATCACTTTCAGAGAATTTGTTGCTATTTGGAATCTCAGTTGAGGTGCTATGCGGAAATAAAAGTCAAACATTTTTGTGATTCAAGCATAAGATTGCATAGCATAAAATTTGAAACATGGGGATATAACGGAAAATCCAAAGCACATAAATTTCCTTTTTTATACAGAGTCCGAAGGAGAATCTCTACTCGTGTCAATAACTTCCGAAAGAATAGTCAAGTTGGTTGGCATGTTAGGTCTATCTACAAATTGACAATGACATGAAAATAATCATAACGCTCCTAATTGAAAATGAAAGACTGAAAAATCTAACTTCACAGCAAAGGCAGAAGAAAATTGTCAATTACAAAGTTGTTCAACATCGGCTATTTAGTAGGAAATTTCATGGACTACTCTCAGATTACTTACATGCATGTTGTGCAATGTTTTTAAAGGGGAAAAGGTTGCAGGATTGGAGGCGGCAATTTTGAAGAGACTCTATATTAACAGCGTCCAAATTGCGCCTTGTTTCTACAACTAGGCAATTCTTCTGAAATCATTTCTCAGTGTTATAAATCAGCTTTTACAGATTCCATCTAGTGTCATTTCTTTAACCTTTATGGTGATACTCGGACCCTTCTTTCCACAGCTATTGCCCTGGATAGGAAATTTCCTACGAACCCTGTAAGTGATCGTAATGTCTTGTGTAAATATCAGTGAAATACAACAGGCCAAGACGCATTTTTGAAAAGGAACAGACTCATGTTTTATGACGAACCATACATTGCAGGGGCATTTTTTTATGGTTCTACACATAAATTTATACCTGGTTTCACACATAGATTTTATGCATTTTGTCCATAGTTTTCATACATTACACCACAGTTTTCCAAGGACTATGAAACCCTGCTTCCAAAAGCAGGACAGACGAGAAGAGGGCAGAAGGGGCTGCATCTAAGGGGCTCGGATAAAATCTAGGTGTTCGCGCTGGCAAGCTCCCATGCTATGGGGACCCGACCTTTCCCCCAAAATATTTGTGATACGATATTCTTGCTTTTTTATTTAAAAATGAAAAAAATAAAAATAACGCGCCCTCCCCCGAGAATTTTCCCAAATACAGCCTTATGTGTCGGTATATATATATAGCGGAATATATTCACAGGAACTCTTCTAGGAATATGTTTGCGCCAAACTGTAACGTTTAGAAAACAATGCATTAATCAGCGATTAGAAGAAAATTCATCTCGCAAACCGACGATTGTCAAAAAATCGAGATGTTCGTAAACATGACTACGATTCAAGTGAAAAGGGGCCATCCATTAATTACATGGACAGTTTTTAGGAACTTTTAACCCCTCGTGTTCGATTGTATATAACGTTTATCGAATGATATTCCATGCCGCCGCACTCTGACGAAAGCAAGGTCAGGTGCACTCCTTATATTCGCTAAGCCATAAGGAAAGACACGCTATGCATTTTAGACATTACGAAAACCAAATTTCAAATTAACCGTCGTATCATGGCAATGCTCTCGTTATTAAACTTTGATAGAGTTATTGAGCTGTTTGCTAATCGGAAGGCCAGAAAAATTGTTCTCTAAATCCAGATTAATAAGATTTTGTACACTTTTAATGTACAGTTTTTTAATTATTCTTCATTAGCCTGTCTCGATTATTAAAAAAAACATAATTGTAGCTTATGCTAGTTTCCTTTTTTTTTGGCAGTGGTTTTGTAAAATAATTAAGTAATAAATAAGGGCAAAAAGTTCTTTCTTATTTCATAATTTTTGTTTATTTGGAGGTTCAACCCCCTCCCCCCAAAAAAAATATCTGTGCCACTGCCCAGGGCAGGGTAATAGGGGGCTCGTCAGAGTAAGCCTAGAG